>WBNH01012201.1:90302-136132 GCA_013401255.1 Urocolius indicus
TGTTTCTCTCACTGTTCCTACTCCTTGAACCACCACCAGCCAGAAGAAGAAGAAGAGACAGAAGAAGGAACAAGCAGGAAGAAGATGGAGGAAAGAAGCCTCCTCTTCCGGCTTCTTCTTAAGAAGTGATCATGGAGGCGTCTAATTGGCTCAGCCTCAGAAGTGGGTCTGGCTCAGAGCTGGAGAGAGTTGCAAACAACTTGTTACAAGCGCCATCTTTACAGCCCCTTTCCCCCTTACCAGAAAAGGCTGTCAGTCAAACCATGACATATGTTTTTTTTTGTTTTTCTTCTGATGGAAGAAATTTATCTCCTCTTCAGGGAACTACGAATACTCATCCCTCCTGGCTGCCACCTGACTCTATGTCAGGGCAATATCGCTTTTCTTTTCCAGATTGCTCCACTTGAGAGTAACTGCTGAAATGAATTCTAACTCTGGTTTAAATAACTTCCTTGCTAAAATAAAGTATTAATTATTTCAGCACTACCTCTCCCTTCTAGAAATCTTGTTTCACATTATGATTCATTTACAGCTATACGCATGACATCAAACCAGGTAAGAAAGCTTCTGCATACCCGAGCAAATCAACTACTTCATTTGCCCTCTGTTAATCTTTTCCTCCCAAAACTCTTTTGTCATGACAAAATGTTTCCCCAACTTTCAAAAAGGTGAAAGCAAATCTGATACAAGAACATTCCTGCTTTTCTCCTGACTCTCTGGTGTAGATGCTGCTACTATTCATCTTTATAAGTGAAGGTACCAGGAAGGAATGTGCTGAAAACATCTCTGCCACACCACTTGGAACACCATGGAGAAAGAAAGGGCTCCAGCACTGCCCTCTCTCCTCTTTAACAATTCATCCTAGTCTATTAACTTCTGACTTTGCATAACTAATTACATATTTACACAACTGACAACATCTCTTGCTGTCAAGTGTTACTATCATGTTTTAACTACTCTTAAAGCAAAGGCACGATACCATATATCTGAGCATCATAAATTTGGTTTATATTATCTAAGATGTGGAACTAATTATTTATTAATTTACCCTTCCAGTAAACTTCATCCATCATACAGTGCAGTTATTTTCAAAGTTGCTGCCTGTTTGCAAAAAAAAATCTAACAAAAATTGATACATGCTTAAAAAACCCACACCAAACCAAACCAAACCAAACCAAACCAAACCAAACCAAACCAAACCGAACCTAATCAAACCAAATCAAACCGAACCGAACCGAATCGAACCTAACCAAACCAAACCAATTATTAACACGATGCATGATGATGACGTCTATAGTGATTTTACTATTTATTTGCAAAGATTGTCTAAATTGCCTGTAAATTACCCAGTCTCCACAAGCTCTGAGCAGTAAAACTGTTACTACATACACAATATACCTCTAACATGTAATCTGAAGTTCATTCATCAGCAAGCACTCTTGTGTAAACAATCCACAGAGAAAGTTGACTTGTTTTCACTTGTTATTGATGATCTTTCAAAATTCAGAAATTTCCTCCTCTTCAATTTCCTACCACTGAATTCTTAGGTAATTACCTCATCAATAGTTCTCAACAAAAATAATTGTTTCCAGAGCAAAACTCTCCCCAGATTTTAGGCCTTTTAAATTGGACCCTCTCTGTGCATCAAAAGTGTGAATAATAATAATAATAATAATAATAATATATATAGCTCAGAATGTATATGTGCTTTTATTGTCAGAGTGGAGAAAAGTTTTTCCTGAACAGGAGGATATGTGGCACGGAAAATGAGACACAGGCTGCCACCTTTCAGGATATGTGTGGTTGGTTTTTTTTTCTTTTTTGACACAAAGTTCAATCTTCAGTCTCACTTTACACAGCAGCACGGGTCAGTCAAATGCTAATAAGGTATTAATGTTCACAGCCAATCCCAAGTGTAGTCAACTAATGCAAAAGGTGAAAAGGCAGAGAACTTTGTATGTCTTTTAACTGGGTGGTGTACCATAGGGCAAGTAGTGGAGATTTACATTAATGGCCTTGTTTTCATCTGGGGTCCACATTCCCTGTGTCACTTTCATCAACTCTCTGTTTTTTGCTGTAATAGCAAAGATGCTCTGAAACCACAGCTGAACTACTTGTAGGCCTCAGAACAACTTAGGAGCTGCAGCAAAACCTCTACCATTTGGCTTCAGTTCTTTAAAAAAAAATAAAGCAATTGTTATTAGGAAAAGAAGATAACAGGAGGAGGTGAGGAAGGAGAAAGGTTCAAGAGAGCACATTTACCTTGATGATTTTCTGCTTCCTGGTTTAACCTACTCAGAAGTCCTTTTGAAATTTTTGTCCAAAATGTCCTTTTCCTGTCCCAGAACAGCTGTTGCCTAGCTGCAAACTAGCAGAGAAAAAGACGTGCATGTAACATTGCATCAGTAACCAATCAGACATTGCAATCTGTTTCTTCCCCAAAAATGGAACTGAGAAGGCATGTAATTTCTACTTGTCTGATTTGGGAAAATCAGCTGACTGTTGCCCAGGTAGCTCTCATAGCTCTTGATATATTAACATTGTTTAGATAGCTGAAACAAGGCTACAAGGCCTTATATAGTTTCACATTAGTATCTTCTTATTTTGCTTATAATTCAAAGCTGCTGGTTTTGGAAAGTACATCAAACCATCAGCTGCTCCTGTACCAAAATACATACATTTATTCCATCATATATGCAGTCTGGTAATTGCAGTAATAATGTCCACACAAAAAAAGCTACAGATATGCATTAAGGCATATTCCACTTAATACTAAAACCAAAGCACTTCTTTCCATTGACTGCAACACTTGAATCACCATGCCAGAAGAAACTACGTTGGTAATTTCTTTTGTGTGGTTTACATGAGGCTATCTGGTAAGAACCCTGAGGGAGGGACCATGCCTGTCTCTGTGTTTACAGAGCAGTAAGACCTTCAAGCAGAATGTATAAATTATGAGTAAACATTAAAAAAAAAACAAATACAAATACAACTACATGGATAACTAGTAATATATTACATAATCAGACTAGACCTATTGGAGGAATGCAGAAGCCAGGAGTAGTACTGATTCTTTCAGAGTAGGTTTACTGCTTCACAGCCAGAAAGGAACAAACTAACTTTTTGCTGTACGTCTTAAGGTTTCAGCGCATAAAGAATGATTTAATAAGGAGCTTGCCCTCAGGATTAACTCACAGCCATGTACAAAAAAAGACCTCTACAAGTACTGTTTACATGTCCTTAAAGTAATCTAAACAGTGTATTTATAATTGATATATCTGAGATTCAAGATGCAGTCCTCACAGAAACTAACAGCAGAAGAGTCTGGTCATGAATATCCCAACACAAGAAAACATTGCAATACTTTTTGATTGTCTCTAGATACTATGACCAGCTTTCTGCCTATTACCATGCTTACAGTTCTGCAACTAAACTAACAGCTTAAATCTAGATATACTTATAAAGCTGCAATTTACAAGTTCAGAAATTTCTAAAGTGTTTCAATGTAACATCTTAACAAGAGAAAGGATCTTTAACATGTTTTTTTGGGAATCTCTGCTTTTCATTTTATATTTTTTTCCATGTTTCCTTCCTCTACTGCACACCACTGGCAAATAAATAAGTGTAATTGTCTGAGCTTCATTTAATCTTATACTGCTAGGAGAATCAAATTCAAACATGCTTCTGCAAGAAACAAAGTTATTTTTAATGTAATAGTAATCTCTAATGTCATTAGCAGCGTCATTTGGCAATGAAGTTTTTGCTTCTATAAAAGATGTGAAAAAGCTCATGGCCAACTATACTGAATATATGCTATTGTATTATAATGTGATACAGCAACAATATGATGTTACAGTGTAGTAAAACGTTCTTGGCATGAATCTGAGTTTATTGCATAACGAGCTCAATCCTGCTTATGATGACATGGATGAATGCTTTGCGATTGGTTCCACTGGAAACCTATACATGCCTGATATTTGAATAATTAACACAAGTACACTCTTACATGGACCATTTCTGATCAGTGACAGTAAAATGATTATACCATGTCTCTAGCTTATGTTACCTGTATATGTAACCAAAACCTATTTTCAGAATGCTGGCTTTTATCTCTTACAGAGTTTGAGGATGTTTTAAATAGATTTATGGAAATAGTACAGAGACCATCTGAAAGTTATTCCATTATGTTGTAAAAGGATATATATAAGCAGAGAGAAGTCTTAAAAGGTGGCTGAAATTCTTAGAAGTGATCAGAAAGGGAGGAAACTACCTTTGATGTGAAACTGATTAAAAAGCAAATAGAAGAGAATCACACTAAGCAGCAGGACTAATATTTAATGAGACAGATTAAAATGTTAACATTTTTATAAATCATCCAAAGATTGCTCTTTATTTTATTTGTGTTGAAATGAAATCTGAAACAAGGTTCGTTGACTAGAATAAACACGGATGGACATGGGGCACACCCTCAGCCATCTCCCAGTGCCAGAGGGTCTGGAGGTGATGTATCACCAGCCCCAACATCTCTCCCATCTCCCCAGCAACCTGACTGGAACAAGTCTAAGAGCAACTTTCAGGCTACCTCTGTAGCAGGAAATGGTCTGGAGGTTGCTTTTCAGCCCTGAGGCCATCTGCCAGATCAGTGTTTTGTGAGGCTAAAACTCTTCATTAGGATACTCTTCATAGGATGGCTGGACCAAGCAAAGCACGAGCTATAGTCCTTGACCCATACCATACTCTGAACTGCACTAGAGTAGTTTCTTTTGAGAACACTAACTGGTAAGAGAAAAACCATGCCAAGAAGTAAACTAACATATCTGTGTGCTATCCCCAATCAGTGATGACAGATCTCATATCCCCACTGTCACAGGCAATGCATGGTTCATAAAAGAAAGAAAAAAATATATGGCCCAGTATTTTCTCTAGGTGGGCTCCATATGTTACTTACATGAAACTTCATAAAACTTCCATGAAACATGAAGGAATAGTATCATGTAGGAAGCTGAGTGGATCTCTCCCAGGAAGGTGAGAGATACTGTCATAATTGCAGGATGAAAATCTAAATTACAAAGCACACCTCATTCTGCCTGCACAGCCATTTGAAAAACAAACCACAAATTTTCCTTTGCACTTAGCTAACTTCTTTTCAAGCAAACTTTAAAGACAAATCTTGAACTAATTTCAGCTGGATTTTTGCCTGTGTATGGGATGCAAAACGGAGCCCTCTCCTGGTAAGCAGTGAAGATAATTGAGGACACCCCTGGCACTGCATTTGGCACTGCCTGCAGCACATATCTATGTGATGAAGTACTGAACATAGGCTCTCAAAATAAAATATTATAAAAGCTCAGCAATATGGAGCCATGGAACCTTGTGATTGAGGTCAGGTCTCTTTGGATTAAAAAAAAAGGAAAAAAAAAAAAGAAAATCTAACTAACACTGAAATGATGGCATACCTGAAAAATGAAACAAAAAAATAGGTTATATAACATATTTAAAGGCACAGTTGGCATTTCAAGATTACAATGACTAGCCAGTTGTAACCTGCTTTTGAACCCACAGCTGAACTCTGCATGTTGAATTACTGAAAAGGGTGGGTCATCTTCTTTTTAAACCTGAAATCTGATAACCAGGGGAAAAGAACCCCCATTCATTCTTTCTTTTTATGATTATAAAGCCATGAAGCACCAATAATAAGCTTAAATATATATGTCAACAAACTTTGCCTAATTAACACGCTTTTGGATTTCATAATTGAACCTGAAAATAAGAAACCATGTTTCAAAGTCCTGCTTCTGTAAAACAAAATTTACAAGAGGTACCTAAGCTGGATGGGGCATACGGGAGGCATTTCAGTAAATCATAGTAATGACACATTGCCAAACTAGTGGCTGTTTGTCATTAGATTTTTTTTTTTTTTTCGGAATAACTAAGTACAATGCTTTTACTTAAACAAAAGTAACAAAATCCCCTTTTTATCATGGAGATGCTATGTAAAAGTATATTGCTTCAATGTTAAATTTATTTATAAAGATTCTAAAGCCCATATTGTTTGTAGTAACATATGTCACAAGATTGTCTAGAACCATACTTCTTATGGCTGCAATCTCAGTAGATTTCGCAAGGTAAGTAGGGTTTGTCTATAGTATTTGAATAGAAGGCCTCCAAGGAAATTCCAGATATCTAGATGAACTGGTATTTTTGCAGGGCAACATTCTTCTACTGACTCAGTATTGAACCAGCATTAAACATATGATCACAAATGCTGTCTTTAAATAAGAGGTAAAAACAACGATAGTGGGCACTTACAGTTGTTAGACACCCCATAGTAGTTTTTGCAACTGTAGGAGTGCCTGGCCAAATACCAATCTAGATAATTACATCCTGCCTACTTGCATTCCCCAGTTGCTTTAAATGGATAAGGTATTATTCTTCTATTCTTGTGTAAATGCAGATCCTACAGCCCTTCCTTGGGCTCTCTTAGGAATATTTCTAGCATGACCTTCTCCATACTGGTAGGGCTCTATATGGTCACACAGACTCATTTCTGTCACTTAGTATATTGTACTAGAATTTGGATTTGCTGCCTTCTGAAGTCACTTCCACTGAGCTCAATGGAATTTACTTCAGCCCAAAGACACCAATTTAACCAAAATTATCATTTAATTCCTACCTATGGAAGTCATATTTACCATAAATCACTGTGTAAAACTGGTTATGAGTTTCTGTAGGGCTTTCTTCAGTACACGTAACCCAGGCCAAATGCTCATTAGTTTTGTGCATGACTCTGCCCACTGTCACCAATATCAATAGCAAAATAGCAACATGGTTCAATGACAGCAAGGCCAGGCCCTTTAAGTGAGACACTTGCCCTGAGTCCATACCACGTGTCTCTCCTCAATTTGAAACATGTTACAAGGAAAAAAGATCACATTTAGTCTTTTCAAGTCAACTGTGTCTTACATTTTAAGAAAGGTGTAACAGATGGTTAAAAGCTCACTTTAAAGTGATACATCTATTAAAACAATCCATGTTACTGGAGGACTGTTCCCCATAACAGGAATTTGCTTCATTGTAAATGAAAGTAAGGTGGAAGGAAGTTAGACTTCAGAATACCTTCATTATTGTGTTCAACTACCTCACATTAGACCGCTGCCATTCACAAAAGTCCTCCAGAAGGGAAGGAGTTGTTAGCACGTTTTCCTACAGAAGGAGTCTGTTAGCAAAATGGGTGCTGGCATTTGCCAGGACTCTTACTGTGCGTCGGGGTTGTCAATAGCAATTATTTCTGCAACTCTGAGTTTTTTCCCCTGACATTTACTCTCTAAATTCTCAGTTTCAAAATTCACTTCATATTTCTAGCTTGCCCTACACTATGTCAATTTGAAGGCTGGCTTTTGGGGACTTTTTTTTAGTTTAAATGTTTTTCTAGCTGTATTTGTGTAGGTCAAAAGAGTTTTCCAAGTCTGATCTCTCTCTCAGAGTAGAGACTCTTGCAAGACAGCAAATATAGGTGTTTTATAGACTTGTTTTCACAAAGATTTACTCAGTTTAAGTCTGAAATTATTTAGCAGAAAGATGATCATGTCAATACAATTCATTGAATGCAAATTATGAAATTCAATAGCAGAGAGTTTCAGTACAGTTATGCTTTAAATAGTATCATCGGTTGCAAAGTAAGCCAATAGAAGGCAGATAGGAAAGAATATTCACAAACAGTTTTTTCCTGATTTCATGTGACTTGCTGACTTCAAAAGCTTTTGACATTCAGTACTTCTGAAAACCAAAATTTTTCCCCCACATGTCTCTAACTTTTGACTTACACCCCTTGGAGACTTAAACTGACTTGATAGAAAGAAGGTGATGCGCTTGATTGAACAGGAGCCATCCAATCCACTCAGTGAAATAAAACTCAGGAGATACTAGAAGGTGAAAGGTAAGAGTATGAAGTGTGACCAAGTAATTAGAGATTTTTTTTCTGCCTCCCCACACTAAATAGCAAAGACCAAACATAACTGTTGAATTTCCAGGAGAAAAGAGCATTCAGTTTCAAAGCAGGAAAGGACTTTGCCTCCATCCACACTGACCAGCTTGAGAGGAAGGAGACAAATGCATCCTATAAAAAGGTACATCAACAGGTCCTGTCACGTAATGCTTTATCATACTTAGTCATTCACATACTCCCAACATACTCAGAAAGTTTAGATTACTTTACAGTGTTAGTTTATTATAGACCAAAAGGAAAAACTGAAGTGTGGACTTTGCTAGCTGTACACAATCAGCGTTACTCTGCCACGGGCTGAGTTGCAACCCTTCAGAACCCTCTCCTTCTTTGCTCCCATCGCTACTGGCTTCAGCTGCCAGGGAGTTGTGAAGCTGAAGAGTCAGTGCCCGACGCCGCGTTCCAGGGGCCGGGGCAGCGGCAACGCAGGCGGTCGGAGCTGGGCGGCCCGGGGAGGCGGTGGCGGGCGCTGTGGGCTGCCCAGCTCCCGCGGTGGGCAGGGGCCGGCAGAGCGCGTAACCCCGGCCGCGCCACCCGGCACAAGTTCAAAGTGGCGCGCCGGGGCTGTGCTGATTCCTGCGCTCCTCGCCCCTGACCTCCCGGCTCCCGGGACGACGTTTTTGGGAGGGAGGGGGTTACCTTTTCTTAACAAAGTCCCTTGCCTTGCCAGGGAAACTTATTACGTGCCTGTACGTGAGAGACAAGTAGCCGCAGTCGCTGAAGTGCGAGGAGTGTTTTGCTTCTCCCGTGCGAGCCTCGTCCTCCATCGACCNGGGTGGGGGCTTGTAGAGGGGATGTCCTGTTTTTGCCAGAGGAACGGTGCAAAAGGGGAACTTCAGCTCGGAGAAGGGACGAGAATAAATAAATAAGGAACAGCCCTAAAATAAAGGTAGCGGCATATCCCGGCAACGAGGTGAGTATCTCTCTGACTTTCCCTTTCTCGACTCTCCCTCCCACCCCTTCTGGTGGAGGAAACCGGTTCCCTGTCGCATGTGCATGTGCCCGTGGAGACAGATGGGTGTGTGCGGGTGCTTGTGTGTAGGGTTTATTTTGCATTGTTTTTGTGTCCTTTTTTTTTTTTTTTTTTTTAACAACAACAACAAAAAGTTTCTGTATAACAAACGTGATGGGAAGGAGCAGCGCAGCCCTCCATCGCGCGGCAATGGGCTTTTCGCCTCCGGCCCCACATCAGTTTCATTGCAAACAAAAACCCAACCCGGTCTCCTGGGATGACTTTTTGTCTCTCTCCCACTGACAGTCCCTGCCGTTTTGCTCACCGGCTGGCTATTATCGTGGCTGCTGGGCTGTCCCGAGATAGAGGTAAACCATGCCGGCTGCCATCGCATTGTTACCCGCCTGCGCCCCCCGCCTACTCCCGTACGGGCGGAAATGGGGGGCCCGGGCTGCGACCCGAGAGTAGCCAGGGGGCTGCCGGCCCTCCTGGGCAAGCCGGGATGTAGGCAGGGCGGGAGGGCTCTGCCGCCCGCCGGCTTGCCCGCCCGCGCTTGCGAGGGCCGGGGCCGGTGCCTCCAGCGGCGGCTCGAACGAAGGCTTGGGAGGAGACAACTTTTCTGGCCCCTCCGGCCAGAGCGGCACTAAAACAGTCAGGGATGGTAGCAAGCCCCTTCCCGAAACGCCTGTTTTTGCCGAGGGTAGGGTTTGAGCATCGCGGGTGCGTGAGGCAGCTTGTCCCGGACTTGCAGGCACAGGCGGCGGCAGAGGGGCTCAGTTTCGCCCGCCGCCCTTGGCCCCGCTCTGCCTGAGCCTCTGCGGCGCCCAGGGGTCTTCCCTGCCTTCCTTCCGCGGGGCCGGGGGTCAGGCTGCCTCCTGGCCGGCAGCCGCCGATAGGGCTTCAGCAGCTGCTTTTCCTGCTGTCCGAGGGGAGCGGGGACAAAGCTGCCTGTTGTTTTTGTTCCTCGCCGTTTCCTCTCCCTGAGGGAATCCCTCCTACTCTTCCCCTCCACAGTCCCGGCTTGTTTGTCTTATGGTTTAAAGATAAAAAGGTGCGTTTTCAGGTTGTCCCATCCCGCCCCCGCCCCCGGAGCGGGTTCCCGCTGCGCTGGCGGACGGAGGCACAGGAAAGCCCCGGCGTGGGGGTCCCCCCCGACCTTTCTGCCGGCGACGCGGGGTCTTGTGTTTTGGTTGGAAAGCGTTTCCACGTGGGGAAGCCTCCGTGTGCGTGCGTGCGTGTGTGTTTACTTGATCCGTGAGGAGGTAACAAGATTCTCCGTGTTCAAACCCATTGGGCTGTTGGCCATTAATTTCCCTCTCCGGCTGTCATTACAGACACTTCCAAAATCAGATACCCGGGGCAAAGCGCCGGTTTGGTTTGCCACGGCTACGGCGGCGGTTCCTCCCGGGCCGCGGAGGCTCCGCGCCCAGCCCGGGCGGACAGTGGCCCCGTGGCTCTCTCCCACCGCGACGCGGGAGCGGGATCCCACGGCAGCAGTGCTGCCAATCAGTAGTTGGCATCTAAAGTTTCATTTACGTTTATGAAGCTGCCGCTGAGAGCCAAGTAGGTGCGGTGCTGCCTTCCCGTTATCGTGCGGGCAGGATTTAAAGGGGAGCATACGGAGGGACGTGGACCTGTTTATATCACGGGTGGGGATGTGTAATAGTTGGTTTTGACCAGAATCCGGGGAGGCACGCCGTACCAGACCAGGGAGCCCCTTGGCCGATTTGAATTTAAGCGTGATGTCATGCTAGAACAGTAAGAAATCAGTATTTTCCGTTTTCCGGGTTTTGTTTTATGTGTTTCACTCACTGAGACTAGAAAATGTGACTAAAGCAAACTAAAGAGTTTACAAGGCATGCATCTTTTCTGTATGGTAATTTTTGTTTTGTTTTGGTTTTGTTTGTTTGTTTGTTTTTGTCTGACCTCAGTGTTTGTTATTTGAAGAGCGTACTTTGCACTACAGCTGAGGTTATATATATATTTAATTTCCTAAACACTCAAAAGAGCAGTTTTGTAAAATCGCTGTTTCTCCTGGTATTTCTGAAAATGCTGCCAAAAAACAAATGCTTGCATGTCTACTATATATATCATACTGTGGGGAAAGTGGAAATACAGATTGACATTTCTCTTCCTCGTGGTTCTTCCTGTGTGTTTCACAATTAACATTAACATCCAAAAGAGCTACTTTTGCTTTCTTTTGAAAATTCTGATATTTATGTTACTGAATGTTCTTCCATCAAATTTAATAAAAATCAAAGAGGATTACATTGACTAATCTTTTCTGTGTCTTTGTTCAGAAAATTAATATACAGTTATACATTGTTACATGTATATGGTTTGTATTGCTAATAAATTTAGTTGAAGGCTACTCTTACTTGATTTGTTTTTATTAATGGCTTCACAGCGCTTTGCAATAGACATTTATTCTGCTGTAAGGGTAACACCAATGAGGTTGATAAATTCTAAAGAAGGAATTTAACGAGTAAAAAAATGGTGGATTCCTAGTTAATTGCAGTTTCCAGTTAAAATGTTTCAAACAAGGCAACTAGAAATGCAGCTATAGATAGTATCCTGTTGCATATTTTTAGCCTGTGATGCAAGCTTTGAGAGCTACTCTTTAAACTTTATTCAACTTTTACCTTTCAGTCCTAGAACTACTCAGTGTTAAACACTGGCATTTGGTATGGGAAAGGTACCTGTCTGTTTCCTTGATGACCTAGTGGTATTGCACTGTGTTCAATGCAATCCTCCAGTTTAAACTTTAAACTACTTTTTCCTCTATTGAATATGAAAGTTGATATAGAAAGAAGAAAGAAATTCCTGGAATTTCTGTCACTCTAGGACATAACCTTTTTTTTTTTTTTTTCTATGTTATCTTTTTCTTTCTTGAAAGCAGGGATTTTATGAACTCAGGGTAGAACAGGTCTCTTTTTATAAGAAAAGTTTATTCAGCATACTTCTATATTGCAGCTGCTGATCATATTTCATGGAGCTGTTAAAGCACTTAAAACCTAAAATTAGGTACTGTCTGGTAGTAAATATTTCAAATCACTCTGTGAAGAAATAAATAGAGAAGTGGCCTTTAAAAAAAGAGGTATTTTGAAATATGTAATTGAACAAAAGTAATATAGATTTGTTTTTACTTAAAACAATGCAATTGCCATCTAAATCACTAATTTCAACACGATATGCTTTTTGTTAAGGATTTTTTTCATCTTCTGTGCTTTTGTTGTGATTTTATACTGACTTTATTTGATATCATAACCTGGTACTTTGTACAAGCTATGTTTACTGCTGCAAAGCTTGTATTAACAGGTGTCGAATTAACTTTTAACATACTAGTACTTGCAGTGAGTGCTCTTCTGATACTAAGAATTGAATTGTAAGTTTTCTGTCTTCTAGTGTGCAAGTCTGAGTCTGGCTTTTAATTGCAGAAGGTGTAGACTTGTTTTTTTTCCAGATTTAAGATGAGTTAATTTATAGATTAGTATTTTTAATCTGTGAGAGGGTATTTTTTGTGTATAGTACTTTTGTATGTGTCTTTTAGTTGAACATAGGAAGAAGTTGGTTTGCTCATTATCATTCATTTTTAGTATTGTCAGAGTTTGCAAGAAGAATGAAAACATGGGCATCAGACTAACAGACATCTGCCAATTTGATCAAGTATTTTTGAAACTTTTTGAAAGTTCAACACTAAACCAAGTCTGGTAGCAGAAATACTCAGACGTGTTTGGTTTTTACTTTGTACTTGAGAACCCAATGTTATTTCTACCATCTAATATATCTGTGATCCTCATGCCATTATGCATTAGGAAAGCAGTATTTATGCCGTGCAAGTGGAAGAAATGCTTCAATATTTGACAATGATTGAGAGGTTTATAAGTAAACTTTTTAAACTTGTGGTCTTAATATGTGCAATTTTTCTCCTTTTAAAAAAATTTAAATATTGTGTAAATGTGTGTTCAACTTAACCTTTTCTGTCATTGAAAAGCACTAATTGATCTTGCTGGCCCTGACATAATAGTATAGTTTGATATTTGAAACCTTTCGGCTTTGGCATGACGCTTTAATCACTCCTGAGATTTCAGGGCATGGGTCTCCTGAAGACAGAAATTGCCACTCTTTTGAAAATGAAATAAAAATGGACATTGCAAATAAATTATCTTTATAGCCTTGTGAAGTCAGTAGATGTTTTACCTATTGAAGCCTCAGACTTTCCTACATACAGTAAAAACTTTCTGCTTTACTTATATGTATTAGGTGACATTTTTAGACATCACTGTACAGAAATCAGATTTTTATGAAATAATTTTATTGGCTAGGTCCACACATCTGTGTTGCCATGTTATTAGATCTGTCATTAAATCAGAAGTGCTTAATGGAAATCGGATGCGCTTTGCATATGAAAAATGCTTATCTGTCAAGTAAAGAATAAAATTCATTCAAAAAGACAATAGAACTTACATTTTTAGTCTACAGGTTGTAACGCTGCCAGAAGGATTATTTTTGGGGATGCTTATAATACAGGACTTTGGTGAAAACTATTTTAAAACAATTTTTTCTTTTTGTCTCTAAGCTTGAGAAATGTGTCACATAGCTTTTGCTTTAATGTTAAACAGCAAAATTACTTTGGTGATTGATTATCCTGTTTGAAAATGCATCACTGGGCAGTCTCACTAACAGGATTGTATATAGGTTAGTTGTCAGACTTTAGAGCAAAATGTCAAATGCTAATGGCTATCTGAGGAATACTGAAGTTTAAGCATTTTATTTTCAATTTGTTTAAAATTTCTTCGTGATGTGAGAGGATTGGAAGAGGATGGATTATCTTCAGAACTTACGTGGGTCTGTATACCAGTGAAACTAGTATACGTTTGATCTTCAGCTATTAGGCTCAGGTACTAGACACTAAACTTTGATTGAGACTGCAGTTACCATGGATTTGAAAAGAAGGATTTTGGAAGTTTTCTGTGCCTACACTCCTTTGGAGGTCTGTGTCCTTTTCCTAGAATAAAAAAACCCATAAGTTAAACAATGGCAATTTTTCATTAAGCAGCTGTCCATAGAAGTGCAGTGTGGCAAGTAATGTTGCAGGACTGTGCAGGGATCTTTGATTGGATACAATTTAAATGCTGTCTCTGAAGAACTTGATTTGTCCGGGCTGACTGAATACTGTGTCTTTACACCAGGATTGCCTCCTATTGTGGCTGGACTATACAGTCTGACTAATTTGGAGCAGCAAATTGTAAAAAGACCTCCCAAAGAAACTTGCAGAAGACTAACTTTCATATAACTGATAACTTTTTACTTACATGTTTAAGTTAATAGGCACTAGATTTTTTGGCAACATTAAAATTTATGACTATTGTGACTTGACCCAGCATAAGTTGACATTGTCAGCAGTGCAAAGAAGTACTACTGCCTTTTTTTCCTTAAATTGGATAGACACAGCAAGTAACTATTCTGTTCTTGACACATATATAATTAAACCACAAAAACCTACATTAACATACCATGAGTGGAAGAAATAAAGAGCTGAGTTAGCAACTTTTCAAATAATTCTATTCTATAACTATGTGTCTATAACTATTCAAATCAATGCTGGTGCATGAGGTAATTGGAAACTTAACTTGAGGTTTTGTTCAAAATCCTTAGCTGTTGCAAATTGGAGTAGGAATGTTGAAATTATCAGAGTGGTCTCACATTATGGCAAATGAGTATCTAGTCCTCTATACTTAGTGCAACTTGTTTTTGGGGGGGAGTACTGTAGTATACTATATATGTGTGAGATCACATGCACAGAAGACTGATCTTGCAATAATCAGAAAAAACAAAAGAAGGCTAATTGTAAGTCTCCAAATAATACACTCATGTTTTCTTTAATTTTAAGACATTGTCATACTCCTATGTTAGACTTTCTTTTGTTGTTTGTTTTTTTACAGCATTTTACAAATGACCATAGAGATGCCTTTCACAGTAGTTGTGTTCCTGAAGATGATGCAGTTAGAAATATTGTTACTTGACTGTATGATTTTAATTTCATTCAGGCAAGTTTGTTGCTCACAGAAGTGAATAGTCAAGTTGCATTCACTTTGGGGCATTCCATGAATGCCATGCCTCTTCTATGAAAGGTGTGAAGTCCATTTACCATGTTAAATCCCATCTGGATGTTCCTTTTTATGTACTGTAGTATATTTCCAGAGAATCATTGAAAATGTTCATCATACTCCGAAGTGGCAACAACTAAACCAGCCTCTGGTTTATGCATCCTAATGTTCATGCTATATGTGAGGTCTGTCTTCCAGCTCTCCCCAGTGTCCCAGCATAGATATGGTTTCACAAAACCAGGCACAGCTCAGGTAGATTATGCATGTTTCCCCTGCCAACTTTTAGCAATGCAACTCAGACTCCACCTAATGTTCCTGTTCTGGTCTCCTTAATTCAGAGAATTAGGGATCTGGAAACCAATAAGGCTGAATGGCTGAGGTTTTACAAAGGGAATAATTATATTCTGGGAAAGGATCTCCAAAATAAAATTTCCAGGTTACCCCAAGGAAAGATTTGGAACTGTGATAAGTTTCCCAAGTGGAAAGATTAAAGTACTTTTCCACACAGCCACCTACTTATATGTTTATTCTAATCTGGTGTGATAGAACGAGCTGGTGTAATGCTTGTATTATTTTGGTTCAGTTGATTGCTCTTTCAGAGAAGTAATTTTTGTGTTCAAATAACCATCATAGGGCTGTGAGCTCACTGTGCAGCAGTATGGATTGGAGTCACCTACAACAAGGGGAATAGTGTCTCAGCCTAAATCCCTATCTGAAGTGTAATTTCTAGTAGCTATTTAGCTCTGATTCATTTTATTTTCCATTCTTCTGGTTAAACTATAGCCTAATTTCTCCAAGGGCTAGCTGAGTAGTCATGTTTTTGGCTTAAGACAAATGAAATAGAAGGACATGCTTCTTGATAGCTGTGAAACTATCCAGATTTTTGAGGTCTTACTTAGCTCTGCGTTGAAGGAAGTTCAGTACTAGGACTGCAGCTTGAGAGATGCTGTCAAATCAGGACTAAGCCTGCAGCAGTTCGACTGTAAGGTCTGTAGGAAGAGGGCCATCATTTTGCTCTGTTTTTACACAGTTTTCTAGGGGTATTGGTTCACAGAATCAGTAACAGCAGTAATCTGCATATGACTTATTGCTGAGTGTGACCAACTGAACCTGAAGTCCCCACATCCATCCGTTTTCTGTGGCAGGGGGCAGAAAAACATGAAGCTCTGGTTTTACGTTTGGTGGCAGTGCTTCTTGAGCAGCCCTTTGCCTCTCCTCTGCTGGCCATTTGTTTCACTCGTGAAGTTGGATTATTTGCTTGCTGTGGTTCACAAGCAGCGTTGCTGGCACAAGGCAAAGGTCGGAATGAGTGGCAGCACCCGTGCTGCCGAGCCTGGCACTGACTCCACAGAAATAGCTGCGGAACCACAGTCTCCGTTACCTAATCCACCATCTCTGTTAACTGAAGTGCAGGGTCATGTCTGTGGGATAGGTGGAATTTTTCAGAATGAAAACATTGTCTACAAAAATGACCCCTGGATCTATAACCAAAAGGTTTTCTTGAAGTCTTTTATTTTAACTAAAACTAAAGTAGCTGTAAATAATTTGCACATATATGTGCAGGTTAAAACAACAAAGAAAGTTATGGTACCTTTGGAGGGGACAGCTATGACGTTCTCAAAGGAAAGCAGGTGTTCAGATATAATACCAGCCAATGAAACTTTCCCAGGTCTGTGCACCGCTGTCCAAAAGCTGGGTGTACAGGGGACAGGCAAAGCAATACTAAATAAGATGGAGAACATCGTTGTTGAGAGCTGCAGTGCTCATGGTGGGCTGCATTCTTTTACCACTGTTCCTGGGGAAAGAACTGGAATAATTTCTAAGAAATGGCCATTACTTAGCTGTCACTATAGGCAAGTGTATAATTTACGGCAACTATTTTTTATTAGTCTCCACTGTCACAGAGTATAAACTTACATGCTATCATATTCCAAACGCCTTTTGTATGTTGTGCCAATGTAACACTGAAATATGCATGCTATATCACATCATGGGTTTATGAACACTCAAGCATGCCCAACTAGTGATATTATTTTTGAATGTAAGTACAAGTTTGATTTCTACAGATAAGAGTAGTGATAAAGTTCTGTAAAGTTTTTGAGTTGATGTGACTTTTTCAGTAACGAACTCGAAGGACACAAGATCAACTTGGCTCAAATGACATAGATTAAACAGTAAACTAAAGCATAGATTTAAATAATACTTGTTAATGAGTCTTTAAAGAGGATACTATTACAAAGAGTTTTTCAAGGGCTAGTCATCAAATAAAAACTATTTTTATTTTTACCTGTGACACAAAAATTAGTAAGTTCTACAAAAAGTAGTACCTTTTATTAGATCAATTGCTGACTTAATAAAAGAGATCTTTCTTCTTACAAACTTTCTTGTGCTTCTGTCGTTAGACTGTAATGCCTACAGTGCTGCTACTACAAAGACTGAGGGAAAAGTAAATAATGAAGGGAGCAGATTGCTAGGAGTAGCCTGGCTCATTCATTGAGAGCAAGCAAAGAGTATATACTTCACTGTAAGCCAGCAGTTTATTTTAAAAAAAAACCAAAAAAACTACACCAACTAGAGACCATAGCAAATGATCAGGATGGTATCATAGCCATAAAAGAAGTAGCAATTGAAACAAAGTACTAGGAAGAGTATGGGAAGTAATATTACCTGTATAAATAATATGGCTGCAGCTACTGCTGAAAAGCTTTAGAAGGGAAGCTTGAAAAATTGGTGAATTTTGAGATATAAGAACTGAGGAGTAATTAAACAATTGGAAAACTTTTTTTTTTTTTTTTTTTTTTTTGAGGGGATGAGCAGATTTTAGTTTATCAAAGCAGCATGTAGCATAGTTGGATCACAACCAATAAATATCTAAATGGGAGAAAGAAGATGTGGTAAAGAATCTATTGTTGGAGCAGGTGGTATAATTAAGATGTAAATAACTCTTTCTCACAATTACTTTGTGTTACACAGCACTGATTCATAGTAAAAGATACTTGCCTGTGGGATGGTGAGCTATTCCTCAGGTTTCACAGCATTTCAGCTGTGTATGGGTGCTACTCATGGGCCAGTGAGCAAAATAAGTGCAGACAGATCTTGTGAGAATCACCAGCATAAAAAAAAAAGAGTAGATGACACAGCATGTCTAATATGGCTTTTAGTGTTTCCTTTGTTCTGGACAAAGGTGACACGTAAGAATTTTGCTACTTTTCATTCATGTGTCCTGATGGTTTCAGTTTAACTTGCTAGCCATGGTCCAGCAGTGTCAGATCTGATGAGTAATAGTTGTTCCATTCTGTGAGAAAGTGCCAGAGCTATGTGCTGGCACCAGCAGGAGTTGCTTATTCTGGGACAGTTTTGCATTCACAATTTCTGTTCGCGCTGTTTAGTAATTCCTTGAGAATGGAATACTTTCCCACATGCAATATTTAGAGCTTACTGTCAACTTTAATTAAGAAAAACATGGCATTTCTCCTACCAAACCAGAAGCAGAGTATTTTACTTGATGGCTTTATTTTTATATTTCTTTCTGTCATTTCAGAATGTTCCACTGAAGAACTGTATGTGAAACGCAGTAACAGGAACAGTAGTGGCAGGCAAGGGATGGGCAATGATACTGACAGGTGAAAATGAAGGGCAAGCTGCATGCTTCCTCCTTCATCAGGATGTTTCTAACAATTTTACAGAATCACTGCACTGTTTAGGTTAAAAAAAAAGATGTTTAAGGTCATTGAGTCCAACTGTCAACCTAGCACTGCCACATTCTCCACTAAACCATGTCCCTCAGAACCACATCTACACGTCTTTTAAATACATCCAGAGATGATGACTCCACTGCTTCTCTTGGGCAGCTTTTTCCAATGCTTGACACCCCTTTTGGTCCAATCTGAAACTCCTCTGGTGCAACCTGAGGTTGTTTCCTCTTGTCCTGTCACTCATAACTTGGGAGAAGACAACACCACCCACCTTGCTATAGCTTCCCTTCAGGTAGTTGTAGAAAGTGATCATGTCTCCTCTCAGCCTCCTTTTCTCCAGGTTAAACAACCCCAGTTCCCTCAGGTGCTCCTTGTAAATCTTACTCTCTAGACCCTTTGCCAGTTTTGTTGCCTCTTTGGATGTACTCCAGCACCTAAATATCCTTCTTGTAGAGTGGGTATTTGAGTATAGTGAGTATTTAAACTTCTTTAATGACTATCATTGCATACTCATACTGCTGAATACACTCTTTAGACTTTGACATGGCTTTTAAAAACAAATAGCATGTACAGATTATGCTCTCACAGCTTTCATTTAAAACATATGATTGGATTCTTTGTGCTAATTTATCCAGCCTTTTGAAAGTGATATTCACTTTTACCTGGCGGATTTGTTCCATTTTTAGGTTCTCCTAAATTCTAAAGTGATAAGTAGGGTTTCTGTTTTAGAAATAACCTTTATTGTTACCTTATGCTGTTTTTGTGTCACAAGGTGATTTTTGTTTTTAATGCGTGGAAGGTAAATTTGATATGTCTTTTTGGAAAGGAAATAATAAATAATTAAAATTTTCCAGTTGACAGTGTCTCTTTAAATATTCTGGATAACCAGGCATAGCTCTTTTCTTTTTGTTTTCAGTGGCTTGTTTATAAAGAATGAAAATGTTTTATTTGGTTTGTTTTCAGCAATTTTCTACAAAAAAGAGAAGGAAAAAGTTTCAGAAAGTAACCAAAATATGTCACATAGTAAAACTCAGAATCCTTCCCCCTAGAAAATGTAGTTAAAAACATTCAAATGGCCAGCTGGTCGGAAAATATTTTTCTAATTAAAATTCTAAAAGGGTATGATTCTGTCTGTGTCATTTTTGCATTGTTTTTATTTTCTCCTGTGAACCATCCTTCTTTCTGGTAATATTTGTGTGGGCTTAATGAATCGTGAGTTTGAAAACACTTTAATTTTTTTTTTTTTGCAAGTCAATGTCACTTTATTTTTAGGAGAACATAGTGGGATTCTATATTAGATTTGTTTACAAATCCAGGCCAGAAACAATCTCAGCATTTATTTATTTCTGGCTGGAATAATCTGTAATTGATTAATCTGGAATGAGTCAGAAGAGGTCTGTGTAACTGCATGCCTTACCTAAATGTGAGCAAAGAGTTTTCTCACAGTTGGGAAGCCCCCAAGCATCAGTGGATTTGCAGCTCTGGTTTCAGTCTTGGCAATTTCACGGCATATTGTGCAATGTTAGGGTAAGGGAGGAATTGCTGACTTTATAATTCTGTACTCTGAAATTCTTATAAGCTAAGACTTCTTTGCTGCACAGGTATGCGATGAGAGTGGTTGGAGGAGTAGGGAAGTCAGTTTTAGCTATATTTGGATACCTGTAAAAATAACTAAAAAACTATTGATATCCATTTTGTAAGGGAGATAAATACTGAAGTATTTTATACCTAAAGTAAATGAAATATAGTGCTTGCAGTTTTCCATTTGCCAAGAAGTCTGTTTTCCTGCTTTCCCACTCATTTTGTTGTATGATGATAATGTGACAACAGGCAGATTTCTTGTCATAGACCCTTTCTGTTTCCTACCTGATCTACCTAACTGATGAATAATCTTTGGGTTGTTCTGCTTGTTTATCTTGGTCTCTACTTTTGGCTGATATGAAATGGTTTTGTCGTGGTGTGACTTGTTTCTAAGTTTGGTGTAGGTGATGCAGAATGGGGATATCTTCTTAATTTTTCTTGACTAAAATGTTCGCAGATACCACACAATCAATGCCATCCTTTATGAAACTCAGTTCAAAGAAGCAAATTCCACTAAACTGACAATACTACGAGAGTTCTCCAAAGACCACAGAAAATTTGAAAGATAGTGTGTAGCAACTGTATAGTGACTGGCATGACAGCCAATTATTGTACTTATATTTGGAGAAGTTTTCATTGCATTACATTTTGGTGGCATGAATTTTGTCTGTTTTGATTGCTGTATTTAATGTCTGGCATGAAAATTCATGTGCTCAGAAAGGAAGATGGAAATAATAAATTGTGTCCTACTTTGTAGATATCTAATTTTTCATAAGAGGGAGAAGGTAAAAGGAAACCATCTGAGCACAGATCTATAAACACGATGGGTGTTGAAGATCCCTTCCCTGTTCTTAACATACATCATAAACCAGTATGGATAATTTTATTGTCCCAAGATCTGGAAATAGCTGAGATGTGTTACCAGGAACAAACATTTTTTCATCTCCAGCAGGGATCATCTTAAGACCCTAAATCTTCTGCAAATCTGAGCCTTGAGGTTATCAGTGTCCTGATGATAGAATATCAGGATTTTATTTTTTATTCCTATCCTGTTTTTTGTGCTAATTATGTCTGATGTTGTGCTCTGAAACATAATAATTTCAGAAGCATAGTTTCTATATACATTAGAATATATACTTTATACCAAATTTAGACATATGTATGTTCTTATGCATATCCATGCTGGATACTGTACTGGGATGAGAATGCTAAGAGGGTTCTGCAAGGTGCTTTGTGCAGCCTCCTCCATCTATCTTGTTGTAATGAGTTTTTGCGGTGAGGTTTTAGTAGCAGAGGGACTACAGGAGTGGCTTCTTAAAAGAAAAAAAAAAAGGACAAGAAAAAGCTACTGGGACATGGCAGTGCATGTGGAAACTCTGGCTTTTCTATTGGGATGGACTGTCAGGTTAAGCATCAGGACTGCGCATTGGGCTGAGCACTGGGCTGTGGGCAGTGAGCAGTGACAGCAGGCATCGCTTGTTTTCTGTATTCCTTTGCTGTTGTTACAGCTATTTGTTCTCTCCATGTGGTGTTCTATTAAATTGTCCTTATCTCAATACACAGAGCTTTACTTTATGCTCCTTATTCTCCTCCCCATTCTGCTGAGGTGGGGAGGAGTGAGTAACTCTATGTCTTCA
This sequence comes from Urocolius indicus, assembly GCA_013401255.1. Lineage (NCBI taxonomy): Eukaryota > Metazoa > Chordata > Aves > Coliiformes > Coliidae > Urocolius > Urocolius indicus. Next base: position 112,280 of record WBNH01012201.1, read on the forward strand.
TTGTTGTCAGCTGGATTTAAACCATGACAGTCCCTTTTAGCATCCAACGTGAGGCTCTAAGGGTTGAGATCATAGAATCATAGAATGATAGGGTTGGAAGGGACAAATGTAATAGAACACCATAAGAAGAAAACAAACAGCCACAACACCAGCAAAGGAATACAGAAAATGAGCTATGCCTGGTGTAACTGCCCACTACACTGAGCCTGACACTCAGCAAGACGCTCAGTCCTGAAGGAAAAGCTGCAGTTCCCGTGTGTGCTGCCACACCCCATCAGCTCTTTTTTTGTAAAGAAGGCATCACTGTAGCCCTCTGCTACCAAAACGTGGCCACACAATCCCAGTACTCTGGTACACTGTCACTCAGGTATTTGCCATGGAAGTGAAGGATGTGTTTTTTAGGTAAAACATTTGGGTCTGTTGGCTTTTCAGCATATTCTGGAAGATCCTTCTGTATCCCTTTCCTGTAAATAAGTAGCAGGACAGTGTATGTGCTTGTAGTGGGCAGGAAATCCATATGTGCTCAGAGCCTGCAGGAGTTGTGTGGTTTACATGAACTCTTGGATTCATTCTGGTAATTGAAACAGAATAACGTTCCTTTTCCGTTTAAGCGATCCAGTCGCAGACACCAGTTGCTGTAGGCCGGTGCTCAGGAGACCCTGCGAAGGTGGTTCCTTCCACCAGGGGCCGCTGGACCTACCCACAACTGAAGCCAGGCTCGCAAAGAGAGGAAGGTGCCGGGGAGCTGGGCGCGAGCCCGGGCACCGACACGTTGGAGGTCATACACAGGTGGGGAAATGGGTCCTGGATGTGCTACAAAGGGTTCCAGAAAGCTCTAAGACTACTCTAATTCTTATCCTCAACAAAGTAAAAGTGTGCTGAAACCATACTGATCAGAAGACAGCTTTAGCTAACCTTATCAAATCCTCTAGAGATGAGGGGGGAAAAAAGTATTATAACAGGAGGAAGGGAAAGATGGGTATTTCATATACCCTTTAATTATGTGGTTTGTGGAGCAAGATTTCTTTCTACAATGCAATAAAGGTTTTCAAGAGGCTCATTTCACTCATCTTTATATCAGGAGGTAGACACCAGTTACCAGTGTAAATATGCATGAAAGATGCCCAAGCCACATATTTCCCACAAGAATCCTTCAAATTAAAAGGAAAGTGAAAAAAAAATGAGAGGTAGAAAAAAAAATGAGAGGTTAAAAGCCCCAGAAACTCTGTATATTTCTCTCCACCTGCCATTTTTACTAAGGAAATCAGTAAATGTCCTGAGTGGTTCATAGACAGATTGCCTGAGGCTGGAAGAGTTCAGACCCTGGAGCCTGTCCTCATTTGTTGGCACTTTACTGCTATATGTCTTATGTAAGTTCAGTTGCAGTTATAAGTACTTCTGTTATCACAGGTTTCTGAAGTAGAGAACTGGAAAACGAGAAATTGCTCTATTTGTGAGCACTTCTCACATCACATTTTGACTGTCAACCTGCAGCTGTGATAGAAATGAGCTCTTTTTCTGTAGCTATGAGCTAATTTTGTTAACCACAGGAGCATCCTTTCTGTTTATTCTCTAGGCTTCTTATTGACATATTTCAAAATGTAAAAAACAAATGAATTTGACCAGGAATTTGCTGCTGCTGTACTGTACTGCCAGAGCATCCCATGATATAACCTCAGTAGGTGTTCTTCAGATGAAATAGAATAAAAAGAACATGGCAATGTGCCTGAGGGGATTATAATGTGACAAAAAATGTTGTGATAGAAACTGAGGACCACTCTCCCATCATTTCATTTAAGACAACCAACTCTTACTGGAACAAGAGAAGTCTTTCTTCCTAAGTTTTGGATTGAAATTTCTGAAAGGGAGGAAAATTTTTGTCTGAAGGTCAAACTCCTCTTCCAGATTATGGATTCTTTTTGGAGCTGCATCTCTCCATCTGGCAGACGGAAGGCCTGAAGCAGCTTCTGAAATACTCTTGGGAAGCGTTAAGTGCTTTAAGGCTGTTTTTAACCTGTAAATCCCCAAGTTTCACTTTCTATCTTGAGTTTGTGAAAGATGCAGCATAGAATCTTGCTAGACAAAACTGCCTCAGTCTGTTGTTTATCTTAATTTTCTGAAGAAATCATCGTGGAGAGAAAGATCATGTCCGTGCTGTCTTCCATTCTCAGTCAGTTACAAAGCAGTATGCAGCAGATCCTCCGGTAGTTTTTATTTTTTTTTAACTTATGACTGTATATCTAGGAGGAAACACATGTTTCTCCTCATGGTCAAGTCCTGGAAGTTGCAGTTTAAATTTGATGAAGTGTTTTATTCCCCTAGATAAAAATAAATAAATAAATAAATACATTTAAATGCATTTGTTGATGAGGAAAGTCAGGAATCCTCCTAATTAAGACATTTCTTAGAAAAGTAAAATTTTTATCTGGGAGCATAAAACACTTCATCAGTTTTAAAGCCACATCTGCTAGTACTGGATCAAGAGCAGAAGCAGGCATTTTTCTTAATTCTGGCTTGTCTGGGAGTTTAAGACTTTTAACAACAGTTTTAAAAATATTTAAACCCGGTTAGAAACACTTGCAATATAATAGGAATAAGAGTGCCCTCCCTCCCTCTGTTTTTAATCTAGTTCTCTTGATGGGATAAACTACAAAGTTGAATTGGTAACTGGATTATTGCCTCATAAAACAGCACGAGGTTACTATTATCCTTTAATTTTATATCTTTATTAGGGAGTAATGTTGGTCTTATTTAAATCACTGACTTCTCTAATGGTTTTTCTCCTCTTTTACAAATTTTTAAAACTATATCCTAAAGGATTCGGTCTAAGTGCAATTGGCATAACCACCATTATAAAATCATTGTGTTAGGAGTTAGCTGCAATCATCGACTTTAACTGGGCTGAAAATGTAGCAGGATTTAGCTGTTGATAGGTACAATACTGATAAAACATTACTTATGACTTTTATTTTTAAAAGCTCCATTTTCAGTAAAAGAATTGAAATTTTGAGGCAACAAAATTTTTTGTTCTGCAACAGAGCCCTAGAAACTTATAATTTAGCATGTTCATTCAGTGATATGTTTAACATATGGTTTACTTCTGCAAAGGTTAAAGCAAGCTTGTCTTTGACTTAAAATTCAGTAAAGTCAGTTTAAAAACTCCTAAAGGTCAATCTTTTAGAAGGTGGCTAATACAAGTAACATATTTAATGATGCATTCCAGTGGATACATCTGTCTGAATTTTGATTTTGAGACACAGCACACATTTTTATTTCTTAATAGGAAAACGATCAGATTTACATAAGAATGTGTTCAAAATATTGATACACTTTGTTTTTAAAGGAAAGTGTGACACCCATCCGTTGATTTCACTGCTCTTCAATTAATATCATGATCAATAAGTAAAGAAACATGAATATAGACCTGTCAAAGGATGCTCAGTAGTTGAATTTCACACAGAAAGTGTGGGGTCTGTCACCTTCAGTGACAGACAGACAGAAGTAGAACATTTAATGTTTGAATGCAAGCCTGGTACTAACTTTCCGTCAGTAAAGTTAGAAACCAGTCTAACGATTAGTTCTGAATCTTGTATTTTGCTACTGAGTACTTGACTGTTTCTTTTTTACAGACACTTTTACTTATGTAATAATGTGCACACACTTCAGACTCTTAATTAAATTAAAGCATGTCTTATGATTTTATATTTAAGTTATTCATGGAAAATTTTAGGGTTGATTGTGGAAATTCACCTTTACATTTGGAATTGCCTCCTTTGGCAAGTGTTGCTGCAGGAAATGCCACATAGAGCTGCTTTCTCTCCTACTGTTCTTGGTAGGCACCTCTCTGAAATTTGCCAATAGCAGGTGTTTTAAAGAAGCTTTTAAGTCCCTCTTTAGTCTCCATTGGACAAATGCAGCAGATTTTTACAAATACAAGGATGTGGGCTCTACATTGACTGAAAAAACATAGCAATTGGTTACTGTTTTGGCGAAGGCATGATGGGTGAAGACGTCAATGTCTTGAGCTCTCCGATATCAAGAGAGGGCTGAAGCCATTTTGGAAAATAGGAATTGTTTTCAGCTTTCTGATAAGGTGCAATATGTGCAACATGATTTGCTTGCAGTTTTCTGTGTGTAATATCATAGCAAAATTTAATGAAATGTGAATGAAAATATTTTGAAACTTAGAGAAGAGGGAAGGAAAACAGGGGAGTATAGTCTGATGGCAGGAAAAATCCAGGTGAGATTCAGGAAAGTAGACTGGAGCTGTAAATGTGCATGTGTCTAGGTTCTAGGAAATACTTAATGCAAGACACCAAGGAAATTCTAGGAGCTACATTTTGGGCAGTAAAAAGAGATATAACAAGTAAGTGACACTTCAGATTATGAGAAGAGGTATGCATAGGGCAATATTGAGTGGTAGGTGGGAGTATGTGGATGCAGGCTTCTAGCTCTGGAACCTTTCCCATATCCTGTGAGTGCTGACAGAGATATACATTATTTAATCTTGGATAAGTAATAGTTACAGTTATGCAGGGTGGAGGTAGTGTGAGGTATGAGTGCTTGCTGGTCAGAATATAACAAAGATCCTTAATATGTTTATGTTATTGGGCATACTCCCAGATAATGGTTTCTTGGTGTGCCTTGTTGATAAACAAATTCAAGTTGTTTTGGTTCCTTAATTTATGTGTTAGCACACAGTTATATCTTCCTTTTAAATTTATTGCTAGCTTTGATGATGATTATTATATTTATTATTATTGTTATTATTATTACATACAAAAATATCCTTGGAACTTGTTTTGTTCTGAATTATGCAAATTTGCATAACTCCAAAGTGGATGGATTCTGAGAATGGAGATTGGAATGCGATTGTGTGGCTTTATAGTTAAGGTTACTGTAATCATTTGTATGCATAACTCTTAGAAAGCAAAAATTTTCTTGTTGAAGATCTCAGTATTTGATGTGACTGATTCACTCTAAGAGAAGGCATAGACATCTAAGATAATTAGGATAATGTCTGTCATTTAGCACTTTGTGGGGAGCTGCTTGTTAAAAACCATTTTGTGTATTTTATTCAATCCTAAAGGAATTTAATGGACCTTGGAGAAGGGACTTCATGCTGATAAATGCATGATAACCTTTTTCTGCCAGACACTTAATGACTGAAAGGTTATCATTAAATGTGTATTAAGCAGTTTTGTTCGACATTCCATAATTGTCTCTCTAATATGTTCTCCCAAGGGTTATCTTTTGTTCTCTGCTTAAACAGCTGCCTGTATTAAACATTTTAGCTTTTTTCATTGGTTTGTTTTCATAACTATTTTTTTCCTGCAGTAGTTCGAGAATTATTACTTAAGTGTGTTCATGTTTTTGTTGGTGTATTTTAGATAGCTTCCTGAATTAGTATTGGAGGTGCCAAAACACTTTATGTGAAATTAAGCTTCACGGAAGTCATCGGGAACTTTGCTGCAGATTTTAGTGAAAATACAGCCTCAACTAAAGTGTTTGTTTACTGCAGAACGGCTTGAGAAGTGAGGATCACAGACTAACATAGTAATTTCTTCTTTTTAATTTAGACAACTGAACTGTAAACTGAAGGGAAGATAATTTCTGCTTGTGGACAAAAAGAAAGGTGAATAACCTCCATGGAAGACTCTCAGGATCTAAGTGAACAGTCAGTAAGTACAAATGATGCTAAACTGAGTGGAATAACTTGAAATCTGTTCAAATTGTGTTTGAAGGAATTTTACTTCATTTTGAGAAGTATTTTTAAGATCTGGAGAAAGCTTCTGAGCTTCTAGATTCAAAGGTTTTCTTAGCCCATACATTAAATGGGTAGTTTTAATCTTTTTTTACCTGTTGAAATGTAGAGGATTGTGGTTAGATATGATTTTGCAGAACTAGAATTCCTGGAGGGCTGATGTATATAAAGAACACTGGAAGAATAAAGTGTAAAAAGCTTGCACAGTGGTATGCCTTGTTCAAATAATTATATCACAATGGTGATCTGTCAGTTTTGCCAGAGCAAGAGTTATCAAGAAGTCAAACAATAAATTTCAGGTGGTCAGACTGTGGCAAATGACATATATGAAGTGTTTGATGACTCTCATGGATTTCAAGGGGATTGTGTCAGAGGGACATTCTCCTTGTCATTGATGAAACAGCTGGGAAAAATTGGGTAGACATTTCTTCAACTTTTTTCTAATTTTTCTTTAAGGCCTCCAGACTTAAGGCTGCGGTTCTGAGGAGGCTGCATGCTCTGATCAAATTTAAAGTTGACTGGGTTTGCAGTCCAAAGAATTGTTTTTGTTATTATTATCTTAATTTCTAGTGACCTAGTACTGGCAGATTTTGTGAGTACGGTGATCCCCACAAGTCTCAGGTTTAGCTCAGTGTGCTATAGATTAATAGAAACTTTATATCTCTGTTTCTGACATGCTGAAAGAGGCTATCCATGTAATAAACTAGTTTTAATATCTTTTTTATAGCAGAGATTTTTTTATAGGTAACACAAGTGTAAGAAACTGAAAAAAGTTTCATGTATTTTTAAAATGTTGGTTATTTTCTTTAATAAGGAGTACTTTGCTTCTGACTGGATAGCTCCTACCTGAGACTTTACCTTGGACTAGAGTTTTATTGCTGATTAAAATGATACAGAACTGGAAAGTCTTAAAAGTGTCTTAAGTCACCGTGGTGGCACTACTCAGGACATCTGTATGTATTTATGTATTTAAGCTGTTCCCAACGAAAACTTTAGAGTATTTAAAAGCCACATGGCTTCATGATTTAATAAAGTTTTATAAAGGTCATAAAAGATTAAGTAGAAGTTCTTCTCTCGTAGTCTGTGAAACAATTATTCTGTGTAATGTACACAGTATGATTATTAATTGGAAGTAGACAAGCCTTTTTAGCCTAGTGTAAAAATGTGTTTTCATAGTAGTTAAAACATTTTTGCACCACTCAATACCTGATAAATACATAGAATGCCATTTTATTACCTTATTGTAGTCTAATTTCTGTAGTATTTGTTATAGTTACTACATAATTTTATGCTAATGGGTGAGAGCAGTGCTGCAAATTTCAAATTGAGGTGAAAACTGTGCCATGTTGCTTATAGAGATGGGATTTGTTGTCCTTACACTATTGCTAGGGTAACAGAAAACTGTGATTCAAGCAAGAGTTTATTCTTTTTACTCTTTGCTGGACAGTGGCAGAACATTAACTTAATGGGTGGGAAGAATCGCCTTTCATGACTCCTTTCATCCAGGTGTGCACCTAGACGAGGATCTCACCAAGGTGTTGGGCACAGTCCTCGGAAAAAGAATTGTGGTGTAAAGTGTGTCTGCCTAGAGCAGATAGTGAACCTTCATTTCCCCTCTTCAGAACCCTTTTCACTATTATATCATAGGTAAACTCCTCTCACAGCTAAATTTAAAAAAAGAAAATAGTTTTCTGGCTTACTTCTTACTTTCTGGCTGCAGAGCTGGACTGTGGACTACAGATCCTAAGTAGAAGAGGTTGTTCTCTATCTGAGGCTTTAGTGTTCAAGCTCTTGGAAAGTATCAGATATACATCCTACAGCTCTTCTGCTTGTACTGTCTTTGTGTTTTGTAGCAGTAAATGTGTGTTTTACTGGTTAGCTCTAGGCAGCTTCTGCTTATCATGCAGGATTTATGGTTCTTGACATGTTCAGGGAGCCTAGATAGTTCATATCGGCTTCAGAATTCCTCTCTGTGAGCTGAGTGCATAAGATTTAGATCATGGAAATTCAAGGAGCTGAGGGATCTATCTTCTGCTGCAAGCGTATTAGATTGTGTGAATAAGCATGAATGTAAGACCTGTGCTCAAACTTGTGCTGGCACCCTGCCCTGAATATTCTAGTCCTTGGTTACTTGAAAGACTGCCTGTCTCTGCAACTGAGATGGCTTAGAAGGTGCTTGCTGTTGGATGGTGTGTTTGACGGACAGTTTTCTGAGTAGAGAGATTCATTTACTGAATTCATTTCCCTGGGCAGTCTGCTAATAGACTTTCATCTTGGGAAAGGCCAAGTACAGTTATTGGGGACAAAAATAAGGAAAATTTTCAAGTTGTATTTTAAAGACAAGAAATTATGCTAATTTCTGCAAGTAGGTTGTCCTCATGCAGTATGATGGATGTAACATAGCTCTTACTCTGAGTCTTCTCTGTAATTCTGAGATCACTATCCTACTAACTCAAGTTTTTTTTGTTTACTGTCTTCTAACTTTTAAAGTACCCTAGTAACAAACGATTGGTTCTATGATTCCTGTCAAACTCTATCAGTCAGGTGAAACTCAGATGATCATAGCTATGAGAACTTCTGCAGAATGCCTGTCACCATGTAAGAAATAAACTCTTCAACTTTTAGCTCAGAGCAATGACTGTGTGACAACACGCTGCTTCAGAAATCTAAATGCATCCCTGTTCTCTGAGACTCTGAAGAATTGCATTTGACTGAATTGGGCAGCTGCTGTATTTTCTGAGATGCCAGCTTGATTAGATGTAATATATACACACCATTTATTACATTATGTCAGTAATTTATTTAGTTTTCCTATTTTTATTTCTAGTGAATATCTTGCCCCTGCCACATTTAAATCCTGACTGACCAGAGTCAGTCTTCTTGCCTGCTTGTCGTACCATAGAGCTTCTGTGCTGAGAATTCTGTGGTACTCCCTTTCCTTTGCCTTCTCATTCCCTGTCCCAAGTGACAGGGGTGGGGAAATCAAGTCTTAATCTAGATCATAGAGCACTAAAAAAGAGTCAGAATCTGAGTAGAGTTTATTATACTTTGGTTTTCCTGCCTTTACACATAACTGCATAGGTAAATAACTGTATTTTGAAGACCAGCAGGAAAATGATGTAAGTTACTACCTGACACATAGAAGAGCTGAGATCCATCAGATGCAGCTGAATTCAGTCAGATGCAGCTGAGATCCAGTGAGTTCTTGGAGCTTGCATGGAGAGGGCAGGGGCTTATCATGGTACTGTGCTTCTGGGACAAGTGTGTGTCCTAAGGAACTCACAACAATTTTTCTTTCCAATTCAGATACAGAATATGCTTGAACATCCATGCATTGGAAGGAAATCTTCTACTCATGGATAGAAAGGTTCAGTTCATAGTATTTTGAAATATAAAGAAGAAGGTATTGAGACATTTATTTCACAGACAGAAAAAAATAACCATCCAGTCCTTTTTATATTCTAGTATGATGTCTGTCATCATGTGCAGACTGCTACTTATCAAGTAAAAGAAAACTTAAGGCCACCTAAATTGGTTTTACATGGGCAGATGTAGCTAGGTAAAAACATTTATTTAAAATTCTGGTCTTGAAGATGGTTAATAAAATGATAAATGTTTATCACCTCGGTAGTGTTCTATTGTGCCTTAATACAGCAAACACAAATAGAATTTTGAGAACTAGAATTGTACACTCTTTACTTTGTCTTCTTCTAGTTATTCCTTACTGTTCAGTCTGTATTAGTAGAAGACAATTTGTCTGGTAACTTCCTAGTTTAGGATTTCAAAGGGCCTTATTAGAAACTGGTGTAATTTCATACTCTGGACCTTTTATATAACAGCGTGCATTAATTTTAACCTAGAATTAAACAATAGATTGTAGTGCTGTAGGGCAGGACATGAGCAGATGTGCAGCTGAACAAACCAAACAGATTTTCATTTTTGTGACATTTGGACAGTCACCCCCCTTGTGCCCTGGGTAAGTTATTTGGTTTTCATCAGATTATACAGACTGTCAAATCTATTACTTGCATTTATGTCCTATTTGTGGCTGGACAATCCCTGGCAACTTTTTCAAACAGTCTCGTTTCCCTAGTTTTGTTTTGTTTTGTTTTAACATGTAAAGGTATCTGATGCAGATCAGTTTTCAGCTGTGGCTACTTCTTTGTTGCACAAGCTGTGTACCTGCAGCATTTAGTCTTCCCCTTTCTGAATTGGGCAGCCTACTTGCACCCTGGGAACTTTGGCTGAAGTTCATTTAAATGAGAAGAAAAATAGTCCAAATTGCTGAGTTGTAAGTCGTATTTTAGAAGACTGTTCCTTAATGCAGCATAACGTGTTTTGGTTCTTATCTTTGTGATATCAATATCTGTAGAACTTGGAATGCTACAAGCAATTCATCTAGTCGAATTAGTAATGTTGGTTGAAAGACACCTCTGTTAAGTTACCTAGACTAGCTTCAGGTCATGAAATGCCGTCAGTGCGCACAAATATGTCACAGTTACGAAAGCAGTAACTATATCAAATATCATATTAAAAAAAAAAACCCAATCTTGTTTACACAAGTACCTTCTGAAGAAATTACAGGTTTAGCAAGACAAAAATAGTTGCCTTAATGAATTATTATTTGCTTTTAACTAAAAATAATAATGGAAGAAGAGTACAATAACTCAAGGTCAGTTGAAGTAAATCAGCATGTGTTTTCCAAGATATATTTTAGAGCATTTTTGAGAGTTACTTAGGTATTTTTTTACCCCTTTTCTTCTTATCCAAGATACAGAAATTTGCATAGAGAGGTGACATGCTATATCTGATTCAAAATTATTATCCACTTTGAATTACAGTGGATCAAAAATGAAGTGTAATACCATGATTCCTTGTCTGCCACCTAATAGGAAAGTGTAGAAATTTGACAAGTCTCAATCTTTCACATTCAAACAAATCTGAGTTAGAAATATCACTGTGCTTTTGTTCCTGCTGCAAGACCATTATATATATATGGCACAACAACCTCTGTAAATGAACAAATGTGTTTTTTCTAATTAGTTTGCCGTCTACCAATTCAGTGTTTTGCCATTTCTATACCATAATCCACCAGTAATAAATTTGAAGGTGCTTTTTTCCAAACTGCATTAGTGATTGTGTATGTATTTTGTTTTTCCTGTTTACCGAACAGGACGGACCAAATGAGACAAAACTCTGAAGCAGAGAATGCATTTTGCCTTGTGGAATGAACTGAGCTGATTCACGTTTCCTATGAATTGCGTATCATTGCAGAAATACATTTGGTCAAAGATACAAATTGTCACTATTGACATACATGCAATAGAAAATTTCATTTAAAATTAAAATTAATTTAAAATTACAATTTGAAAGCCCTTTTACTTAAAAATTAGTCTCTTAAAAAAGTATCAGAATAGCATTTGTGGTTTGTAACCTTGAAAGATAGGATGAGAAGAGGGGTCAGCAAACAAATACAAATGTTCCTGTCATTGGCACTTTCATGTCTTCTCTGGTTCAGCCCTCCACCTGTCTCCTGGAAGATGTCATTTGGCGAGTATCAGATTTAAACAGAAAGGCATTGTAGGGGCTCTGTTTAATAACAAGAAAAAAACAGTAAAAGAAATGCATTCTGTTGTCACATACTGTCCTTGGAGCACTGACAAGGACTGAAACATAAGTACAGTATAGCTTGTTATGACCAGTATTCCTGGCTCCAGAGGCCCTAGACTCAAATTTTAGGGACTGGACTACTTGAGAAAATTACTGCTTCCATAACCTACACAAACTTTCCTCAAGGTAGATACCATCTTCTGCACAGAGGACTCAAGAGTTCCTGGAGTATGGAATTCTGTATTAATAGTAACGCTGTATCTCTGCTGTGATAGGATTATCAGGGTCACCTTCTATTATGATACATAATACTAGAAAAAAAAGAAAAAAGAAAACTTTCAGATACAAAAACATCTTTTCAAGGGCTGAAATCTGTGCCAACTTAGACCTTCTTTGGAGCTCTATCAAGGGCTTATCCACCTAAGAAAAGGTTTGTATATATGCATATATATGTAAGATTTGGAACATATCATCCAGTCTGATAAAAGGTATTGCCTCTTCCTGTAAATGGTACTTCATTATATTAAACCATCAGTATCTGACAGATATATTTCAAGCTCTGCAGGTGGATTTCGCTTGAAAGATATGATATTTGTTCGGGCACTTAAAATGCCAAATTTATAAAAGCTATACTTTTAATTGATTTTATTATGGTATTTTGTCTTAGAACCAGTCATGAAATTTCCAAGGATGTCCAGGTCAATGCTATCTGTGAATGCAAATTGAAAATGTAATTTGCTTAGGACAATGATTGTACATCACCTTAGGCTTCTGATTTTGACAGTATCCAAGTGCTGTTAACATGTCCAGAAATACTTTCTTCCTCAGTAAAAAAGGATCAGAGTTTTGTAATCCACACAAAATATTTTACAATGTAACACTGAATCATTATTCTCCAGTATTTTAATCTTGTAAGGCTAAAAGCCTAGTGTTTTCATGTCTATTAAATGACTGTCTGTTTTCACATGAAAAGTATGGATTACACTGAGCATGTATTTATTTTAGTCTCATTTGATTCTTGTAAAAAGTCCAGATGCAGCAGTGTGCTCAGGAATGTATGACACTTTCGGGATGTGATTAAACCCACTGAAATCATTGGGATTTCTCATGTGCTTTAAGTTAGGCATGTGCTTAAAAGCTTTTCTGGAAAAGACTTGGAAATACAGTACAAAATAAAAGCAATAATTTCAGAAATATTTTATTAGCAAATACTTCTGACTGATTTGTGGCTGTGGCTAATATTTGTTCAGTGTCATGTAATGGTCATGATTTCGTTTTTCTCTCTGTAGTAACTTTTCTCTGAGGTCTACATCAGTATATAAGTGGTTGTCTGGCAAGTCAACTCCTATTAAAAGAGAGAAGAATGACAGGATGAAGTGTTACATTTTTAAATGAGAAAATGACACTAGGTGAAGAATCCAATTTCATATTTTATAAAGTATGTCTTAAACACACGAGCACATGCAGACCCATTAAACCAAAGTCACATCCTTTCCTCTTTTATATTAGGTTAAATCTCTAGCAACCTAAAGAAAAGTTAAAAATGTTGAAATTTTATGGCTACAGTGAATGGAAATAGTTTTGCCATAATATAACTTAAGGCAGAACTTGTCCCCAAGGATCTCATTGAGGAAATAATGCAAAACTTGTGTTGCTTATTTTATTATTCATTAAGTAATAAAGCAATTTTTTTTAAGATTAGTTCATCCTCCAAGCTTTATTTATTATAGCACCTGGACTTGAGCAGCATTTTTGCTTTAGTTCAAGAGGCCCATCGACCTAAATATGAAGGAACATTGCAGCTGAGAGGCAAGAGTTTTATGTTAGAGTGTTACTAAGGCAAGTTCTAGGTAAGAAACCTAAGTTCATTTCAGCTAAGACCAGAGCTGAATGAACAACTCTTTTTGTAAAAGTTAGGTTTAATGCTTGTCTTATCTCTTTTTTAACTGCGCCTTGAAACTGGTTTCATTATATTCAAGGCAAAACCAGACTAGAATGTTGTTGAACAGAGCCACTAATAAGCTGAGTGTTTGCCATTTGTTAATTGACAACAGGGCTGAGAAATGCTCTGTAAAGATCTATAGTCCTTTAGCATTTAAGAACCTGTACCTGAAATGGAAGGCATTTTGGAGAGAATTGTCCTGCTCTAAAAAACCTAGGCCACTTAGTAAAATTTTATTTTTTCAGTGGAAACAAGACATTTTACTGTTTTCCAAGTGCATTGCCTGAAGCAAAAAAAAAAAAAAGGAAAAAAAGTCTAGTGATTTGCACAGGTGCATTTGGATAAACCTAAGACTCTAATGCAGTCAGACTTGCTGATTGATGCAAGTGTGCTCTTTTGATGACACAAGTAGATGACAGAGTTGTATTTGGGCAATAGGCAGAGATAACCTTTCTTTCTGTATTTGAAACTGGTAACAAATTCTGATTTGAAAAGTTTAATGTGAATTCCTGTAGTGAAAGTAAAAACTGTATGCAGAGATTTGAACAATCTGATGGCCAGACGTTCTTTATAGAATCATCACTGGTGTGCACTGGAAAAATCCCAAATCTTTACAGTAAATAACATTACAATAATATATTTTTTAATTGTTTAACAGGAATAAAAATAGCAGAGTAACAAGACCCAACATATTCTGGTATTACATATGCATTGCTGATGTAATACTTTTGGCATTCCTAATAAGCTGCGTGGCTTTCCTGACCAGTTTCTGAAAGTTTAAAAGATACAACTTTCCAGTGCAAAATGATAGGCTTTTTAAATGCCAATGGAAAATATGGGGTTATTTACTTTTTTCCCATGTAAAAACACCTGCTGAAGATAGAATTTGGTAGCATCGAAATGAAGAGAATCTACTGTGAAACATAATTCAAAGTGGGAACTAAACACAATATTTTTACCCATGGAATCTGTCAGGCTAAGCTCAGGTGTATGCAGATTGGCATTCTTATTTTTATTTTCAATGTGCTCTACTCAACATCCATCTAGCAGATAAAGTTCAGGAGAGGTTTTTGGGAGTTTCTCTGATCCAGAGGACCTGGAAGAAAGGTACAGTATGATCCCTAATGTTTCTTTGGTTCTTTTGCTCAGCCTCCACTGACTCTGGTCTGGAAAATACTGGACATAGAATTTTTGAGGCATATATGATATAATTTGATAAGGTAATATGGAGCTGAAATTTTAAATCTGAATCTTCAGTAAAATAGAGAGGAATGAAAGCGCACTGACTCTGATTTAGTTTTTAAGTGATTAATTACTCAGAGTAAGCTCAAGCACCAGTCATTAGCACATTCAAATGTTCACTTTATGCTAAATAATCTTAAGAGCTAAGTTTCTTTATTTCTTTCTCTGTACATTCTCTTCAATGTAGTTGTGATATTAGAGCTTTTATGGGCTATGGATATCTGGACATCCTGCTGTTTATCCTGTTGTCTAACTGCTTGTCGATCACGTTCTCAAATTCATGGTCCAAGTTAAATAGCTTTGATAATATGTTTTCTTATTTTTTAGTGTTTCATTATGAAAGTAGGGATTAGTGTGTAGTCCCTGTAATGTGAAAACTGTATCTAGAAAATTAAACTAATTTTATCAGGAATCCAGAATTTAATTAAGTGAAGGAAATTTTTACATTTTTTTTTCAAGATAAATATAAATATAAACTGGAGATAACGGCAAAATGAAATTAGCAGTAGAGGAAATAGTATTTGTAGGACCAAGGGCAGTTGTGTGATACATCATTGGTTGATTGTTCATAAACCCCTCAGTTCTTTGTTGCTAGTATTAGAATTCAATAATAATTTTGACATAAACACATACTCACAAAATTTCCCTGAAGAGTCAACACTGGCCTGCACTTCCCAGGTTGAAATAATACCTAGCTTTTATTTAAACAGGGTAGAAATAGCTAACATTTTGAGAACCTTATCCTGACCTACTTACTGAAAATCTCATAGTTCATATTAATTTAAACTGTATTTGAGAATATGCGTATGGTAGCAAATGTATTGAAGTGGTGTTCAGCTGCTTTTCTAATGCTGTTGGATGTCTTCTCTTTGGACCTTAACTTTATAAAGACTTCTGCTGAAAGTCCTGGTGTTGAACTGTGGTAAGTAAGACTGAATAATTGCCTAACAGTATATCCTGCCAAATATCAAAAGATTTGAGGAAATGACTTGCTTTTCTGCATTTGATAGGTTTGGAGAGTCTACAATCCTGCTTTATCTTTTTATCTAAATGCCTGAGTACTGATAAAAGAAAACTTAGAGTTGTTTAGAATATTAGTGGTTTATAGCCATTCAGCTATGATTAACCTGTTGATGTTTCTTTTTTTGTGCTTACAAAAACTGAATACATATCAGCCTGATCCAAATATAATTATTTCTGTGTCACACAGATGTAAAATTCACTAGTTGTTGAAAGCCTATCAGTAGGATGTCAAACACAGCTGCTCTGCGAAGAGCTTATGTGAGCACCTAGAAAAGACTGAGGAGATAAAGCAATATGTTTAGACTGTACTAATTGCTACTTTCATCTTCTGAGGTGTGTGGGGAATACTGTATTTTGTCAGATAAGAAAATCTTGGTCTGGCCTACATACTGAGATACGTAATGATAACAAGGAGACTATAGTGGTCAGTGGGCTTGTACTACATATTCCTTCATGGATAAACATTTCTTATTTTTATAAAGAGCCTACTGTGCATCAAAAAGGGCTTCATAAAATCTGATGTGGAAATGTATTTTCATTTATAATTGATCTTGCAATCATACTCGGTGCTGCAGATGTGACCTGATTATGGATCTGCAAATCATGCTGCAAAATTCTCCCAGCTCACCTGTGAGAGTGTGAAGCTAACAAATAACTGTAATCATGCCAGTGTCAATGTTTTATTCTTTGCTATCTGAATTCACCTAACATGACGTGCATTGAAGAGGAAGGATGACAGCTGGCTGTAAAAGGGTTGGTGTATGGCTTCTTTAAAATCACCATTACAGAAATCCATCTGGCATGTCCTAAGAGCCTAGTAGATGTCCTCCTCCAATTTCTATCAGTCTCAAGGGACACTTTTGAGGCCTTTAGTGAATGTGGGATGCAGTGTCTAACCAAGAATGAAGTAATATTTTGAAATGTGAATTTTTTTTCTGAGTGCTTCACAGTGCTCAAAAATTATACTTGCTGCTAGCATAGTTTCAGGAAAAGATGAGAGAAAATTATCAACATTCACAATCCAGCCTGAGAGTGGATTTTTAAAAAACAATATCCATAATGAAGTTACCATAAAACTAGGCAGGAAGGCAGGAATGAAGGAGGGAAGGAAGGAAGGAAGGAGTCTATGGGAATTGATGTTTCATTTTTGGAGTTTGAAGCTTTATTTCTATTAGTAGCCAATGCCCTTCCAACACACTTTCTTTATCTTCTTCCAGTCGAGCCATTCCTTGGGTAGTGAGAAGAAGAAAATGCAGTTTATTTTTCTTAATGAGTAATATTTTGAGCTATTGTTCAAATGAAGAGACTCTGTGAGTTTTATCTGTGCATAGTTTGCATAATGTCCTTTCTATGTCTATGAAAACCTAGTTACTTGGCCCCTTTCACTGGAAGGATTTAACTGGAGACATCACTCCTTAAACAAGGGAATTTTAAAATTCTTTCTAGACAAGACTGTCCTATAACTTTTGTCTAAAATGGAAAACATCAAAAAGATTGTTTATTTTACTGAAATAATATGACAATTTTGAATTGCTGTAACTTTTTCTCACCTTCTTTTTAGCAGCAAGGCTGTAGTAGGGATAGCACATGTTAACTCCTCCATGGAGGATTTCAGTAGATGGATCTGAAACAGTGTCTGAAGTACAGAAGAATGACACTAGCATTGAGAGTTTTATGTGGCGCATTTTTGTCAGCAGAAATGAGTTGTGTAAAGTATTGTCCATACCTCCATTTGTGTATGACAAATATTCTATACACTATAGTATTGAGACACAATATTGTTTCTTCATGCATTATGTTGAAACATAGAATATGGCTAAGTTATGTAGGTTAAAAGTGAACCCTTTTCTCTGTTTTTTTTTTTTAACATATAATATTTATACCATCTGTAATACTTGACTCAATTATTTTGAAAAGTTTTCACTGAAAAAAATTTCAGTGGAGAGTATACATAGGAATGTATAGGTTGGAGTTGATTTTCTGCCAAATAGCATCCATGAGGGAAAAAAAGTAACCAGATGTGTAAATGACGACTATGAGGATACTTGACAAAATATATACAGTAGCGTAGAAAAGTGAAATGCAGCATGACTGCATGCTGGAGTGAATAATACAGACACAGCTCCTTGGTGGTTGATTTCACTAAGCCACTATGTTCACTTTGCATGTTTTGTACTTTTCAGTGCTCCTGCTGTAGCAAACCATGAAAGTGCCATGACTGAATACTACTTGAAAAATTAAGTAAGTGTTGCCTAGGCGAGGCTCATGGAACATCCTCTGATGTTTGAAGGTAACTTGAACTGTTCCCAGTGTTCACCATTCTTTATAACCAGTTACTGTGAGAGAACAGTAGAATCAGTCCCTGCTATTCCACTGCTGCTCTGTGGTGGCCTTTGAGCTTAATATAACAAAAAATCAGACCCTTATAAAAGTCTTGAAACTCATTAGGGGCACAGAGACATTAGACTGTGCTTTGTTTTGATTTTTTTTTCTATCCTTCCTTGTAGTTTATAAGACTCTTCTCTCTCAAGGGGATATCAATAATTTCTGTTGAAATTTAGGTTTGGAAAACAGTCTTTAGCCAGAGTACAAAGCAGGCAGAAAAGATTTGTGTGTTAATCTTTCTGGTTGAATAAGATTTTTTTGTGATGATGCTGAAGATCTGCAGTACTCTTGTCTCTGTTATGACTGCTGCTACAGAGATGAGGCCTTTGCATTTGGCTGTATAAAGAGGTTACTGTTACATAAAGCCACTGTCTTCCATTTCTTGGCCTCCAGTAAGCTCAGTCCAGCTGGGGGAAAAGACTCAGCTGTCTTCTTATGTATAAATGTCAGTATTGTCACCTGTTAAGTTTTCTGCTTTCTAAGAATAAAATTTCTCCATTAAAATTAAAGAAACCCAATGAATGAATAACTCAAGGACAAACTAAGGTATAGTTGCAAATTTGACATCCATGAGCTTTACTGGAATTTAGCTTCATTCCCAGGGCTTCCCATTTGACATCGTATCATACATACGGTGAGGTTATAACACCCTGTAAGTTGTAAACTTAATGATGTCAGATTAAAGAGGGGAAGTGGAGAAAAGATTTGTCTTAGAAATAAAAAAAAGCTGTAGCTGTCTTCAATTGAAAGAAAATAATGGAATAAATTATTTTCTTGTTTCCGAAGCTGACAAGACTATTCTGCATTAGTAAAAAGTGCACACTAAAAGCGTAATAAAGATTGTCCAATGTATAGTATTTGGCACTCTTTTCCACTGAAGGGATGCATAACTAGGTAGGTACCATGAGAGCTTGCAACCATCCTCCAGCTTTTTTGTGCTTATTGTGCTTCTCTTAGTTGCTTGAAGAAAGCCATTAGTTACACATTATTTTAATGGCAGAATGCACTAGAACACAAGATAACAGCTGTATTTGCTCTACCCAATATCCACACAAGTGATGTGTAACAAAGGAGATGTGCCTTTTTAGTGCAAAGAAATGTAAATTGCTGTGGCACAACTAGCATTAAATGATTCTGTTGTAGATGATACAATTAAAAAACCACAGAAAATACTGTGTTTACTTTCCCCATGTACCTTAAGAGAAATGAATAAAGTTGTGTGCATGGAAGAATAAATTGGATTTCTTTAGTAATGCATTTAGGCTGGTAGGAGTGCTGGGTTGTTGGTTTTTTTTCTTTTTTTTTTTTTCCATTCAGGACAAACTCATTTTGCTTAAAATATATTTGAATAAATCTTTTGGGAGAAGGCAAAAATTCTTCCAGAATCTAGTTTATGATGAAGAGCAGTCTAAGGTTCATTAGTAGTCTCACTGTAAGCCTGCATATCCTGGATTCCGTCTCCAGTCGGTGCATTTTGAAAAACTTCCAACATCTGTCTTACTACCAAGAGATTTATAGTATCATTCTAGTAGATCATGACATCCATTTTCTGCACTCATAAAGAACAAAGTCCTTGAATTAGGACAACATTTAGATACTCTAAAGACTTACATCTTACTCAAATGTACAGTCTCCTCTTCTTGTAATTATGGATAAATAACTAAGTCTTTACATGCATTGGATGTGAGAAAAAAACTCACCTGTATAATTATCAGTAAATGCATATTAAATGGGAAGCATAACTGTTGTTGTGACAGTAGTGGCTGTCGTTATGTATGTAATTGGCCATCTATTAGTGCAGCATTAAACTTACATAATTTAAAACTCTCTTACTTCTTATGCAATAGAAACATTTTTAAAGGGTTGTATCGTTTTACAAAGAAATATTATATACAATTTTCTATAATCAATTAAAGACTGTTCATATGATACAAAACTATTTTGAAAAGTTGTAGTCATCTTGATTAAAATTATGTTACTGTGTGTATTGAATAGCAGATTGCCTAAGACCAGTATTACTTCTTGACTTAAGAGTTATTTCTTCCCTGGGACTCTAAGAATTTGCAAACTCCCTTTAAAGGAAAGAAGTTGTAGATTAAAATTGGAACTGCCCAGTTTTACAGCAGATCCTTCTCTTTCTTGGAGTCATCTTCTCCGTTTAAATGTACTTCAAGATTGTTTGCATATATGCATGAGAAGTGCTGTTTTGAGGATAGAAAAATCTGTGTATCATGTGAAGAAATACACTTTTCACACTTGCTATCAGCGTAAATATGTTAATGTATAAAATTTAGTGCAAATGGTTTGAAAATTATTTTTATTAATCATTTTAAACACCTGATATGTCTCCAGAAAAAAAAAAGTCACTGTTTAAATACTGAAATATGTTAATATTTTCAATTTTGAATTTTAATAAGCCAATAAACATGCTAATTCTGCATAAAATTTTTGGCTCTTAAAAAACAGTAAACAAAGAAACAAAATACGTGGTAACCAAACAAACCATAAAGATTCTCCACTGTATTGTGCAATAAGATTAACAGGTGTAGGCACTTAATGTACTAGTGTTTTGTAGTTCATACTGTAAATGTGTGTCGTTTGAGCAAAATCAGTGTAAGGATGAGAGAAAATTTGGTACATTTGTAAAGATTTGTTCCAACTGGTTTTGAGTTATAATGGTGTGCATTTGTGCCGAGCTTTGTGCACAGCACATATCTGTAAGTTCCTGCTATGTATGTATATCAGCTATTATGAGAAAAAAAGGAGTTACAGAGAATCATGAATCAAAATTAAAATCCAAGACAGTTAACTCTGCAGCGTATTTCTAATTACTATGGCTGGAGGAAATAGCCCTCTGCTATTTCTGTCCTACTTGTTTTTCATGTTGCTGCAACTTGAAAAGAATCTTGTATCCCTCCCTGAAATACCTCTGCAGCCTTGTTAGTACACTTAGGTCACATACACCTTTCCATTTTATAAAGTTGGATTGACCAGGTTCGCTACCTATTTGAAAACTATTCCATTAGTTTAATTGCATTATGTTACATTTTAGTAAGAGTAAATAGAAAACAGTATCTCATTTGCCTGGCTATTTTAGCTTTCAAGATTATGTCACATAACTATGTTTAATAACTACAATTGAATTACACAAATACCTCTGTGTTTTGACAGATTGGCTCATAGCAAATATGTTAGTAATATTGTGAGAGTATGTGTAGCATCTGATTTGTCAATTCTGAATTTTAGAATGACTGGTATTTACTAAAGTTTCTGCTTATTTCCAGTGTTAATAAACATTGCCAAGGAATGCAACTGCAGCTTTTTATTTTATTTTCCTATACTAAAATGATGCAGTGAGGAAAATTCCAAGTATAAAGACATTTATCTCTTTGAACAAAGCCCTTATGGGCAGCAGAGTATTTTTAAACTTTGTGGTTCTCAATGTAATGCTCTGAATGGCTCTGCTATTACATACTTCTATTCAGGTTAGTATTCTTTTTAAGTGATAGAAAATCAATGTGAAGTAGGTGAAAAAAGTAATTTTTTTAGCAGAATAGTGATTTGAAACTAAATAAGGGTTCTGGTATTCCCATATGCAGGCGTAATTACCATTCTTGGACTTGGTTTTCTCCAGCACAGACCGCAGGGTTTTCCTGCTGACTGATAATCACATGCAGATACGACAGCATAAGAAAACTTGCCATTTTTCAGAGCTTGACAGCGGCTCTTAATCCATTTGGCCCACTTGTGCCCTCAGTCAGCTTCCCGCTTTGTTCAAAGCAGCTGCTGGGCATCCTTGTTTGCTGGTGGCCACCTTCTGATTCAGCTTCAGGTTTCTCAGAGAGCAGCAGAGTGGAAGGGAAAATAGAAAATTTTTGCTCTGCAGTGCTAGTAGCGAAAAAGAAGGTATGCCATTCTGGAAGTCATCTTTCCTCTGCATGATTAACATATACAGAGTTCTTTCCTTCATTACTCCCTATTTTTGCTGATTCTAACTAGATATGTATCGGTAGCTCTAAACCACTGTGAAGAATATCTCTTTGGCCACCTTCTTTTTATACTCGTTATATCAATACGCCTGAACGTGCTTATCTGATGGAAAATAAAATAACGCCCAAAAAAGGGCATTCTGCACCTTTTACAGCACTTTTTTTTAGCCATGGACTAAGCGTATGAGATACTGAATGGGTGCTGGGATAAGTTTATACTGAGATCTTCTTTCAGTCATGCTGCATTTTACAGTTGAGTATGCTTAGCTATGCTGTGTTTTGAGTGCATCATTATCTCAAAAGTACCGAAGCACATAAATTAAAGTTCATGCTATGGAGCTATGTTCTTAGTTACTTGTATTCATATATTTTGTGTCTGTTGCACCCATTTCCTACAGTACTATGGACCCAATTCAAAAAGCATATAAGCATGTGCTTAATTTAGTGCTTTCCTGAATAGCACTCTTTTCTGAATTGGGGCCGATAAGAGTCACTGGCATGTGGGCTGTAATCTCCCACCTGGGCTGTTCTGGAGGTGAGTATTAGAAAACAAACTAGAGATTTTTTTTTCTGCTCTTCCTACTTTCTCTAAGTCTTGTACCATTCTAGGTGATTTCAATTATGGAGAAGATGCATTCATTTATGAGTTGAATCTGGCTTTGTATTTATGGTATAAACCACTTAAATCCCCTTCTTTTGAATAAAATGGATGGAAAGTATATTTGCATTTCATGTTAGAAAGCTAGATGTCATGCAACTGTTAAAGAAATTAAAGAAGGTCTTCTTCTCAGTCTGTCAATCACATTTGTACCCTTTAATTTTGATATTTAGTGGAGTTCAGTTTTTACTTTTACAACAAAATTAGTTCAGTTATTTTGAAGATCAACCTTCCAGAGTGTGTACTTTGGCACAGACCCAGATTCCCATTCTCTTTTGGAAGTGTTATAGCTGCAATAAATTTGATTTCACCCTTGGTAATTTCTATAGTGTGTAGTAATAATGTATTACTGATTTAATGTTGTTACCTTTCTACTAAGGAAAAAAAGGTCACAAATCACAAAATTGCAAACGTATTGTATTTATCTCACCTAAGTAGTTGTATATACATAAAACTCAAATACATTTCAAGATTTGTTTGTTGTCAATTTTTAAAAGATTATTCAAACAACATAAACACTACAGTTTGCGTGTTACTTGTCACTTCTGAGAATTCTGGTACGTTTCAGTGTTTCCTTTGTAATCTCTGTTGAATATTTAGTAGCAAAAATGCACTTATAGAATTTATATTCATTAAACACAAAATATTCTTTATACTTGGCAATGTAATAAAATATTACAAAACACATATATCGAAAAGGATCTTTGGATGAGTGGAAAAAAATGACTTTTTATTTTGATAAAGTAATTTAACTTTTGTTAAAGCTATTCTGTGGCCTTCTGTGGTTATTAACTGTGACTCATTACATGATTGTACCACTTCTTCCAAACTGTCCTTTGTTTGCATAGTTAATACCTTTTTTAACAGTTGCACTGCTTGGACAGACACATCTTAACATTGCAGGTTGGTTGGTTGTTTTTTATGAAGTATGCTTAAAGCCTCATACACCTTGATAAAGTCATAAAATCATAGAATCATAGAATGGTAGGGGTTGGAAGCGACCTGTAGAGATCATCAAGTCCAACCCTCCTGCAGAAGCAGGTTCATCTAGATCAGGTTGCACAGGAACATGTCCAGGCCGGTCTTGAAGACCTCCAAAAAGGAGACGCCACTACACCCCTGGACAGCCTGTTCCACTGCTCTGTCACCCTTACAGTAAAATAGCTTTTTCTTATATTTAAATTGAACTTTTAGTGTTGCAGCTTTATCCCATTACCCCTTGTCCTGTTGCTAGCTACAG
>WBNH01012202.1:8185-54720 GCA_013401255.1 Urocolius indicus
AGTAGGAAGAAGCTGGAACACAAAAAGTTCCACTTAAATATAAGAAAAAACTATTTTACTGTGAGGGTGAGGGAGCCCTGGCACAGGCTGCCCAGGGAGGGTGTCGAGTCTCCTTCTCTAGAGGTCTTCAAGACCCTCCTGGACATGTATGTTCCTATGCGACCTGATCTAGGTGGACCTGCTTCTGCAGGGGGGTTGGACTAGATGATCTCTAAAGGTTCCTTCCAACCCCTACCATTCGATGATTTAATGATTTTTAAGGATTATAATTAAATAAAATTTCCTTGAGTCCTCAGTCTGTATTTTCCACAAGTAGATGACACCACACATGAGATCTGCAGAAGAGAGCTACCAGCATTTCTTGAGCTTTAGTAAGCAATTCATGATCTGACACTATATGTTCGCTCACAAAACAGTTTTTGAAGTACAGTTATAAATACCTTCTTATAGCCCCAGATTTAGACAAGAAACACATTAGGTGATGTGGCAATAAATAAATAAATAAATAAATCTTGAATACTGCTCTGAGAGATCTATTTTTTAACATATATATATATGTATATGACCATTTTGTCACACCACTCATTTTTTTTATCTTCACTTTTTGACCCAAGGACAAAAACCTCATAACTTTGTGTAATTCTACAGCTTTCTTTGAATGATAAGTAAAGCAGGAAGTAAAACCCTTCATGTTTATTTTACAAAAAGCATCCTACTTGACCCAAAGTCTCAAGCAGGAATCATTTTCCCCCTGATTAAAGTCAAGGAACTTATATGGTCTGAAAATAAAAAAAGAAAAGTTCTTCCATGCAAGAGCTCTGAAAGTATTTTTACTACTTCTCCAATTATTCTTAGATTTTTTTTTAAATGCAGTTATTGACCACTCCATATTTACATTGGAAATCATAACATCTTGCATCCTAAAATTTGTGTTACATATCTGTACTAGTTTAAGAACATTTCATCTGGAACCAAGGCATGCAACTATTGTGATTCATGATAGAGTAGACATAAGACAGCTGACAATTTCAGTTTGTTGTAGAGGTTTTTGTCTGCATTTATATTGCATTATTACCTCCTGTCGTGAGAATCTGGTCGAATATTTTATCCAGGCTCTAACATATCTTCAGTTACTCCCCAAAGAACAACCTTAACAACCCATTGCACAACATCTGTCAGCCACACAGACTGGAACAACCATATTTTCGACACTTAGCCTTGCAATCACATCTGCTGGAAGCAACTGGCTCAGCTGAAAGCCGTTGCTTGGTTTCTGAAGAGCATCTTAGGACTTAAATCCACTCAAGAGAGCTATGTGGGTGTTCACGCATACAGAGAGGACTGCTAATGGTGATGACTAATATCCATCCTCCTGCGTATTACAATTTTTTCCTCCCATTGGCTCTATTCTAGTTGACAAACCAGTGAAAGATTTCCTAAGCAGTCTCTCAGCATAACCTCTGCAGATGAAATATACACATGAGCATGTAACATACTCACACCAAGAGTTTACATACATAGAAATCTTGAATGCAAAATTACATACCTGTAATATGATGCAAACAAACTTACCCTCTCTTACATAGGGAATACCTATGTAAGTATATGTAAGGTCTTTGCATGCAAGTTGCACTACATAAAGATTTCTGAAGCAGGCACCGTGGATGTTCCAATGTCCACCCACTCCAGGCGTTAAGTTAATAAGGAAATCAAAAAAGCAAGCTACAGGAAGCCTAGTCAATAATGCCAACCCTAGCTAATAAAGAGGCATCACAGTAACATTTACAGTACAAAAATTATTTTTGGCCTAACTACTTTCAATTTAATTTATTTTTCAAAAAAAACAGTCTTGTCTCCAGATATTTTCCCTGATTAAAATCAGTCAAAATTTTTTGGGAAAATTCCAGGAAGATTTTCCAAGAGTGGTGATATTTTTCACTGAACATCACTGTTAGAGCTGGATACATGAATGACCCATTTATTAAGACTGTCATTCCAGCTAGGATGCTTGAAACTCCAAACCACTAACATGAAAACAGATACTAATATTACCTCAGTAGTTGATTCCAAAACAACAATGCTGTACATGTGCCGATGGCACATTTGTCAGGGGATAAGGCAGCAAGATGCATAACCTGCAATTCACTTTGTTATGGCAAGCTTTCATAAACTTGGTAGACTAGGAACAGGTTATACAGGAATAAATCAACAGAATTGAAAACTGTGGATTTCCCTGACAATATTCAGAGTATACTCAAGTCACAAGGTGAGTGACTTGGTTTCAGCAGGGAACTAGAAATATAATGATAAAGTTTTACTTCCTTTGGGTGGCGAAGAGGGGTTTTTGGTTGTTTGTTTTTTTTTTTTACATCAGCTTTTTCTTTTAACCTTTTTGAGAGCTGACCTCACAGTGGAAGGGTTTACGTGACCTGAGAGCTAAGCCAACAGATCCTTTGACTTCTGACAGAACATAAGATCTATTAAGACTAATAGACAAAGTAAAATAGCCTCCTGATGCTGATAATAGAAAACTTGGACACAAATCAGTCCCTTTACAAATCCCTAGAGAAAGAAAGTATGATAGCTATTCCAGAAAATGGCATTACAGCTGTGGATGGTATATCCACCTCTGCACTTCAAGAAACATACTGCAGCCTGGGAAGGAGTCAAGGGTTCAGTAAGATGTGTAGTTACTAAAATGAGGGAATATGTACTGAGCCTACCAGCATGATGAGGGTATAAATATGGAGCCTACTAGCATGAAGAACTCCAAACCTAGACTCAGTCCTGGAGCTGTGCTCCAGGATGAACATCACAATATGTCTGCTTACTGTCCAGCTCCAGCCACCAAGAGCTAAGGCGAATTCCTCATCTTCAGTTAAATTTGCTGTGGTGCTGACACTACCCACATTCCCAAATTTCTGAACCTCACACTCACTCCACATGAGCTTAAGAGAGCTTGGAAGAAGCCACTGCTGCCCTAG
Organism: Urocolius indicus; assembly: GCA_013401255.1. Lineage (NCBI taxonomy): Eukaryota > Metazoa > Chordata > Aves > Coliiformes > Coliidae > Urocolius > Urocolius indicus. The sequence goes on from WBNH01012202.1 coordinate 11,170, forward strand.
AGATACAGCTGAAGGAAAATAAGAACACCTATATCTTCACCTACAAAAGTTTGAAAGCCATTCTTTAATCAACAAACATGTAACAGTAGTCTTGGTCTTAATTAGGTCTAACCATCACCCAGAAAGTGAAAAGGCCAGATCCATATTGCCCTTGGGACACTACAGAAACAGTAAATTGGAAGCATGTCATCTGCACATGCAGCAGCACTCAGCCCCTCTCAAGCACCTTGCAATGCATGTGCATGACAACAGCCAGCAACTTCTCAGTGAATGTAACGTGTAACTTGCTCAAAATCACAACTTCTAGATTCACACATTAATGAGAGAAGCTTTTATTTCCTCGTTTAAAATAGTTAAATAAATATTGCCTAACCTGAGAATGATAAATAAATGCCTAAAAACACGAGCGAGATACATTCTCAACATTCCAAAGGAAAAAAAAAATCACAAATAAAAAGAACCTGATGTTATTAAAATTTTGTGATTTCTAGCCCAGTCTATTGAGTCTGATGTTTTCAAATGCTTACAGCCACCAACATTATGCTAATAAGTTTTCAGTATAATTGCCATTAAGTCCTTATTGTTTTCAAAGACAAAACTTTATTGTAAAGTTTTGACGTTCAAAGATACCCAAGAGTAGCCAAAAACCATCTCCACTCTCAGCAGTAGTATTCCCCACAGTACTAAATCCACGTCAACATCACGAGAAGACAGCTTGTAACACAGATGTATAAACTGTTTAAGGATACCCTGACAATGATATTGAGCATAGCATAGCTGAGAAAGCTCACACCAGCCAGATAAGCCACCAGGCTATAGCTGAAAACAGTCCAACAAGTCTACCTCAAAAGGCAGGGAGGGACTTACGTGGCATACTGGAGCTGAGCTTCATGCACAATTGATTCAGCAATTAAAGTACTCAAGTTAGCTACACCAGGTGCATCCATACTGTACTGCTTCCCCAACATTAGCCACATCCCAGGAAAGTCTAGAGTTTCAATCATGTAAGGGCACCAAGGACTGCTTATACTAGGCAATGAACTGATAAATTATGCCTTCATACCTCCATTTACTTAAGGAAATGTTTCAATCCCATCCACATATTGTGTTGCTCTGCCCTTACGTACAATGTTTATAACAGCCTCACTTGACAGAATATTTTTCTCCCTGACCAAGTACCACAGACTTGCCAAAGAGGGTGAGAGGTGTCTGCTAGTGCAATCAGGTTCTTCAAGCACAGGTACACCTTCATCTATTAAACTCTAACATCCATTTGTGCATAAGAACAAGCTTTAAAGCAGCAGCTTCTGTGGTCTATCATTAGTTTTCTTTCCAGAGACTTACCAGAGATGTTTTTTTCAGATAGGCTCAGTATGGAGCAAAACAGAACAGTGGAAAAAAGCACTTACGAAATTTTGCAGTCTGCCATATTCCAGTTTATGGAGGAACTAGACAGAAATTAATCTGAGTAATATAAATTACAGAGGCTCTCACTAGCAAAAGCAATGGAATTAATGGGCTGTTTGGTTGTTGGTTTGGAGGTTTTTTCCTAATCTTTCAATCTATTCCTGAGAGGGAACCATACTAACTGGAGACATGTTACATGAAGCTGGTAAATACTGTAAAAATTAGCTTTGCATACATCTGCTTAGTTGTGGTGTCTGTTTGCTTGTGGTTAAAGAGGAAGCATCAGAGGGCAAATGACAGCTTACTTGTTTCTTCTCATTGCCCTTCCTGTCTTTCTGTTTTAAGGGCTGTTAAGCTACTGCTTCAGCTATAATACCAGCATGGCTTCATGAATCACATGGAGAAAGTGTGTGCAGGCAGCGCTGTGCAGTGGCAATATCAGAGCTCTCTGTTCCCATGTCTCCCACAGGCTAGGAATGCATCAGTCTTCTAACCTACTTTGCTTTTACTGGTCTGGCAGCTTGTCAGCTGCTTTGCTCCCAGTAAATATTAGAACAACACAGGGTTTGTTGAATACTCCAACAATCTCCAAAAAAAGGTCTGGGAGCCTGCCCAAGCTTGTCCTCCTGCCTCAGAGGAGACCAACTAGACACAAACCATTCATGACAGATTTATCTCACCTGTTCTTACCAGGCGCAAATGAGGCACCCACAACTTTCCTAGGGAAGCTAATCCAGCACTAATCCTGGCTCTTTTTTCTCACCTAAGCCTAAAGAAATGTCTCATGCGACCTTGTGATTCCTTTATTTCTTACCCTGCCAACTGAGCACAGACTGTTTTTTTTCTTCTTTGCCTCTCTCATATTCCAGCCTTCTCCTAATTTGCTCCTTAAAGAAAAATCTCTCAGATCTCCCTTGCTGGTTATGCTCTAGATTCTCCACACTTTTTCAGGTTCAGAGTCCCAAATAGGACTTAATGCTCTACAGAAAACAGCACTGCCAACTATTAAGGTTACTATTCATGCATTACATGCATCCCTCCTATCTATGTTTTGCTTGCACCAGTATGAATATTGTGATATGACAGCAGTAATGAAAACATGCACCTTTAGAAAAAAAGTCAGAGCTTCACTCATGGGAAATTTGAGGCAAGTGAAGGATGCTACAGAATGTATACATGTTATACCGCTAAAGGTCAGAGGCTGGAAAAGCAGAGCTTAAACTTACCAAAAGGGAACACTGTGTACAGATTTGAGCAGGGTTAGGATCACTTATTACCACTAACATCTTCTTGTTTTTCAGCATCTGGAAACAGAACCAGTATGTTAATTATCTTAATGTAACATTCCATTCTGGTCTCTCATTATACTGACCCACTGAGCATGTTTCTGATGCCTCTAGTGCTGCTTTTAAAAATGGCCAAATCAGCATAGTTATGTAAGCCCAGTGACAACTCTCATGCTATGACCACTTCTTCCCAAGCATGGTCAAAATCTGTGAAGCATCTGGGTATGAACAGTTTCCTGTTTCTTCTACCTGCATGCATGCTACCTTGCATAACAACGGTTGGCAGCCATGAAGTGGCAAGTGACATATAAGGCACTTTAAGTCACAACAGAGGGACTGCAGCAGAGAGACCATTTATTCCTTCTGGTACATGGATCATCAAGATTATTTCCTAGGATAAACAAAGAGCCCGCTCAATATTTTGCCAGTTCTTTATCTCCTGATCCACAGCACTGCAAGGGCAGCAGTGCCTGAAATCATGTCTACGGAGACTTAGGTATAATAAATAATAAGTCTGACTGAACAATTTATTTGCAGAACTCTAACGCCTCCCCTTGCAGTGACTATCCTCAGCCAAGCAGAAGGGCTTCCATAATGCCTTTCCTTTCAATACTTCTTTCAGGCTTCATTAAGAAGAATCTTGTCTTTGTCTCAGGCAGGCTGGGATACAGAACCTCCTCCCTTCACCCCAGGGGCTACTCAGGCTTCCTCCTCTTTTCTTAGGGCTGCTTACAACAAGCACCTGCCTCCTCCAGCTGAGGCCTTTGTGGTTCCAAAGATAGTTGAGTCATCCCAGGCAAGACTCTGGCCATCTCTCTGCCAAACACCTTTAGAGTTAAGTTTGTCAGCACGAAATTACCAACCACTCTCCCCTCCAGCCTTCTGTAACTCGTTTCCAAGACTCTGATAAAAAATTTTACCAGGAAACCATTAGGTATTAGTCATTCATTGGCAAAAGGCATTTTAGAAGCCACTGGGCCAACGCAAGGATTTCTGGTTTCAGAACCAGCATACTTCAATCATGCAATACCCTTCTCCAAATTTAAGGGCCAATTCTGTTCAAAATATCATTTATAAGGTCTTATACTATAAGCTGGGAAGATTACAATGAGAAAAACATTAGAGTATCAGGTGTGTCTAGAGGTAGTTAGAGTATGTGTATCCAGATTCTCTCTGTATTAGGTCTTGTAACAGACTAATTTGCATGTCATATATTGCACTCTGATTTAGAGCTATCATGGTTTAGGCCCTTCCAGGGACAAAAGACCACAATCAGACTTAAGTACCACAGACTTTAAAACTCCCGAAGGACAGGGAAGGCTTAATTGCTGCTTATGGTCCCCAACAAAACAGACAAGGCTACTCAGCTTGGGGAAGGAAGTGAAACTTAATTTAATCCACCTTGAACTAAAACACAACAAACAGAAATATCCACCAGAAAAACAATACAGAGTAGGGCAAATGATAGAATTGCAACCAGTTATTTAAGATCATCTTTCCCTCACACCTTCTCTCTTCCCTGAGCCCAGTGTCATTACCTTCTCCTCCCAAAAGCAGTGCTGAGGACAGGGAATGGGAGGGTGCAGTAAGTCCTTTACTGATGTCTCTGGACACTTGTTGAGCTCCTGAGGAGAAGTGCTCCTCACCAGCCTTCCCTTGCTCCAGCTTGGGATCTCTCACAGTGCCCTGTCTCTGATGGGGCACTGCAACCCCCGTTCATCTTCTGTGGGTTGGGGTCTAAACTACTTGCTCCCTCCGATCCAGAGGCTGCAACTTTCACCCCCTCTGTCACAGGGTCTCTGCTTCTCTTTGCAGGTAGCAAGGATGTCTCTGGTCTGACACTGCTCCTTCTGTCTTTTCCTGGCTGCAGGGTCCACATAGTTGCCTCCATCTTGCCCTGCTCTTCCATCTCCCTTCTACACACTTCAAATTGCCATCCTTAAATAGTGATGGCAGAGGTGCCAGACTTGCCCAGACAGGCTGGGGGTGGATCCAAACCCTAGAGCCAGGGGAAAGTCCAAGAACTTTTTACTGGGTCTGCACTGCAACCCCCCTCCTCCTGTTACCAAGCAAAAAAAGGCACCTCACAAATCTTTCATGACAAGAACTCATGCTCATTCTCTTAAGTGTAAGCCCCAAACCACCTTTCCTATCTGTCTGAAAGAACAGAAAAACAAACACTTTAAGTTTAGGAGCACTGTGCTTCTATAGGTCCATTAAACAAACTCAAAGTATATGTATATCTTTTCTGTGAGTCCTTTATTGGAGTGATTTTCTGTAACCTCGTATCTTGCCCAAACACAATTTCCTCAAAATTGAGAGTGCAATCAGCTGACCTGTCCAGACTCCAGTATAATTGCCATCTAGTAACCTCTTCACATACACCCCCCAATTATTTTCAAGTGTCTTTTGACTTTTCATTTCCTGTTCTTAACTGTTATTGTTCACTGTTAAATAGCTGTTACAGTTTACTCTAAAAGCATTTGAGTAGCAGTGTTGTCTGTGAAACCTTTATATGTTACTATACATTCCATACTACTACTATACATTACTATTTCCTCCAAAGATAAGACATCTGTTAACTAAGACACAGATTCCTATGAATAAACACTACCAGATTTTGGGCAGAGAGGTAGTAGTGATGTATGTGTGCACATTGCTTAGTGGATGAGGGAAAGGCTGTGGATGTGGTCTACCTGGACTTTAGTAAAGTCTTTGGCACTATCTCCCACAGCATCCTTCTGGAGAAACTGGCTCTCCATGGCTTGGATGAACCTATTCTGTGATGGGTAGAAAACTGGATGGATGATTGGGCCCAGACTGCTGTACCAGAGCAGGTTTAGATTACAGATTAGGATGATTTTTTCACTGAGAGTGTTGATACTGGAATAGGCTGCCCAGGGATGTGGTGGAGTAACCCTCCCTGGAGATTTTTAAAAAGACGAGGTCCTGAGGGCCATGGTTTAGTGGTGGGCTTGATAATCTTAAAGGTCTTTTAAAAAAAAATTGATTCTATGATTCCATACACATGTTTGTATATGGTTTTGCCTGGGCCAGGTTTTGGTAATGGAGGGGCTACAGGGATGGCTTCTTTAAACAAAGAGCTGCCAGAAGCTTCCCCTGTAGCTGACAGGGCTAATGCCAGTCAATTCTAAGATGAACTTACTGCTGATCAAGGCCTGGCCAATTAGTGACTGAGGTAACACCTCTGTGAATAATGTATTTGAGAAGGGGAAGAAGTTGTTGTGCAGTTGCTAAACTGCAGCAGCAACAGGGAGGGAGAATGTGAAAACATCTCCGCAGACACCAAGGGCAGTAGAGAAGAAGGGGGAAGAGGTACTTACACCCTGGAAGAAAGACTTCCCTGTGACCTGTGGTGAGGACCATAGTGAGGCAGTGGTGCCTCTGCAGCCCATGGAGGCCACAGGGAAGCAGAGATCCACTCTGTTTTAAAATTCAGTTTTAAGATTCGGTTTTATTTCTCATCTCCCTGTACTGGTGGTTCATTTACTAAATCAAACCTTTTTCTCCCCAAGCTGAGTCTGTTTTGACTCTGATGCTAATTGCTGAGTGAGCTCCCTGTCCTTATCTCGACTCATAAACCTCTCATATTTTTTCTCCCCTGCCCAGTTATAGGAGGTGGTGTGATAAAAGGACTTGGTAGGCACCTGGCACCCAGCCAGGGCTAAAATGACCAGACATGTGCATATACAGTCTGATACACAATCTATATGTAGTAAAAATGTGAGGGAAAGCTAGAAAAATCTAATCAAGGAAAGAAGTGTCAGCTATTTGAAACAGAGACAATACTGCTACTAATTGAACAAATATTGAGCCATAAGTAACACTGGAAACATAGAGGGTAACAGTCTGGTAGTAAACCACTAAAACATATGTGTGAACTCTTGTCACACTAAATAGTCTATGACTCCTACGTGAAATCTAAAGCAAAGGGCATCACATCAGCTTTAATAAAACTTCCTGATCTCTGCCTGTTTTCAGTGAAATGGCTCCAGAGCAAATTCCCTACAGTGTAGAGCTTGGGAGACCTGGCAGGAATGGCAGGAAGCCTGACCCATAGTCCATTGCTTCCTCCAGTCAACAAGCTTAAAGAATTTGCACAGAACTGTCAGTTGCTTCAGCAGCTGCTGTTGCTGCTTTGAGTGTTACAGACCTAGAATTAAAAGTCTGCTTTAAAAAAATATTGGGGAGGAGAAGGAATGAAATTGCAGTGAAATTGCTCAAGCAGAATAGATCGACATATAAACATTGACTACTCTCCCAGTCCAGTTCTGATTTTTGGATGGATACTGGATTTGAAAACAAATCTTCTGGTTTTCAGCCATTTTTAATTCATCCGTATGGCAACAACATGCACTGGCCTTTATTTTGCCATGGGAGGAGGCAGCAAGTTTATATTACTTAAAACATAATTTTCCTACACTGAAGGTACCTAAAAATACCAACTGAGCTTTAATGCAGCTAAAGTGGATACAGTCTTAACTTTTAAATTATGTTTTATGCTGAAACCTACTGAATTTCTTTTCACTGCAGGGAAAATTTTTACACAAGAAACACTTAAGTGAAGAGGTTTTTAGTACCTTTGCAAGAAGTATAGTGTAGCTTAGAGGGGATACAAAGAATTAAAAAAGATGAAGTGTAATCTCTTCTTGATTTTTGTAATTTGAATTACTGTATGACAAATAAACTTTCAAGATTGAGTTCCTCAAAGGCTAAATCTGATGTCTTATTTAATCTGATTAAAAAGATATAGTAAAGCACTTTAAAATACTAAACTTCCTAAGCTTCCCACTTAAAAGAGAAAAGAGACTCGTTGTGGTGTTTTGAACCTCTAAATCAATATGACATTCTAAGGTTTTTTAGACAAGTGAAAAAAAGAAATGCAAAACTGGAAAAAAGAAAGGGTAAGTACTAATCTTTCACATGAACTTAGTCTATTGGGACTTCACAACTGTCCATTACAGAAGTGACAGATTTTTTCAGGGTTTAGCACATCTGTGTAAATGAAGAAATATCATGAGCAAAACTCAAGTATCAATATTATTATAATGTGGGTCAAGCTACAGTGATCTTTTCAATTAAATTTTAGGAAATGTTTCTCAGCAACTGAAAAGAATGGTGGCTTTAAAGTCAATTGTACTGGGTCTTCTAAGGCCAGTTCAATTCCTCTAGAATTAATGCTAATTTAATTCTGAAAAATCTTCCGGAAGGAAGCTATTTCCAAACAGTTAGACATATTGATTACTCTGATTTCCATCCTGATTATACAGATTAATGACTAGAATAAACAAATTCATCACATATCCTGATAGGGTGCTGTTATTGGCAACGCATTCAGCTGAAGGTCCTACACCGGCAACTTGCTGCAAATGGCATGAACTTTCATAAAAGCCAGATAATTGTTGCTGTCACTTTTCTTGCACAAGGGCACAGTCTATGAAAGGTATCAGTTTCAGCATGCATAGCCTAAGATCCAAATCTCTGTGCAACCTGTGGTCTAACCCTGGCTTGCCAAACACCTGTATGATCTTCTGACTCATGAAACACAGTAAATGCTAACAGCAAATCATGGAAATGTTTAGGTTGGAAAAGAGTTTTAAAATCATCGAGTCCAACTGTTACCCAACACTGCCCACATCCACCACTAAACTATGTCCCTAAGCCCCACATCTACATATCTTTTAAATATCTCCAGGGATGGTAGTTCCACCACTTCCATGGGCAGTCCCAATGCTTGACAACAAAGAATTGTTTCTAATATCCAATCTAAACCTCTCCTGATGAAACTTGAGGCTACCATCACTTCAATAGCACCTCCTTTCAGATAGTTGTAAAGAGTGATAGAGTCTCCTCTGAGCCTTCTTTTCTCTAGCCCAAACATCCTCAGCTCCCTCAGTCGCTCTTCATCAAACTTGTGCTCCAGATCCTACATCAGCTTTGTTGCCCATCTCTGGACATACTCCAGCACCTCCATGTCCTTCTTGTAGCAAGAGACTTAGAATTGGACACAGTGTTTGAGGTTCAGCCTCACTAGCACCAAGTACAGGAGAACAATCACTTCTGCTGGCCAAACTGTTTCTGATACCAGCCAGGATGACATTGGCCTTCTTGGCCACCTGGACACTGATCTCTTATATGAAGACATTTGTTTACCAACAGCCCCAGGTCCTTTTCTGCCAAGCAGCCTTCCAGCCACTCTGCCCCAAGACTGTAGGGTTGACTGAAGCTGTTGTAGCCCAGACACCAGACTCAACACTGAGCCTGGTTGAATCTCATACAGTTGGCCCCAATCCATCAATCCAGACTGTCCAGGTCCGTCTGAAGAGCCTTCCAGCTCTCAAGCAGATCAACATTCCCATCTAACTTGGTGGCATCAGCAAAGTCACTGAGGGTGCAATTGATCCCCTCATCCAGATCATTGATGAAGATGTTAAACAGAATCTGTTTAACAGATGTTAAACACTCAGCCCTGGGGAACACCACTGGTGACTGGCTGCCATCTGGATTTAATTCCAGTTACCACCAATCTCTGGGCCCACCCATCAAACCAGTTTTTAACCCTGCAAAGAATATTTCCACCCAAGCCATTGGCAGTCAGTTTCTCCAGAAAAATCCAGTAGGAAACGATGCCAAAGGCTTTACTAAAGTGTGTGTATAAGGATGTAGAAGTCACTAACCATTTTCAGTGAGATTATGGGGGCTTTGTTCTGATGCAGATCCCTGTTTTCCAGCTTAGGGGGATGGCTATCTTAAGAAATCTGGTCTTACTATTAAAGACTGAGGAAAAAAAAAGCATTAGCCAACTCAGCATTTTCCTCATCATTTGTCACTATGCCCCCCGCCATAACATCCAATTAAGAATAGAGATTCCTCTTAGCCCTCTTCTTGTTCCTAATGTATTTATAGAAACATTTTTCATTGTCTTTTGTAGCAGTAGCCATAAAAATTCTAGCTGGGCTTTGGCTCTTCCAATTTTCTCCCTGCATAACCTCACAACCTTGGGGTCCTCCTGAGTTGCCTGTCTCTTCTTCCAAAGGTCATAAACTCTTCTTTTTTTCTCCTAAGCTCCACCAAGAAAGAGCATACAGTTCTGGTCTGCTGGAACAGATGGTCCTTTCTGACTCATCAGTTGGTTTTCAGATCTCAGAACCCTCACTGGCGAGCAACTGCAGTGGTTTGATTTATGCCTGTGGGAAAATAATAGTCAGGTATCTCAATTCAGGAAAAAAAAAAAAAGGATCAAATTCCATTTAGGTGGGATTTGCTACTTGAGGTCATTATCCCTTCAAGAGCCAAACTGTTGTGCACTAATGCATTGAAAGGAACCTAGCTGAGAACTGAGAAAGAAAAATTCACATTTCTATACTAAAATGACTCAAAAAGACTTGAGGGCAATTACACTTGAAAACAAAAGTATAAAAAACTGCTTAAATACCTTGCACATCTCAACAGTTTATCTTTTAGAGCCTAAAAGTTTTTGCTAATTATGCACTGAACCAATACCTTCATAAGTCAGGAGGGTAAACAGCTAAATAATTCATGTTGGCATAAATAGTGCTCTCTCTGTCACTGGCAATGTCACACAACTGAAAGGAGGCAGGATGGACACTTCTTGAACACATTGTGATTCTGGGATTCAGTCTCAAACAAATCAGGAAAATGGAAAGCCACTTCAAAACTAAATCTCACAGGAAGTTTTCCTGGCAAAAATTATTTCTACTGTACGTCATGGCAATACAGCCAGGGAAAAATTCTACAACTTGTTTGTTCCTGTATACAGTACAAGAGAAAAAAAATACACATTCTCTTCTGAGAATGATCATTTCAGAAAGAATTAATCAGATTTCTTTCTAGTTACATGCAGGCTACTTAGTGTTTTTTGCACAATTAACACATTCTAAAAGTAGGGGGGTTCAACAACACTTGAAAAATTTTAGGGTTGCACTACTTCACGTTGCAGTGTTTCAAATTAATGTGTTAGTGTGCTACAAACAAAAATATGGTGTCCATAAGCAGTAGCATTAAATGTAACAGAGATTCAGAGATTCTGAAGTTGGAAAGAGATGTTATCATCCTCTAGTCTTACTTGTGCACCATCACATGACAAAATCAAGATGTTTTAGGGTACTAAACAACCCCCAGTTTATTGTGAAGGCAATACACATTTCACTATAATTAAACAGTTGATATTTGCAGAACTTAATAAATTATAAATAAAAGCTACAATAAACTGAAAATAAAATAACAGATGGTGTATAAGTCATTAAGAATGCCACCTGCTTAAACTAATGAATTTCTCCACAGATCATCAAAACCAGTGAAGTGTAAAGCAAGGCAAAAGCTGATGAAAATGCAATAATAAATCCATAGTAAAGACCAAGAGCAGACATCCAGCTCCAATACAATCACCATTGCTTTTGTGTGTGAAAGAATTCACACACAATGGAAAATAGAAAAAGAAATTTTAACTATGGGGAAAAGCTTTCATGTCTCAATCAGAGTGGCATTTTGGAACAAGAGGCAAAAAGATGGAGAAATTAGTTGAGAAAATAATAGCAGGAGCAAAGTACACTTGGTTTCTATTTAGTCACAAACGCTACATGCATACTGTGAATTCCTCATGCAGCCCACAGGCTGCTCTGATGATTTGCTGCCATCTAGAAACTGAGCTTCATCTGCGTGATCACTACTTGGCTAGACAAAGACTTTTGGTAGGGGCTGGAAGTGACCTCTAAAGATCATCTAGTCAAACCTCCCTGCTAAAGCAGGTCCACCTAGATCAGATTACACAGGAATGTGTCCAGGTGGGTTTTGAAAATCTCCTGAGAAGAAGATTCCACACCATCCTGGGGCAGCCTGTACCACGGCTTCCTCACCCTCACAGTAAAGATGTTTTTCCTCATGTTTAAGTGGAACTTTTTGTGTTCCAGCTTTGTCCATTACCCCTTGTCCTGTCACCGGATAGTATAGAAAAAAGAGTTGCCCCATCCTCTTGACATGCACTTTACAAATATGTATTAATGAGGTTCCCCTCCTCAGTCTCCTCCAGGCTGAGCAGCTCCAGTTCCCGCAGCCTTTCCTCATATGAAAGATACTCCAGTCCCCTGATCATTTTGGTGCCCTGTGCTGAACTCTTTCCAGATGTTCCCTGTCCCTCTTGAGCAGGGGAGCCCAGAACTGGACACAGGACTCCAGATGAGGCCTCATCAGGGCAAAGGAGAGGAGGAGAAGAACCTCCCTTGACCTGCTGGCCACACTCTTCTTGATGCATCCCAGGATGCCATTGGCCTTCTTGGCCATGAGGGCACATTGCTGGCTCATTATCAGTTTATTTTCAACCAGGACTCCCAGGTCTCTCTCTGCAGAGCTGCTCTCCAGCAGGTCAATCCCCAGCCTGTACTGGTGCATGGGATTGCTCCTTCCCAGATGCAGGACTCTGCACTTGCCCTTGTTGAATATCATGAGGTTCCTCTCTGCTCAACCCTCAAGCCAGCTAAGATCTTACTGAATGGTACTTTTATTAGTGTTAATGTTTTTGTCAGTAAAGTTGAAGTCTACCATAATTTTTTTAAAAAGCCAAATAAATCTAGGTATGAAGTCATATTCATCTAGAACACATTAGTAACAATTGCTAATATTTTCACATTGTTCATAACTGACATTCACTTTCTTACATATGTCTTGCAACCACTGCAAGACTTTCTCTTCAGAGGGCCTTAGACATCTCTACTTGTGCACATTTGTTCTGGGTGCTAATTGATGAATTATTAACCAATTTAGATGTAGATTTTCAAAGTGAAAACAATTTCATAGGTAATCATAATAGAAAATGTAGAAAGGAATTTCTGTTTAGAAAAGAGCCCCAAAGGTTCCCTATCCTCCTCAAGTCACAAAGACAAGTGAATATTCCAATGGATTAGCACTCCTCTGCTTGAAAGCAAAACTCAGATTGAACATTATCAGTGAGCTTTTCAGCACAGCACAGAAGCAGTAACCTTGTACTTTAAAGGATTGTTTTGCATTGGCAAAATGAAGTGAATTTTCTCCCCTAGTTATAAGATACACTGTTTTGTAATGTGGATCTTATTAATGAAACAACTTGGGTTCAATGTCTGCTGCCAAAGCAGAATAATTCCAATGCAACATATTTCTCATTCCTGGCATTTTGTGAAGGTTAGAAACAGGCTTTTAATGTTTATGAAGTAATGAAGAATGAGAGGTAGCACTGTGACATAAATTAGCCCAATTTATGATCTAGAATCTAAGCTGGTTTAAATTAGAAATTATCTCTGTTCTTCCCACAGCTGTCAGTCTTCCAAGCACAGCACTTCACTCTCTTAAGCATTTTCTTAATTCATCCTTACTTGGAGGTAATGGTGAGCTCCTTCAGGTAAAAAAGAGAACAAAAAACAAACAAATAAAGTAACTCAGCATTTGGGAATAACTCAGCTTCCAAGATAGAAAGAAGGATTCATTCCATCTAATCCAGGCAGCTACAAGACATGTAAGTGTGAACTCTTTCCAAGCCACATTTTATAGTTAAAGGAGAAAAAAAAGGCATCTCAAGGAGGAAAGTAATTTCATCCTCAAGCTCATTTCCAAAGCAAATCAGAGGAATACCTCTCTGGATGTGTCAGTTTTTCTCCAACAACTGTAAATGCAGGCTGAGGTAGCTAATCATTTAGATGAAGGTGTGCAATTTTCAGACAACTCAAGTCAGAAGATATGATTACCACTATAAGTATCTGAGAGAAAATCATAAAACTTCTGAATCACATTACTTTGGAATGAAGATCAAACAGTGGTAGCACCACCCAAAAACAAAGAGTCTGAATAAAGAAGCCTTTCAAAGTCTTCTTTCTGCAACTGCTGCTACATCACAGAATCTGAAAGATTTAGGTAACTATTTTTTACAGCTCTGCTTCAGAGCCTCCACTATGAAGACAGTGGCCAGTTGCTCAAAGTAAATACTATTTATTTAATACTATTTATTTTTTATGAGAAAATTGGCTTCATAAGATGATTGCTTTCAAAATATTTTTACCTAAAGTACTTCAGAATCCAGAGAAAGGAATGAAAATAAGAATGCACAGCTGAAAACATTCAAGCAATAGAATCATAGAATATCTAGTGCTTTTAAATAGAAATTTCATCAGGTAAGGAAACTGCTCTTTCACACTTTTCAGTAGATTACTCACTCTTATTCAGTACAGTATAAGTCAAAACATGCTTAAGTCTCAAAGGGAAGAAATGTAAGAAAACAAAATTATTTAACCTGCACTTTGTTATGAAGATGATTACTCATGATTCACAATATCCTTTCATGAGTTTCAAAATATTTCAAAAGAAGTAACAGATGTAGAGAATGTGCTACAACAGTACTGTATATAGTTCCTTGAAATGTTTGTTTTCCTATTGTCCTGCCACAGCACATCACTAGTTACAGAAAGTACATCTTATTAGACCTGCTTAATAGCACACTGTCTTTCCTCTGGCAACTCCAACCCAACTGAGAGTGAAAAAACTCCCTAAACTACACAACTTTGATTTGAGAGAAACAAGCAAGGCATCTGATTTTAAAAGATAATCTTGAGATCAAACCACTTCTAATTTTCCTGCCATGTTTTAACAGGACTAAGTAGGCCCCCAATAAAGTCTACCACATTTTTCCCTTCCTAGAAATTTTTCTTTTCTTCTACCTACCCCATTCCCATTCTTCAGCAAAAGAACTGAAGTAACGAGGCAGATAAATAGGACTGACAGCTCTCATGATGTTTTTCAGATATTTTTAAACTACTGTCCTTAATAGCTTCAGTTCTTTGGCAATTATATGAGAATCACATTTCACTTTATGGCCACAGAGGCCTGGAAAATGTGGATTTAAATCTTGTACATGTTTGTAAAGGTAAACATTTTTCACAATCCTAGAGAAACTGGTTAGTGATTTTGACAGGCTTGCAGCAAAAAATAAAGTGAATTGTCTAAAGTCATACCACAAATCTGTGCAAAGCCCCCAAGGCATCTAACCAATTCTCTTTCTGGTGTCTCTCCTGATCTTTTCCAAAAGGAAAGCCACTCCAAGACCAGGAACTCACTCTGACCAGTAGTGAGAGTTTATAATCCCAGTTAAAGGATCAATGTAAAGAGCAGACTCTAAAGTTAATAACTTTTAGGAGGAATGCCTTAAAAAAACGATAGCTGTGGGATTCCTCTCCACATCTACAGGCCCTGTTAAAATTTTATAACAGTGTCTTTCAAGATACTACATACTGAAGTAGATCTACAATACAATGGAGAGCATGTACAACAGTTTTGCTCACAGACATCTAGATCAATTTATAATAACTACTTCAAAAAGCATATAGCAGGACACCACAACTATTACAGTCACATCCATGCAAGATCAAAAAACAAAAACAAAAACAAAACACCACAACTCCAAAAGCTAAAGCAAATTAGGCCTAATGTTGTGAAACTATCACATGAACAGTAAATCACAGAATCACAGGATCTCTAGGGCTGGAAGGGACCTTGAAAGATCGTCCAGTCCAACCTCCTGCCAGAGCAGGACCACCTATAGTAGGTCACCCAGGAACTTGATTAGGTGGGTTTTGAATGTCCTCAGAGAAGGAGACTCCACAACCCATCTGGGCAGCCTGTGCTAGTGCTGTCAACCTCACAGGAAAGAAATTCTTCATTATATTTCTTTGGAAGCTCTTGTGTTCCAGTTTATACCCAGTGCCCTTTGTCCTGTCACTGGCCATCAATGAAAAGAGCCTGGCTCCATCCTCCTGACATCTGCCCTTTACATATTTGTGAACATTAATGAGGTGACCCCTCAGTCTCCTCTTCTCTAAGCTGAACAGCCCCAGCTCCCTCAGCCTTTCATCATAAGGGAGAGGCTTCATTCCATCATCTTGGTGGCCCTGCGTTGAACTCTCTCCAACAGCTCCCTATCCTTCTTGAACTGAGGGGCCCAGAACTGGACACAATATTCCAGATGTGGTCTCAAGAGGGCAGAGTAGAGGGGGAGGAGAACCTCTCTTGAACCTACTAACCACAGTCCTTCTAATACACCCCACTTACAAGAATCAATGAGAGCTGACTGGTTTTCCCTGTTTTCTTTCCCCACTGACTGCAATAAGAACCTTTAAAAAACTGAACCAACAGATAATATTCTCCAATGATGGAATATTAACTATGTATTTCTTCACAGATGTAAGCAGCCACGCTTGTTCAGCACAAGGGTTTTAAAATTCAACAATTCATCAGAATTGTAGTTGCCACTGGTTACATGTGCACTTAAGCAGCATTTTGCAGTTGTGGTGCCACAAAAGTCCTCAGCGACCATCTGCTGCGGCAACAAATTACGTTTCCTCATATCTTTATTTGACCTCAGAATCCTTTTTTTTTTTTCTCCAAATAAACTGAAATGATAGGACATACATTTATAAGAGCTTACGTGTTAGGAAGTAGGGGTAAAAGTTTAGAAATATTAAACATTCATGTTGCAATTTAATATAGACTGACACTGTATAAAGGCTTTGCTGCCATCACAGAACAGCAGTTTATGTACAGGAGAGCAGGAATCAACTTCTCCCTTCAAGCGGTGTGTATTGATATTGGTTGATACTCACTAAGAGCAGAAGAGGGCTTTGTTAGGTCCTACCATTCCAAAGCAATTCTATAATAAAAACATAAGGCAGAGCCTTTCAAGCCTCATAAAACATATTTAGAAACTGCGTACATTTAAAATGAACTTGTTAAAATTGTACAGGTCTCTCTGTAACCCAATGAATTCCTGGAATACTTATCTGATCCAGAAAACCTAGACCTTAAATGTGTATTTTGAAGTTTAAAATGGCTACTTGTTGTAACAACTTTGAGATAATTGCACTGTCAAATGAGCTACTGAAGCCAGTCATTAGTTCCCAAGACTCAACATGAATATTATCTTCTCACAGACGCAAAAAAAGCCAGGGGCTTAGGGACTAGGAAATGAAATCCAGCATCCTACCATCACTTTAATAAACAGTTTCTGAGGTGGTCAGTGGAACAAGGCAAATAAAAACAATTAACTAAAACACCGTTTCTGAAAATGCAGCTAACAGAACTGAGTATTTACAAATTTGTCCTCAACACAAGTACTGATGTCAAATAAAGTTGTGAAGGACAAGTACCCTATCTATGCTACTGCACATAACAAGAAAGCATTTCCAGAAATTAGGCAGTGTACTTGAGTGCAGATGTCAGACGTATCATGCTACTAGGAAAGGTCACTCAAAATAGGGCTCCATCTAAACACGATTATTTTGACTTTTAAATCAATTGATATTGAATAAAGCCTCCTTCAATACTTCAGTTGAACCTACATAAACTCTAAGCAGTCAAACTGATCCAAGACCACAGCAGCTTTGTCCTACCTCAGATCAACCTACATGCCCCCAACAGTCTAGTGCCGGCATTTTAGATTTCAGAGTCTGTGCCCAGAAGCCGACCTGACTGAAAATTAACATTTTTTATTGTTATTATTTTCAGTAGGGCTGTTTTGTCAGCAACATCATCTTGTATATATGAGAGGAACAATTCTCATTAGCAGGCACTATTGCTGCTGGCAAAGTTTCAGTGACAACCACACACCATCCAGTTCCAGAGCAACCACACAAGAAAGATGTTACCCATACCTGTTGAAACTTTGTGACTGCTAAGGAAGAGGGTAGAAATAGGCACATAACTTTGACTGAGATTAATTTCACCCTGAAAATTGAATTTATTTCACTTGTTATAAAAAGAGGTGAGACTGAGCAACTGAAATGTACATGTTTAACTTTAAAAACTCCCTTTGCCATCCTCTATGTAGGGGATGAACAAATGAACTGACAACGGGATGGTATGTCTCTTTTCTCACAGTATTCTGCTTTGTTCTGCTTCCCAGTTACTCTTCAAATACTTCCCGGTTGTATCTATCCATCCTCATCTTTTTCAGGTGTTCACACTGTGCAGAAGTTAAACATGTGACCAATTAAAAGTTAGGTATACAAGTTTAAACTGTTCACCTCACTTATTTTTACAGCAAATGGAAAGTTATCACAAAGAGGAAAAAAAAACCCAAAATGTATTCAAGCAACAATATGTTTCTTAACAGAAATGTTATCACAATGCAAAAGTACCCAAGAAACAAGGAAAAATCAAAGTATCAGATATTACTCAGTTCTAATACCCAAAAAAGAACCAAAAGTCCTATCTAGCCAGGCTGGGAAGGAAAGTCTGCAGATGTGGTGTTCATTTGTTTGTTTTCTATGAGATGGATGTATGAGGGACACATTAATGCTAAAAATAATGAATATTTGCAGCAGAAGCATTCCCCTTAGCTATGAAAACTAAAATAAAACTGAATTTGGCTTGCTAGCCAAAAAATGACCAAACAAGGTCATATAAACATGAGTTGGGTCAAACTGAGTGATGGATTTACACAGCTCAAACATAGGTCAGGCAGCTAGAAAAATTGGGAATTATCAGTAAAATTCTCCAAAGCACTTTTGGAGTAGACAAAGGTTCTTCAGTCATTTGTACATTCTCATGGCCTGAACATGAAGCAGTGAATCTAGCTACAGGCCAGTGAAGCACAAGACGGAGATTTTGCCACATCAGGTATGGTAAAAGAAATACATAAGCCATATATACTTCTTTCTTTAGAGCAGGAGGATTTTTACAAGATGCGCTTGAGGAATTGCTATAGGACCTGAATTAACCGAGTACTAGAGAGTTTTCAATCACTGTACCCTCTCTTTGTCTTCCAAGGCAAACTGAAGGCACTCTTTTTTAATGCATTTTTCTGATGAGCCGAAGGAAAGAAAAGCCCCAGCAGATTTAAACTGAGGAAATGGGAGGCAGCACAAGTCAGGGAAATCAGAAAATCTCCTCTTAAAATTTGGGAAATCTCTACAAAGCCCAATCACTGTTGACTACAAATGAGACCAAGACAGTAATGCTGAATCTGTAGAATGTTGCATTATCTAGTAAAGACATGGAAGCATTGTAAGACAGAGGGATTCCTGAGGGCCTAAAGAGAGATTCATCACAGTGCTCAAACAGCACTTTGGAGACTCAGAAACATCTCTGATCAAGTTTACCCTCAGCTGGCCATGATTCTCAATGAGAGTGCTGGCTGAGAACAAATGTTGACAAGGAAAAAAACCTTTTGGAGTCTGACAGAAAAGTTATACATATCAACACTCTGAGGTCTGGGTCTGATAAAGGGTTTGAGTGTGATGAACTAGAGGTTACGATCTAACTGCTAGTACCTGGCTCCCAAAGCCGAAA
Organism: Urocolius indicus; assembly: GCA_013401255.1. NCBI lineage: Eukaryota > Metazoa > Chordata > Aves > Coliiformes > Coliidae > Urocolius > Urocolius indicus. Next base: position 30,207 of record WBNH01012202.1, read on the forward strand.
AGAGAGCAGGAAGTAGCTTCACAATGGATTTACAGCAATCTAAAATCATAATGCTGCAAAATGAGCTGCCCCTCTACCACCATTACAGAGATTCTTCTCTACACAGTCATGTGCTCACTATTCCTAACCAGTCTCACAAAACAGCTAGTAGGTCTGTAACCAGAGTCACATAAAAATTCATGCCCACCACTATCTCTCATTTGATGTCCAGTCAAAATGCTACTCCCATACATCACAATCAATAACTACTCTGGTAGAAGGAACAAAGCAAAAACCTACCAAAACAGAAGCATCAAGGAGCAGCAAAGGCTGCTTTTTAACCTGAGGGTGACCCCAGAGCAGCCAGCATACTCATCAACCAGACCCATGGTCCCACAGCATCTGAACACAGCTGGCAGACACAGGTACTGAAAAGGCTTCAGTAACAGCCCCAGACATAGTGAGAAAACAAACCACATGCATGGTCTATCTAGGGGTCCAGCTAAAAGCAAAAGATGAGGCAGACACAAGTCTGCATCCAAAAGCATCTATGACATACATAGCTCAAGACAAGAGTGAAAGCCCAGGCCTGAGCTTAAATGGACCTCTTGGGCAGAGGTCCTTGTTGAAGCTGGTCAGGGTAATTAATGCCTAGTGCCCTGAGGGCCCTGACAAGGACTTCTGCAGCAATGTAGTCTGAGTTCCTGTATTGTATGTAGGTAGCAAGATTGAGGGGGAGTGCTGTAGGGGACTGCCCTGTTCTGAGTACAGCCAGCTCTGCCACAGCCTCACTACTGGCCAAAGCTAATCCTATCATGACAGGTGTTGGGAAAACATATTTCAGGAAAGGCAGGAAACACCAGACAGGCTGGACAGGAACAAAATAAAAGTGAGAAACAACAAGGGGAACATCAAGGTCAAAGCAGGAGGAGGAGGCACTTAATGGTGCTATGGCAGATATTATGGTGGTCTGTGTAGGAGATCCCACTGAAGCAGACACTTCCTGAAGGAACTGACACTTGTGGAGAGCCCATATTAGAACGGATTTTTCCTGAAGGATTGCATCCCTTAGAAAGATCAATGCTGAAGAAGGTGAACAGCATGCAGAGGGAGCAACAGAGAAAGTATTATGCATTTAGCACAATCTCTCATCTCCCCTGTACTGCTCAGAGTGGAGAAGAAAGGAGGCAGAACTGAATGAATAAAGTTGAGCTGTGAAAAAGGGAGAAGGTGATGTTTTAATGTTTGGGGCTTTGTTTTTCACTACCCAAATATGTTTTAATTGGAATAACATAATTTTCCATGAGTTGAGTCTGTTTTGCCTGTGACTATAACAGGTAGGCAGTCTTCCTGTCTTTATCTTGTCTCATTTACTTTCTCATTCTATTTTCTCCTTCAGCCCACTGAGGAGGGGCAGTGACTGAGAAACTGGGCAGGCATTTGGCTAACAGCTAACTTTAACCCACCACAACTCCAAAAATCTATTGCCTCCCGACCTTATTAATATTTACAAATATCTAAAGGGTGGGTGTCAGGAGATTGGGGCACTCTTTTTTCTATTGTAGCTAGCAACAGGACAAGGGGTAATGAGATGAAGCTGGAACACAAACAATTCCATTTAAATATATAAAAAACCTATTTTACTATGAGGGTGACAGAGCAGTGACACAGGCTGCCCAGGGAGGGTATGGAGTCTCCTTCCTTGGAGGACTTCAAGACCCGCCTGGACATGTTTCTATGCCTCCTGATCTAGGTGGACCTGCTTCTGCAGGAGAGTTGGACTAGATGATCTCTAAAGGTCCCTTCCAAACCCTACCATTCTATGATTCTATGATTAATCTGCAAATGGTTTCCAAATTGACTATCTCTCTTCCCCAAATCCTACAGTTTGTGCAGAGACCTAATAAGAGCTAGTTTACACTTAATGATGAGCAAAACAATAACTCCATCGGGAAACAGAAATTAAATACAATGAATTCTAATTAATTGAAATCATTACTTGATAAAATGTAATGTATTAATTAGAATAAAATTAGGCAACAATTAAAAGCTGTGAGCAAGTACCCACCATCTCAATCTAGAGTCCTAAATCTCCTGCAAATGTGATACAGCTACATGTTTAGACAAAACAAGACGAGAACATGGAGCAAGGCTCACTGTCTTCTTTGGAGAAACAAGACAGAAAGGTGTCACCTTTAATTACCTTCTTCTTAAAACAGTAAGCCAGTAAATAGGAGACCTGAGGTCAATGCCTGAGTTTGACAGGATTCAAATTTATACTTTCTGCCTCCCTGAGGTATACCTTACCCATTTGCTAAGTATGGCTAAATGGAGGAAACTTTCCAGGCACTCTGGGCCATAGCACAGAGGTGAATGCAATTATCAGCCTGTTAAGTCTTGCTGGTGATCAGGAGTTCCGTTTCCTTCTTCTGTAAAGTCATTGAAGCAAACAGAACCATAGTCCAAAGCACAAAGTTTACTATTTTTCTCCCAGCTGAATGCCCCAGTCACTAAAATAAAGCTCCCTTTGCACGCTCTTTGTTTTAATCAAAGACTCTGACATTCTCAGTCACATATTAGCCCTGTTTAAGTGAAAGTAGCATGATTCAGAGAAAACAGCTTCCACTAATCACTTCCTCTACCCTGGTAGAAGAGTAAAAGTTAAAACTCCTTCAAGCTGAGGAAGGAATTTATCCTGGTCACACACTCTCTCAGTATGTGTTCTAGCCAATTAGGCTGTATACAAAAGATGCGTAGGTGGACTGTCACACTACTCTCACAGCTTTGGAAAGGATGTGGTCAAATCTGCTTCTTGTGAAAGATTCTTTGTAAGCAGGCATCAACTGAAATCTATTTGATCTGATTAAGTTCCTGAAAGTTGGAAGAATGACTGCCCATTTTCTGAACCTTTATTACACTCAGGGGACCTCAGTGCTAACAGATCCAGGTTGGTGAGAGCAAAGTTCGAAAACAACTTTATGTCCCTGAAACTGCCACTTCAATGGGGAGCTACCTATAGGGAAAGACGTCTAAACTAATAGCTCTGATATGGACTGTGCTTTTCGAAAGGAATTGACCTTTGTGAACCATGCTTCCCCAGCACTGGAGATTGCTGTGCAGTTTTCAAGCTGAAAAAACACAACTTCTTTGACTGGTTTATCAACCAACTTACTTGCAGCTTTAGCCAAGTATAATGATTGTTTATCAGCTTTTTTTGTCTGTCATGCACTAACCCTCCTGCCAGGCAGTTTGATTTCCAAATTTATTTACAAAACTGTGCAGTCATCATTCAGAAATGAAGTTACACCACATGAGCTTTCATGATAAGCAGTATGCCCACCTGCTTGCAAAAAAAAATACCAGAGTTAAACAAACAACTTTTTTATTCAAAGGGAACAGCAAATAATGAAAATTTTGAGTGTCCAAATAACGAACCAGATACTTCAGCAGCAGGCCTGACCTTAGCCTTTCCCTCAACATCCCTAAGTTCCTGTCAGGCCAGCATTAGTAATTCATTAGACTTCTCTCCCAGTTACATCCCACTGACCAGGCTTAAGTCTAATTGCAGAGAGGCCTGTCCCTTGAAACAGAGGAAGCCCTCACACTAAGTATTCTACTACCTATCCCAGCAGAAGCAATCACATCTCTGAGCAAGAAGGCTCTTGTCTGCAAGATGTTCTTAATGATGCCCAGTATAGGCAGCAGGGTCAAGGTCTTCACCACAATACTAGTCTTCTCATGCCACCCACATTAATCAAAGCACTTTTATTTCAGTTTATCAACCACAAAAATAACTGTAGAGAGTCAGGCTTTTAGGCATGAAGATTTGCCAGTGATTTTTAAATTATTGTCCCTAAATTGGGAAAGAAGTGTGTTCCCTTGGTATTTCCAGCATTTTTTGCCTTTCACAGCTGCATTCTTTGCCCATATCCACATAGCACTTCATGATAAGACCGGGAAAGTGCATCTTTCCTTCACGCTCTCTGATATCCCTTGAAGGAACTCAGTGGCATAAGCAAGGAAGGAGCCATCTGTACTCCGAGATCTCTCCCCTGGTCCCATGCAGGGTGTTTAGAGATCTGTATTTGATCACACTGGCACTACAGAACATGGCCCAGGACAGTGTGTTTAACATGCCTACTGGCTTTCAAAGCACCTTCATCCCAGCACTTCAGCCTGTGGCAGAAGTGGAGAGCTCTATACTAAGTAAGGAAATCACAGACTCGAACAGACCTCGCTTTCTAAATCAAATAACATTTTAACAAGAACATCCCAACAATTTAGATCTACCAGAATCCTAAAAGGTATCTGGCACACTCCTCTGCTTCCCAAGCTGCTGCTCCATCATCCATGTTCACCTGGAAATCTCACTTTCTTGTCCATACTCACCATCAAATATCAATGTAGAGTTCACTATATTTTTCCACCTATGCTTTAAAGGAATGTCACAATCCAGTCAAAGTTTGCTCAAGCTCTGTTGTCTATGTTTTTGTCATGATTTTACTTGGAATGGCTGCTGCTCTCCGCATAATAATTTAAACTACCCCATAGATTCTCATGTGTCCGTAGTCTAACAAACCAAGGCTAAGTAGGTTGTGAAATAAACTGCCATCAGAAATAAACTTCCATCAAAACTGGGATGAATAATGGTGCTTCTAGTTCTGCCTCACTTTGTTTCAGGTTATCTTTTCATGCTATTCCAGACTACTATGTGCCAGTTCACAAAGTGGTATGTAGTTATTGAAGACAGCAAAAAGTACCTGGAGAGCCTGGGTACTATAAAACATGTTGCAGGCACTACAGTGGCTATACAAAAAGCCAGCTTGGGTTCAGAAGTTTGCCAGTCTGAGCAGTGCACTGATTCACTCAAACCTGGGCTACTTCCATAAGCCACAGTGCCGTCTCTTCCCCGTGTTACTTAACTTCTCTGCCTTCTAGCAAGACCTAAAAGCTTATACACAGTGCTGGATGAGGCCCTTAGCTAACACACAAACTAGACAGTGCATATATAAAGAACGAAGAACTCCCTTTTATGCTACTAGGCAAGCACTTATGGTAACTAAACAGTTAACCTGGACAGTAACTCACTAAAATTTTAGGTATCTTACAGACAGCTAAAAATGAATACCTTGACTTTTTGCTTTTTTCATGGGCTTCCTCTTCTTAATAAATAATTCATTTCTTGGATGGCATTGAGCAGAAATCAGTCTTTAATTAAAATTTAACAAAATACATTCCTTATGCTGACTGGTTGGACTTCTCTAAACAGTCTCATTATCCTTCCTTGATGGGGCAAACAGCACAGCTACAATTTTCAGGAGCAATTTAATACTAAAGGCACCATCATGTTTGTTTCTTAGTTTGGAATCAATGTCTGCATCATGAAAAAAAGTGCAGCTTTCCTGTAATAAGGTTAGTTTTGCCTATGACGAATTACTTTTGGGTTTTAAATGCCTCCCAGCATGAGGTTTCTTTTTCTCCTGCTTCACTGCTTGGAACGTTTGAATTTAATTTTTTTTTTCCCAACTGATGTCAAATATCACTGCTTTGGATCTTGATTAAAGCACTTCATTATTGAGCTGATTTTGTTCCTTGTTAAGGTGGGACAAGGTATTTTTGGCCCATTATCATTTCTCTCTTTCTTTTTCTATCTTACATTTCTTAAGAAATGTGGAAATTTTAATAGTTTTTTTTTTTTCCTACTAGGTGTGGGTCTCCAAATATATTGTCTCTAACCTACCATCTGGCATGTCTCAGTTGTCTGTTCAAAGTCACTTCAAAAAGTATTCCAAGCAGACTATGCAAGTAGAATGACATGACTGAAAAATAAAAATGAAAGTTTAATGATCTGGTTACAGCTCATGGCTACCTCAGCTAGGTTATCTTCATTTTTGCTTTCATGAACCTAACTTTACTCAATAATTTGGGCCACAAACTGTTCTTGCTATCATTTCTTCATTGGAAAGAAAAGAAAAATAAAAGAGGGAAGGGAAAATAAAAAGCAAGATGTCTGACTGTTAATCAGGAAGAAGCTGTCCTATGGAAGCAGCATATCCAGTCATAAGACATAACAATGGCATAGGGAAGGGTCTTTATATTGATCAGTGTTTATCAGACAAATGAGACTTTTCTCTGTACTGGCTCTTTTAAATCAGTACACATGAATTGCTCAATAATCCTTGTCCTAGCACATAACAAAAGTCACTGCGTGAACTCTAGTTACACAGAGAAGAATACAGAGGACTGAAATGCTGCTTGCCAAAATTAAAACAGATGGACTTCATCTCACAAATTATTTTCCTTTTGTAACCAACAGCCTCAGAAGTTGTAGCACACAGACCTGTCTATCATACAGACAGTTGGCTTTCATCTTGCAAGGTGGCTGTGACTATCTATGAGATAGTCTTCTGGCACGAAGTTGGAATGCAGAGCTGTACACCTACAGGACTTATGGCAGCAGTTTGCAATGGGATCACAGGGGAGACTAAAAGATGGAACATCTTTGGAACATCTTCCTTACGAGGAAAGGCTGAGGGAACTGGGGCTGTTCAGTCTAGAAAAGAGGAGACTGAGGGGGGATCTTATTAATATTTACAAATACCTAAATGGTGGGTGTCAGGGGGCATCCCTTTTTTGATGGTATCTAGCAACAGGACAAGGAAGGAGTAATGGGAAGAAGCTGGAACACAGAAAGTTCCATTTCACCATAAGAAAAATCTATTTTACTGTGAGGGTGAGGGAGTCCTGGCACAGGCTGGCCAGGGAGGGTGTGGAGTCTGCTTCCTTGGAGTACTTCAAGACCTACCTGGACATGTTTCTATGCAACCTGATCTAGGTGGACCTGCTTCTGCAGGAGAGTTGGACTAGATGATCTCTAAAGGTCCCTTCCAACCCTACCATTCTATTATTCTATGAAAAGTTCACAGAAATAGAAAAAGAAAACTTTCTTACATTACTAACTACATATCTCCCAAATACTCAGCTATCATTAGGAGTTATATAAACAACTACTCAAAACAAAAGCGGAGAGGTTCACTGCAAACCAGAAGAAAGCCTGCTCATTTTGTGTTGGTAGTTAGAGGAGACACTGAACTGCAAAAAGTAAATATGGAGGTGAGGGAGAATTCATCACATGCCTGAGACAAGTAAGTCATCAAGTCTGTGCCATGCTTCTGAGGTTTTGTGAACAAGGTGGAAAAAAACCTCAGCTGAAATAAAGTACCACCAAGGCCTCCTGCCAAATAAAACAAACAGTGAAGGCAACAGTGGGAAAATCATTCCTCAACAACAGGATACGTGCAAAACGTCCAGGGCAGGATACCAAAAAAAAGCTGTATATGACCAGGAAAACCACAGGAAAGCAATCTACCTTGCTAGAAGATATTAAAATGTCAGCCTTGATAGAAACTGAAGGAGAACAATTATCATTAAGGACAGAAGAGATTGCCTTACATCAAGCTTTCCCACAGCACAAGGATATTACCTAGCTTAGCTTACTTCTGCATTTTATTCATACTAGTTATTCATAGCAAACTGGTTAAAATGTTATTTGAGGCATTGAGAGGATAAGGGCTAAAGGGATTCAACATGGGTACATATGCCAAGTCCAAAAGCCAGTGGTGTTGCTAGAAGCGGTGTGGGACCCCAGTAAGGAGCACTGAAGGTGCAGTAGGTAGTGAGAAAGTAAAAGTATATGGAATAGGCATTACCAATTTTCACTACAACTCTGTGTTATGTAGGTCCACGTGGATTCCCAAACAATTCACATCATGGGGATGAAACTCAGCACTGAATGAGGAATTAGACAATTAGGCTATGGTAAGACTTCCTGGAAATCTTTGATCTTAGCACTACAATGGCAGAACATATTATACATGCTGCAGCAGAACCAGTTCATAAGCTTAGGAATTTAAGGGATGAAAGAAAGAACATGCAACAACAACAACAACAAAACCCTCCAAAACATCATTTTGCTCAGGTGGTAGTGTTGTAAAGGACTTAAAAAACCAAACAAACAAAAATAATCAACAAACAACCCACATATACTCAAATTTATTTAAATGCTGTGTGATTTTTTCCACAGGTTTGTGTACATGTGCATAGGACAGCTACATCACTAAGCTGGGAGAGAGGAAATAAGAAAGAATAATTTGATGACTCTGATAGTCACGAAAGAAGCCATTTGGCATCAACTATGTGTTTCTGCCAGAGTATTACCCATGTTGCAGATCATATAAAAATGCGTGCCATCATATTCAACAGCCAGACATTGACTGGGGCAATTCACCAGCAATTTCAGGCTGCAATATGCAGCAGTGTTTAGTATGCATTTGTCCTCTTTTGTTATACAGATTTTGTCCATTTGGGTTTTTTAACTGAAAAAGTGCTACTCTTCTAGAGAAGAGCAAAATAGTTTTCAAGAGCTCCTGCTGAATTTGGGAGGTAGTTTTGGCAGGGGGAGGGGAAGAAGCTGAGCTTCTTCCTTCTGAGCTCAGTTTTTACAGCAGCTTTGATAAATCACAGCACAGGCAAAAACTTGTTGAGAATGGTTCTAGTTTTGTGTCTCAGCAGGGTTTTGAGATTTCCACATTACTGGCACTCCGAAATCAGTCATACCTTCAGAGATAAGCCTTTAACATGCTAAGACCTAGACTACTTCTACTTCTGCTAAAATACAGGATTTGAAATACACATTTAACGTTTCTGACTGTAAATTCTGTTCTTGGCATGTTTGTCCACATTGCTGCAGAGCATAGGAAGCTCTCAGACAGCCTGAGTGGCAAAATACCTCTGATTTCTCTAATCCTTGTGTGCAGAGGGGAGAGGTCACACTGTAATGATAAGAACACTTTGATACTTAGGAAGCCAGCTATGCTAGAATTAAATTAGAATTCATGCTCATTCTCTCTGGAACAACCTGACAGCTTCTCTTCTCCTTCATTAGCAGAAAGAGGCTGAGAAGGGAATGTAAGTATGCAACAGTACAATTTTAACAGCAAATTTGAAGAGAAAGGAAGGTGATAAATGCAAGTAACCATTATAAAAGATAACTATACAGAAAATGCCAGCTACAGCCATTTCACTTCCCTACATTTTCCTTCAGGAAAATAATATAAAAATTAGATGTTCAGAGAATTTGCAGTTACAGGGAAAAAAACCTCTTGAAGTAGTCACACTGAACACGTACCACACAACAGGAAAAGTATTCCAGCATTAGCTGTCAAATTTTACACTATTTGCACCTAAGGGAATCTAGAGAAGTAACAGTAGACTTCTTCCTGTCTAAATCACCTACTTATAAACCAAGACATACAGCAGAGAATGTCTGGAGAACACAGCCACACACAATATTTATATGTCATCTATCTAATGAGAACTTATCTGTAAGGAAAAGGGCATATTTCTAGATCATATTTTACTGTGAACTTCAGGCACCTCTGATCTCTTTCAGCCCATGACTGTTTGCTGGGAACACAGACCATTGTTTGCAAATACAGAAAACGAGTTTGCACACAGACCTGAACATAAAATGGTGCAGGCCAACCAGGAACATACCCTGAAGAAATTCTTAGGAGTCTATAAAGAAGCCAACCCACATGTCCTCATCAAAACATTATCCTTGTTCTCTGTAGGGAACTTAGATGCCTGCTGACAAATACCTCTGAAGGCCATACTGCCGGGACTCACAGATGGCAGCTGTGGGGTTCCTACAGGGCCATTTGAATTTGACCCAAGTATTCTAAATGTTGCACAAAAGGCCATCAGCAGTCTGATCAGCATATGTGTCAACAGGTCTTCACATTTTGGGAAGAGAAGAAAGAAATTAAATTCTAAAATGTAATTTGCCACAAGGCTTTTGAGGAAACAGCTTCTTTAGTGTGCAAATCAGAACTAATAAGATAGCCTTTGTATGTCCCTCTGCTGTTGTACTGGTTCACTGAGGACAGATCTACATCTTGTGAAGGGCACAGGGAGAGCTTCGTAAAGTAATATCAAGTTTTCAACACCAGTGGTCTAGGCTAACCAAAAGGATGAGCTACTTAATAATGGATATTTACATACACATTTCAGCTGTGAGTACGCATCTTTTCCCATGGGAACGATGGCTACTTCCTTCAGAAACGTCATGAATGCAGTACATTGAAATCTCTCGATTAAGGTTTGAAATAGCCCCGTTGCTCTCTCTATATATACACACAAATATAGATATAGATATATACATTCTATATATATATTTTAATTACATATAAACAGTTGCTTTAGCTCCATAGTTTGGCTCTTGGACAACAGACAGGAGAATTATCTGTATTTCACACATAAGGAGAAATAGCTAAGCATCTGCCCAAGGTCATGCACAAAGTCTGTGGCAGGGCTGAGAACTGGACTCTGTGCAGAAACATATCTTTCGCGTGTTGAGAGAAAACCCAGAACATTCCTTTTTCTCACTCTTGGTGAAGAACAGGTGTTTCATTGATGTAGATTTGATAGATCAATGTATGCTAGCAATTACAATAATATTCAGACCCAGTCCAGGACAAATTGTCAGGGCAACAGCAGCCTCAAACATTCTGGCTACAGAGGTGCTTCATTAACTCCAAATTCTTCCCTTTAGAAAATAATGCTTGGCAAGTTTATGGTTACACTGTGATACACTCACTGAGCCTGGTCTGAAGACACTATGTTCAATTTACCAAAGAGCAGCAGCACTACTGGAAAAAAAATCACAGAATCATACAACCATAGAATGGTTTGAGTTGGAAGAGACCTTAAAGATCATCTATTTCCAGCCTCCTGTCACAGGCAGGAATACCTAGCACTAGGTCAAGTTGCTCAAAGCCCCATCCAGCCTGACCTTGAATGCTGCCAGGAATGTGGCATCCACAGCCTCTCTGGGCAACCTGTGCCAGCACCTCACCACCTTCATGGTGAAGAATGTTCTCATATCTAATCTAAATCCCCCCTCTTTCAGTTTCAAACCATTACCCCTTGCCCTATCACTACATGTCTTTGTCAAAAATCCCTCTCCAGTTTTTTTTAGGACCCCATTAGGTACTGGAAGGCTGCTCTATGGTCTCCCTAGCGCCTTCTCCAGGCTGAACAACCCAAACTCTCTCAGCCTGCTTTCATGTACAAGAAATGCTTCAGCACTCTGCTCATATTTGTGGCCCTCCTCTGGACTCACTCCAACAGGTCCACATTCTTATTCTGAGGGCCTTAGAGGTGAACGCAGTACTGCAGGTGGAGTCTCATAAAAGTTGAGTAGAAGGGGAGAATCACTTCCCTTGACCTGCTGCCCACACTGCTTTGAGGCAGCCCAGGATACAGTTGGCTTTCTGGGCTGCAAGCATAAACATTGCCAGGTTACTTCAGGTTTCTTATCAACCAACACTCCGAGTCCTTTTCCTCAGGGCTGCTTTCAATTCATTCTCAGCCCAGCCTGTCTTTGTGCTTGGGATTGCTCCAGTCCACCTGCAGGACCTTACATATGGCCTTGTTGAACTTCATGAACGTTGCATTAGTCCACCTCTCAAACCTGTCAAGGGTCCTCTGGATGCCATCCCTTCCCTCCAGTGAGTCAGCTGCTGGCATAGGTCAAATATCCTACACGCTAGAGTCAAAAGCTACACATACATTTGAGCAGCAACACGAGGGAGTGCATTTCTTGGTTGGAAAGCCCCTAATTCCTTTCTGTGTATGCGATACCAAGGAAGGATCATGAAGCTGACAGCAAAGTTAGAAGGCTAGTCCCCTCTCTAATTAAGGAGGAGAAACAATTGCCTTTATAGTATCATTTGGAGGTGAAGGTAGACACTGATGAAATGGAGAAATGAAACAAAGGGTAGCATAACCAGGACACCAAGAGTAGCCATCTATTGCAGTAACAACATAGATCTAGTACCATTGTCAAATCTCTCAGCTCTTTGAAACAGGAAACTACACTCTTGATGTCTTTCAAAGCTTTATTCACCTAAAAGATGTGGGACACTTTGCTAGGAAAAGAGACCTTCAGATAAGCGTGAGGTTGCAAGATAGTAGAAGTCCAACATTACTAGGCGGTAGCTAAGGCACACCTCAAAGGATTTTCTTGAGTCTGGATCTTGGAGGGGAGAGAGATCTCACTAGTTTTAGTGCTGCCTTATGTTCCATTCCTTATCTCATGACCAGGTACCACAGCATTTGACTCATACAAACCACACGAAGAATGAGAGAGAACTACATCACTGATAGGACAGTTAATAGGAAACAGGTTTTTATTCATTCCCACACTCCCTGACACCTATGCAGTAAGACAAGGCTGTGACACTACTGCAGAGTAGACATGGTGCTCAAGGTCTGTTACTCTCCAAAATGAAATATTTTTGTCTTTTTTTTTTTTCTTTTTAAACTGACTGCATTTCTTTCAGCATAGACACATCAAATTCATTTCAGTTTTGTTTACACTTATTATCAACATAGGGTCGGTCCCTTGTGCATTGGCATTTTGGTTTTCACACAGTCCAGGCAAATGCCCACAAATTTTGTTTATTATAATACTGTAAGATTCCCTCACACATCAGCCTCAGTATTTTTTACAGCTTATTTATACAAGATGATAAAGATAGGTGTGATTGAAGCTGCCAATGTTCTGCTTAAGGATAGTTAATTCCACAGTCTAATAAACTTTAACATTCTTATAAATATACTACCTCCTTCTTCATGTGAAGACTAGCTTGACTGTGGCAATCCTTGAGAGAAGGCCATCAGGTCCCTTTACAAAGCTAATACAGGAAAGGAGAGCCATCCAAAATCTGTACCAAACCTTGAAAGGGAATATCATTGATATGATGAAAAGCAGCTGCTTCCCAGCTAGCATCAGTATTAATGTATCCTCCTCTTTTGTCATACAATGGCAGTAATACCAGTAATATCACTGGAGATAGTTCAGCAGTTCAATGCTAAGCAAAAAAAAAGGGGCTTAAGATCTACTGAGAATGTGACTGATTAGGCAGACTGAGTAACTAAGACACAGCTACTGTATAAATATGCTTGAAGAGATACTTTCTGATGAGCACCTTTAAGCTATTTTAATGTTAACAGACTTTTTAGATTACTGCTGTCAACACTAGCAATGGCATTATTGCATTCATCCTTCATCCCTGGATTTTTCACAGAGGAAGAAAATGAGACAGATGGGTCACGCAAGGCCAGCATCAGCAATGAAAACAACCTAAGCACCTTGTGTCTTCACTGTTCTCCGTCTGCCCAGTACGCTCCATGCCTCATGTAAGAGCAAAAAAGGGCCTGAATTGGTTACAAGGCACTTCTGACTGGTTAAAAACAGTGTTATAATGGAATTGGTTATAAGGTTATGTTGTCAATCTTTGCATCCACTCACAAGGAGCAGAGAGGCTACCATTGCCAGTTACTTCTTGCCAAGTAAATATTGAGGTACTATCCTTGGTTATTTGTGTATAACTGTTTAGATGACTGAGCCCTTTGGCCGAGTCCTAACATTTTGACATTCAAACCTGTCATTCCAGGGTAAATCTTACGTGCAGCTGCCTACTTCAGAATGAATGGTCTAATTTAACTTTCCAAAAATAAGCATTCACATCCTTTAAAAACATCTAAGCTATTTGCACTGCCAAGGTCTTTCCCTGTCTCCTTGACATCTCTTCCTGCATATTGGGATGTAGGGGGAAATTCTCTGCTCCTTAGAAGGAACTGTAAGGGTTAAAATGCAAGGAGAGGAAGGGGAATGTCTAGCTGTTTTAAAAGCCTGTCCACTGAGCGCCTGAAATTTGTCCTCAGGTCTGTCCTTGCTCTTTGCTTCCAGTCCCCTCTGGCTTTAGCAGAGCTCTTTTGGAAATCTTCCAATCACTTACAGGAATGAAAAGTTTAAAAATAAAATAGTAGCTTTGATCAAGAGTGAAGTTCAGCTGGGACAGAAAAAGGGAAACACAAACACTGACAACTTAGGCAGAAAGCAAAGGGGAAAGCAAGTTCTTTATGAGCTGACAGAAATGCCTGCTTGCAAAGCCAAAACGCTCCCTGCTGTTCATTCTTCTTCAAAATATTCTGTATTAACAGTGAAAAACACATTTTGTTTTCACCTCTGGTTTTCCTCCATGTACTGGCATTCTTTGCTTTTTCAATTGCGAAACATTATTTCACAAGAGTTGCCAACTGTACCAAACTGCATGTGTGTGCACATGTACATGCATACACACCTGCACAAGCATCAGTTTTTAATTGCTGTTTATTAGTAGCCATTTCTCTCTCTCCTCCATGTATTTATGCCTTACCTTGCAACAGCCGTGCCAGCTGCTGCTAATGGAGAGATCTCTTCACTATTTTTCTATTACAAAGGAGGTAATAAATCTGATATGAAAGCTAAGAGTCCCAAATTTTTCATGATACACACTACCGAGCACTTTTTGGATGACATATAATGGCAAAACCCTCCACCAAATTCTAAACATACAAAACAACCTCCACACAAGCACCTTGTTTATGTTTGTGAAAAAGAGTAAAAAACCCCTCTCCGTATGTGCAGTCTGCATCATGTAAGAACTAAAAAAATATCTGTACTCAGGGTATAACCTAGAATGCAGACAGTGTGAAGAATAGGGCAGCTCTGGAGAGTGCCCTTCCAGCAGTCAGAGTGTTTATACTCCATTCACTGTGTGGGAGTGTGTCAGCTGGCTGTTGGTGGGAAAGTGGTGAATGGACGCAGAGCGGGTCTCACAGAGAAACCTTTGAGTAACAGGTAAAGGCACTGCTATAGTAGATACTACTGACAACAAAAACAGAACCAAGGTTACTGTAATTCTAAATCTTCATATTTTCTTACCTTAAACCAAAAATCTGCAAATGAACTATGAGCACCCCATCTTGAGTCCTTACCTTTTTAAAAAAGGCAACGTGGTAAAATCATTGCCACATCTATTAAAAGTGAATCTACGGAAGTCATGAAACTACAGGGCTCATGTGACTAATTCTTTTCTTTGTTACACCTTCAGATGGTGTTTTGATATTGAAAGGAAAAAAACATATGTAACTCAAAATGCAGACACTGCCCTTCAAGAGGCCTGGTCTTGACACCTGGAATGGTCCTTGGAAGGGTGCCCTTCTTCAAATTCAAATACACAAAATCACTCTTTTTTTTTTTTTGCTTGTTTTTGTTTTCTTACATTATCATTCTAAATCTAAGTTACAAAAAGGCAAAATTACTGCAAAAGTATCAAGGAAAGCAACTAGAGATGCTGAAAACACAAGAGGTTTTGAGCAATATCGCGTTTCCAATCTGCCAACAAACTTTATACCCAAAAGCAAATTTTTTTTCCTCGATATGTAAATTAAATCAATAAAAAGTCACATGTGTCTGCTCTGTACTATGTGTTCTGGAAAAAAATGTTAATTATTGTGCTCGTATAATCTACTCAAGTAGTTCAATATTTACTATTTTTAAATTACTACATGCATGTACATGGATGAAGAAACCTGTTACGTGCATAGAGCTCTGTAATTTAAAACCAATGACTAATACATCTTCTACTTCAATCTGCTATACAGTAAAAGCCTGTTAAGTCTGCTTCAACCTAACAACTCTCATTTTGCTATGGTACCTCTTGCAACAAGACATCACATTCTTTCTTGAAAGCTTCAAGAGCCTTTCAGTTTATCCCAGTAGTTAATCACTCTCCCTGTTAAACACACGTGCATCACTGTCCCAACTCATCTATTTCTCTCTCAAATGGAGTTTCTCTGGCTTTAACTTCCAGCCTTTCCTTCTTGTTATGCTTCTCTCTGCAAGATTAAAGAGCCTTTTAAGAACCCAGCATTTTCTTCTCATAAAAGTACTTGTGAAATTCACTCATCTAGTCATCTCTCTGTGCAATAAAGCTAAACAAATGCAGTCCCAGAAGTCCAGTCATGCTTGGCAACCCCTTCTCCAATGTCATTCTTGAAGTGTATGCAGGAGAATCGAGCATGTCAGAATAATCATCTGAGCATGAAATCATTATAATCTTCCCTGTGTCAATGAACTCTCACTTATTTTAACAGTGACAAGACTGAGGCGCTGAACAGGATTGGCTTGTCAAAGATTAAGTGTTAGAATTAGGATAAAAATACAAGAATAACCTGCTCACAGACCTCATTCTTATGCCTTATATGTGCCTAAAACTCATACTTCCATTTCTGCAGCTACCAAGTAATTTGGTACAGTGATTCTTTCCAGCATGTGATGGATGTGTATTGAGGACTGTGGGAAAGAAATCACGGAACTAGAGGGTGAATGACTTTCCCTCCTCTTTGCTAAGGTGCCCAACAGAAAAGTGTCTGTTATTAGTGAGAGACCAGGAACATCGGAGTTCAGGAGCAGTTAAGACAGGTGGTTAAAACCAGCAGCAAATTCCAGCCTCCAGTTGGTGCTAGCCTCTAGCCTTCCCCCTCTTGTCCACTGCTGAGGCGTTCCCCAGCACCTCCACCTTCCTGCTCTCCAAAGCAGCACAAGAGACACCACCCTATCACATTCATCTTCTCACCTATATGCCACCAGAATTAGTCATCTATACCTAATTGAGACAACCCCAAAACACAATGAGAACAGACCACTTTCCAGGAGATTTAAATGGCAATCATCCAAATCTCAACCTTATCTAGATACACATAGTACAGAGGAAGTTTTCCTAATTAAGAAAACATCTGAATGACTTAATTTTCAAACAACAGAAAAATACCAAGAAGGTGAATTATGAATGGGAAAACTCCAGCCTAACAAATTATCCATTATAAGTAAAAGTGAGGTAGTCACAAAATGCCTCATGGACTGTCATTAGACTCGACTTGGCCGTGTTTAATTAACCTTAAGGTAACATGGAAGCTGCACATGTATAGACAGTTGTAGGCAACCCTGTTACTGCCTCCGTGTCACCATCCAAGGCCTGGTTATGTTCACGTAATTCACATACTGTTTCTGTTTGGATTGTATGGTTTCCACAGGAGACTGAAGAGCTGCTAGAGGAAGGTCTCACAGCTGAGGGACACCACCCAGTTCCAGCACAATTACAGAGGGTCACAAATGCAGCACTTCAGATTCCTAGGGCAATCACTCTTAATTTTTCATGACTTTCATTCAGTAGAAAAATAAATTGTAAGGTAACCGTGCCTTGATGCATGAATGGCAAGTACATCCCCTCACAGCACAACCTTCTGCCAAACAGTATGCAAGAAATGTTGTCTTCAGAAAGAAATATGTCAGAGAAGAAGATAATTCAGAGAAGAAAATGAAGCACAAAGAAGAATATGTCACCACAACGAAGAAAGTGTCACCACAACATGCTATTCAGTCTCTGAAAAGCAAAAGATGATCGGTTAAAAAGATGTCATGACAATAATGACATACTGGAGTGCCTCATTTTCAGTTACAAGATCCCCATTTAAGACCTCATCCTGGATGTTCTGGCTCTGTCAGTACTTGTTTACAAGGTTCAGTAGTCACAATGCTGCATGGAAGAAAACAACATTTTTCAGAAATATTTGAAATTATCTCCCCAGGTAACTATCTCCAGTTGAGGGAAAAAGCCACCTATTCCTACCCAGTGTACATACAGACCCAAATAAAGGCTTCTTGCACAACTCATGGCACTTACACCAGCAAGGACTTAGGTGTCTCTCTGCAATAGTGCCTCCCAGGTTTTCCCACTCAAACTATACTGGAGACAAACAAGACTCATATCTAATTACCTTTACCATATTACTTTCAGAACAAAGAGGCCAAGCCTACCAAAGTGCATATGTTGCAAGTCTGTCTGTCAGCACTGCTTCAGCCACCATGCTGCACCTTGCCAGAAAGTGAAACCACTGTTTATGAGACAGCATTCAAAAATATATTGGCTCTCAGAATCCCTAAATCTACAGCCAAAGTTTAGAGATACAGCCTCTATAGGCATCCCACAAATGAGAGACAAACTTTGATTTGTTATCACAGTTATGTTAGCTTAAGAGATAGAAGCCTAGGAAAGGTATGAGGAAAACATGGCATGTTCTTCTAAAAGCAAGTGTTCCATGCTTGGATAAGGATTACACAAGTAACCTTTCCTCTTGCATTCAGAGTTCAACTAGACAATTTAACGTTCTTTGAACAGTCACTGGTGCTGTCCCAAGGGCAAAGCTAATCACCTTGGAGCCAAGTGTCTGTGCTTTACCCATGGGTCAGGATTAAATTCTGTTTCTACTTAGGCCATGTGATGGCATGTGGAGACAATATATTTTCTCTGTCTCAAAACTAGCTCATCATTGCACTTCCTGGTAATCAGCAGACTGAGCGGAAAAGACAAGACCAATACAGACCATGGAGATTAATTACTATTCCTAAGAAAATTCTTCAAATTTCCCCCCTCCCAAGAGGCATGCTTGCATTTATGTGTGACAGTCACTTTTTCTAGTTAATCTTCTTCCACAGTGCTATCAAGAGGACATCTATTACCAGCATTGCATCAATGCATCCACATTAAATAAAAAGGGATGAGTGGTGGTGTGTGAGAATTGTCATTAGCATGAAAAGGGCATTATCTTCTGATTTTTATACTATTTCACACACCGAACTGCATAGTACCTGTCAGCCAAGTTACTCCAGGTGTATTATTTTGGGGCTTGCAGGTCCCCAAGAGCTCTGGAGGTCTCCCCAAGCAGCTTCAGAGAAGTTCTGATGAGATCCGATCAACTAGAACAAAAAAAAGAGAGGCCAAAGGAGGATACAAGAGTCAGAAAACACATCACCTAGTAGAGACATGTCAGCCTCTGTTTCTTCCGTAACATCAATAGACAGGTCACAGAATTGCAAATATATTCATCTTTCTCCAGAATGTTAAATGCAATTAAATAAAAACAAAAATTAAAACCAAGAAATTGCAAATAAGAAACTTCTAAGAGCTGCTACATTTTAACCTAATGTATTTCTGTGATCCCCAACCATAAATTATACCATCTGCCATCCCACTTTCATTCAGCATGTAATACTCTAAAGCCTCCAGGAATATATGGTTGTTGTTTTGTATTTAGTTTTTAATCTATCATTTAAGCTGGAAGGTGGCTGTGAAAATGGAGAAGTTACATTTCTACTTACAGGTATAAATTGCTTAGAGACATTGCAATACTTCCAGTACATTCATAACTGCTCTGATGTAGACATGATTTAGACATGAAGTTCATTCTCTCCTCTTCATTCAACTAAAAGTAGGTATGTGAGAAAAAAATGAGCAAACCTCAATGGATGATTGGAGAGTGGTTCACTAAGGGTTGTTGTAGTTAACTTGCAAAAGCTTGGACTTAACGTTTACACACGATAATTGAGAAAGTATACAATATTGATTTTTGCTCAGTATCTTCTTTCCATCAAAGGACAGAGAGAAGTGAGACTTGAAATGGTTTGACTCAATCAATTCAATGTAATTAGCTTTGAAATATCTCTTTGCCATCACAATTGTACCATGATAGTGGGAAAATAAGACTGTAAACCCAAAGCGTATTATAGAAAAAGATGGTCACGCAATACAGAGATTTCCACCACAACTAGGCACAGGACTCATGCATGCAGTTTTTAACAGCCACATCATTATCAACTTGTCAGTTCTCTCCAGAAAAGTGTCAGAAATACCTTTAGAAATAGTACAAAAATATCCACAGAGAGCATTTCCAAAAATTGGTGACTCACCTGTCAAATTTGCCAAGTCTCAGAAACAAATACTTCTGCACACCTCTTTAAATATGTATAAGACAATAATCTATATCCCTCATTCTAACCTCAGGAGAAAGACAGCAGTGTCACAGACTGTTATTTTTATGGCAATTAAGCTTATATAAATGTACGTAAGCAACTTTTCCGTTAAGCAAGTTTTTGTCTTATTTTAAAGGAAAAAAACCAAACATTTTTGTTGAGTTTCTCATGGAAAGGCAAAACAAAATCTTCCCTGATCATGCCAAAATTTTTGTCTAAATGAAACACTTCCCTAAGTCAAATAAGTTGTGGGGAAATTAATTAACAGTTCCTGAATTATCCACTAAATAAAAAAATATACAAGAGCAATTTTTCAGAAAGTGATATCGAGAAAAAAATTAATCTGGAGTTTCTGAAAGCTTTTGTTAATGATCCTCACAGAAGCTTTATTTGAAAAATCAGTCAATCAAGCCACCAGTTACGAGCTCACAGTATGGGACAAAAGCAGGAAAGTAACAAAAAACAGACAGATAAACAGCCAACTTCTTGAACTTGAGCAAGGCATATGAGGATGGTTGCAGAAAGAAAGAAGAGGTAGTTCATACAATTATCAGCAAATGACAAAGAACATCAGCTTAAGTTTTACAAACATTATAAGATTTGGGAAAAAAACACATTGTATTAAAGAACTCAGCAATTAAAGTGGCAGAAAATGTGGGGGTTTTAATACATTTGTAGTACAGTGCTAGCAAAGAACAAGCACTCTTCTCACACATATTAACGCACTTAGAATTTTCTGACAATCTTGAAGACAGAACCATGGTAGCAGCGGTAGATCAATAAGAACATTTCAGTGAGAACTGAAGACAACTTTGCAGCAGCAGCTGAGCACAGTTTTAACCTGAAAGCAACTGTGTTGCTCAAGTTGTACAAGTACACAATCAACACAGTATCAGAAATGGTGAGAGGAGCCACAAAAGGGAGGTGAGAAAACATGTTCAGAGTGTTTGTAATAGTGAGCTAACTGGCACTAGAAAAGTGAGATGAACCGCTTGAGTAAATAACAAAGGTGAACAAGTATCATTTAAACATTTAGTGGATTAGGACATGTTTATAGCTAGATGATACACACAGTGGAAGGGCAATGATTAAACAAATAAAGGGAGAAAGTCTGAGGAAGTAGGTTAGCAGAAAAAGAAGCCCCTGACTGAGCACAATACAGGTCTGAACAGTAGGAATGATGCTGGCATTGGGAGCTGCTGCTCAACAGGAAATAAAATCATCTTGTGTTGTCAGAAACATGTCAGGGCTTGTCCTGGTTTCAGCTGAGATAGAGCTCATTTTCTTCGTAGTAAACAGTTGGTACAGAGATATATTTTTAATTTGTGCTGAAAAAATGTTGATAACACAGGGATGTTTTAGTTATTGCTGAGCAGTGCATGTCTAACATCAAGGCCTTTTCTGCTCCTCACCCTGCACCACCAGCAAGTGGGCTGAGGGTGCACAAGAAGCTGAGAGGGGACACTGCCAGGAAGCTGACCCCAGTTGACCAAAGGGATATCACAGACCATCAAATATCATGTCCAGTGTATAAACTACGTAGGCCGTGAGGAGTGGATATCCACTCAGGCACTGGTTGGCAGGTCATGAGTAACTGTATTGTACAGTACTTGTTGAGAATTTTCTTCCTTTTTTAAAAAAAAAAAAAAAAAAATCGAACCAAACCAAAACCATGATATCCTTTTTTGTTATGTTAATTTTCATGACTATTTTCTATATTTTATTACTTTTATTACTTTTAGTATTTTATTTAATTTTAGATAGCAAACTCTTCTTATCTCAAGCCATGAGTTTTACAATTTTTTTTTCTGGTTATCCATATCCCTTCAGTCACTGTTACAGGCCTTCACAGTGTTCTACCAAAACCAGACCGAGTTTTCAATGTCAATAGGGATACAAGTCAGACTACTTCTACACTTGTGGGAAAATTACCACCAATACACATTCCGTTTTCCGCACTTACACATATATCCCTTTTCATCAGTAGGCCATTAAGCACTCAAAGCAAGATAAACATTATTATTCCCATTTTGTAAATGGAAAAAACAAACAAACAAACAAAAAACCACAAAACAACAACAAACCCTGCACATGAAACTGTTTTACTAGCATTATCTAGCAAGGCAATGGCAGAAATGGAAACTAAATTCAGGTTGGAGGAATCTTAGTGACCCACCATAGTGAACACAAAGATGTATGCCACACTGTCAATTTTAAGTGCTTTAAAATATCATTAAGCTAACGTAGAATGGTTTTCTATTGCTTCCCCACTGTCATTGTTTAGCAAGGAGTTGCTTTTGCTTGGTAACAGGGGGAGCGAGTTGCAGCGAAGACCTGGTAAAGAGTTTTTGGACTGTCCCCCGACTCCTGGGTTCAGACCCACCCCCCCTGGCCTGGCTGGGCCAATTTGGGGCCTCTGCAATCACTATTTAGGGATGGGAATTTGAAGTGCTTGGCAGGAGGTGTAAGGGTGATACAAGATAGAGGCGACCATACAGACCCCACAGTTGGAGAAGGAGGAAGGAAGGAGCACCAGACCAGAGATCCCTCTGCAAGCCGTGGTGAGAACGCAGGCGGTACCCCTGCAACCTATGGATGGCAACGGCAGAACTGAGGGCCAGCAGCAGCTCCGTGTGTGTGCGCCCGGACAGGCTAGACACTGTGTGAGGAGGCGGCCATGGCACAGGACGTGCTGGAGAGCCTGTGCACCGCAGAGCAGCCCCACACGAGAGTCAGAGAGGAGCTGCAACTTTTGGGATGAATGCACATTGGAGCAGCCTGTGCAGGGCTGCCGTGTGTGTGAGGTACCCCATGGAGATGCAGGGAGGACTGGTGTGGAGGCTGCCTGCCCCGAGGAGAGACAAACAGCAGAACCTATTAGGAACAGACTGACTGAAACACCCATTCCCTGCCCTGGGGCCGTTCAGGGTGGGAGGAGGTAAAAACACCGGGATCAGGGCTCTGAGCCCAGGAAGAGGGGAGGAGTGGGGAGCAGGTAGTCTTAAAGGGCTGGTCGGACTCTTCATCATTGTACCACTTTGTGTCGTTTTATTATTTTGTTTTCTTCCCCAAGCCGAGCAGCCTGGTCTGTTTTGTCCTGGATCTTGAGCAGCAATTAAGCTCTCCCTGCCCTTTGGCAATCCTCAGGTCTTTGGCACTTGAGGCTAATTGTGGTCTTTTGTTCCCTGATGGCCCTATAAACGATGACACCCACATATCTGGATTCCATTTACAACTGGCATTATTTATGTTCCTCAGGTCACTCTCAAGCACACTTTTAAACCTTTTTTTTGTTTTTCTCAGAAGCTGATGTTTTAAAAAAACAAAACAAAGAAAACAACTGCCACTGTGACAAAACAACCAAAAGAATGGTTAACACTCCCTGACTTAGGAACGGAAAAATGCAATTGGTTGGAGTGGATTTTCCTTATCGAGTTGTTTTATTGGTTTTTTTTTTTAACCTTAGATCTGTTCCTTTGTATCTCCATGACTATCTCAATTTCTGTCAATTCTAATAGACACATTTTGTATATACCAGATTTTTTTTTAATTCTAAGACCACAAACTCAATCTACTTCTGTGACCTCAAAGAGCACTTTCACAATACCTCAAACGCCTGACCCAACTCAAGCTACTGTTGTCTTTGAAAGGGTGTATCAAATGTCACCTCATAACCTTCCTTGAGGTATAGGAAACTTCCTCTAGTGCAGAAGTGAAACACTGAGACATTGGTCGCTCTCTGTTGCAGATACAATCCTTCAGGCAAGACCTAACCCAAACTCACACCTCCTCTCCTTCTCCCTCTCCCGTTAGCACCTCCTATATATTCTGAGTCATAGGATATGGTGGTCATTACATGGATCTACAACACCTTCCCTCCCCTCCTGTTCCCAGCAGTGCCATACCTTCATGCAGCCCCCTGTACTTACTGAAATACACTTAAATATTGTATTTGGTACCACAACATAAACACACAGCACAATTTATTGCTATTTTTGCTCAGGTTTCAATACTGATTCCAGGAAATTCAACTCAGATAAGCATTCCTCATGGTCTTAACTCCTCTAGCCTGCAATAGAGAAAAAATTTTCCCCTACCACATCAGACAGAGAATTGCAAAAGGCAAGTTCTTCTTAGCAAGGTGCTTTCTAGGTAAGGTCATTTCCTGCTGTCGCCAGAGATATAAGGCATCTGCTTCTCTAAAGAGACTGGCATACAGGACTGCTTCTAAACACCTTTGCTTTCAAAAACTCCTGACTGAGAGTGAGAAATTAGATGTGGAAATGTCAGGGTTGTTATTAAGCAGGTATTTCATGCAGCCCTGGATGCACGAGGCGAGGCGAGGGATCCTTCAGAAAAATGTATATGCCACAAGAAAAAAGTACACTCGTTTTATACATTAAAACAAGAATATTCAACACCTTTCTTGGGATTATTTACCATAAACACTCCTATTCCAGGAAGCAATTACCCAATTCTACAATTCCTTACTTCCTTTGGTGGTTGTTCATTGTTTGTCCTCTAGATTTGCTGTCACTGGTTTGGCAACACTGCTAATTCAGTTAAACTTACATCTCGAACATCTGCTGGTCTTACCTTGCGCATTCTCTTTCTAGACAATTCTTTGCTTGACAGTCATAAGGCCTTGAGAAACAGTAACAGTCTTAAGAAACTTTAACCACACACAGGTCAGGAGGCCTTTAGAAACATTAGGAACCTTAAGAAACAATATATAAAATACATAGTATCGGCCTTAAGAAACTAAATTGAAAT
>WBNH01012203.1:0-15812 GCA_013401255.1 Urocolius indicus
GGGTGTGTTGTGTGTTGTGTTATATGTGTGTTCTATTGTGTGTGGTGTGTGTGGTGTGGGTGGTGTGTGTGGTGTGTGTGGTGTTGCGTGTTGTGTTGTGCGTGCTGTGTGTGTTGTGTTGTGCATGTTGTGTGTGTTGTGTGGTGTGGTGTGTGTCTTGTGTGTTGTGCGTGTTGTGTTGTGTTTGTTGTGTGTGTTTTGTTGTGTCTTGTTGTGTGTGTTGTGTTGTGTGTGTGTTGTGTTGTGTGTGTTGTGTATGTTGTGTGTGTTGTGTTGTGTGTGTTGTGTGTGTTGTGTGTGTTGTGTTTGTTGGGTGTGTTGTGTGTGTTGTTGTGTGTTGTGCATGTTTTTTTATGTGTTTTGGGTGTGTTTTGTGTTGTGTTATATGTGTTGAGTTGCGTGTTGTGTATGTTGTGTTATGTGTGTTGGGTGTGTGGTGTGTGTTGTGTTGTGTGTGTTGAGTGTGTTGTGTATGTTGTGTGTGTTGGGTGTGTTGTGTACGTTGTGTGTGTTGTTTTCTGTGTGCTGTGTATGTTGTGTTATGTTTGTTGTGTGTGTGGGGGGTGTTGTGTGTGTTGTGTGATGTATGTTGTGTGTGTTGTATTGTGCTTGCTGTGTGTTTTGCGTTGTGTGTGTTGTGTGTGGTGTGTGTGTTGTGTATATTGTGTGATGTATGTTGTGTGTGTTGTATTGTGCTTGCTGTGTGTTTTGCGTTGTGTGTGTTGTGTGTGGTGTGTGTGTTGTGTATATTGTGTGATGTATGTTGTGTGTGTTGTATTGTGCTTGCTGTGTGTTTTGCGTTGTGTGTGTTGTGTGTGGTGTGTGTGTTGTGTATATTGTGTGATGTATGTTGTGTGTGTTGTATTGTGCTTGCTGTGTGTTTTGCGTTGTGTGTGTTGTGTGTGGTGTGTGTGTTGTGTATATTGTGTGATGTATGTTGTGTGTGTTGTATTGTGCTTGCTGTGTGTTTTGCGTTGTGTGTGTTGTGTGTGGTGTGTGTGTTGTGTATATTGTGTGATGTATGTTGTGTGTGTTGTATTGTGCTTGCTGTGTGTTTTGCGTTGTGTGTGTTGTGTGTGGTGTGTGTGTTGTGTATATTGTGTGATGTATGTTGTGTGTGTTGTATTGTGCTTGCTGTGTGTTTTGCGTTGTGTGTGTTGTGTGTGGTGTGTGTGTTGTGTATATTGTGTGATGTATGTTGTGTGTGTTGTATTGTGCTTGCTGTGTGTTTTGCGTTGTGTGTGTTGTGTGTGGTGTGTGTGTTGTGTATATTGTGTGATGTATGTTGTGTGTGTTGTATTGTGCTTGCTGTGTGTTTTGCGTTGTGTGTGTTGTGTGTGGTGTGTGTGTTGTGTATATTGTGTGATGTATGTTGTGTGTGTTGTATTGTGCTTGCTGTGTGTTTTGCGTTGTGTGTGTTGTGTGTGTTGTGTATGTTGTGTGTGTTGTGTTGTGCTTGCTGTGTGTTTTGCCTTGTGTGTGTTGTGTATGTTGTGTTATGTATGTTGTGTGTGTTGTGTTGTGTGTGTTATGTATGTTGTGTGTGTTGTGTATGTAGTGTTGTGTGTGTTGTGTGTGTTGTGTTATGTGTGTTTTATGTGTTGTGTATGTTGTGTCATGTGTATTGTGTATGGTATGTGTGTTGTGTATATTGTGTTATGTGTGTTGTATGTGTTTTATATGTTGTATTTTGTGTGTTGTGTGTGTTGTGTTATGTGTGTTATGTGTGATGTGTTATGTATGTGATGTGTGTTATGTGTGTTATGTATGTTGTGTGTGTTGTGTTATGTATTTTGTGTGTGTTGTGTTATGTATTTTGTGTGTGTTGTGTTTTGTTATAAATCACGTTCTTAAGATCTCTACACTAATTCCATGAGAAAATATATTCAGAGACATGCAAACATAGCCAGCAGTCATTCACTGATACTGAAAATACACAAACAATAGGCAGAGTTAGACACACTTTCTAGAGCATCCTGTACCTTTTGTTAGAAGATGTTATCAGTCTCTCTCAGACTGTAAATCAAAACGGGATTGAAAAAGTTATATTTCTGTTCTTGAGGATATTTTTCTCATTACAGTGATACAACTTAAGTTCTTTCATCTTCTTCTCCATTGAACACACTGTTGGTCTTGTAGAGTTCAAACGTCTCAGTAAATAAACACAATATGGTCTCAAAAACAATTTTGCATATTGAACTACAAAAATGCACTGAAGTTTTCAAGTTTCAAAGTCTATCACTTATAGACTTGGCCTAGGAAAAGATAACTTTCTATGTTTTGAGGCCTGGACTTTTGTTTGAGAAAAGATAATTCAATGGGCATTTGGAATTCAAAAGAGTAATGACTACAGTATGCATCTAATAGTCTGTGGTAAAAACAATCTCATCTCAAGTCTGAAAACACTAGAAGTAATCTAGATTTAATGCACTACTGTTTGTAAAATCAGACACTCAGTGATTAGCAACAGAACTTTCAAAAAAGATAGAAACTTTTTTTTGTCTGTTAAATTTGTTCACAAGATGTTTTAAGTTTAATCTGGAATAAAATTCTCTTTTTTCCTAAAAATAGTATTTCTCATTCTGTACTTTTAAATTACTGTGATATACACACCCAACCCTTAAGCATCTTACCCCTTCCTAGGAAGACTTTGCTTATTGAAAAAAAGGAAAAGGATTTTACATTTGCTTTTTTCCCCTCAAATTCTATCTGAAAAATAAAGACCTAAAAATCTAAACAAATTCTTCGTATTCTTTTGCTCTATATTAAAGGAATTAATTAAAAGTAATTTAAAAAAAAACTTACTGGATTTGTATACATTGAATCCAGATTACAATAGTTTAGCTAGCATACCTACTGTACAGCAAAGAATGAGAACATCCAGGGCTGCATGAGGAGTCTTGCCAGCAGGTGGAAGGAGGTGATCCTTCCCCTCTGTTTAGCATTGGCAAGACCACATCTACAAGTCCTGGGTCCAGTGCTGGACTCACCAGTAAAATAAAGACATAGACATACCAGAGAGAGTCCAATTAAGGGCTGCAAAGAAAATTAAGGGACCAGAATATCTCTCCTATGATGAAAGAGAGCTGTGGCTGTTCAGCCTGGACAAGTGAAGGTTCAAGGAGAATTTCATCAATGCATGTAAGTACACTGAGGCTGCACCTCCAATACTGTGTTCAGTTTTGGGCCCCTCAATGCAAGAAAGATACTGAGGTGTTGGAACATGTGCAAAGAAGAGCAATGACACTGGTGAAAGATCTAAGGAACAAGTCTGAGGAGGAGAGGCTGAGGGAACTGGGGTTTTTCAGGCTGAAGAAAAGGAGTCTGGGGAAAGACCTTACCACTCTCCATAACTACCTGAAAAGAGGGCATAGTGAGATGGAGATCAATCTCTTCTCTCAAGTAACAATTGATAGGACAAGAGGAAACAGCTTCAATTTGCACTAGAAGGAGTTTAGATTGGCGATTAGGAAAATCTTTTTCACTGAAAGGGTTGTCAAGCATTGGAACAGGCTGCCGAGGGAAGTAGTGGAGTCACTATACCTGGAGATATTTAAAAGATGTGTAGATGAGCTTCTGAGGGACATGGTTTAGCAGTGGACTTGGGTGTTAGGTTAGTGGTTGGACTTGATAAAGACTTTTTCCAACTGAAAAAATTCTATTCTATGGATCTAAAGAGAGCAAAGAGAATGTAGCTGGATTTTCAACCAGACTCAGTGACAGGACCAGAGGCAAAGAAGTGCAAAAGAGTTTCTTTCCATTATGAAATTTGTACTGGTTATTTTATTTCTTTGTGGACAATCTGAGAGTAGCAGCTTATAGTAGTGCAACTGGAATCTGTGATTACTATAATTTTGACCCTGAAGTTATCAGATCCTTGTTTGCTGGTAGACTATAAATGCTATCAACTGAAATAACTTTATACAACTCAGTGACCCCATAAAAAGGAAAGACATTTTTTACACTGATTATTTAAATCCTGACCTACTAAGCTAACCCTGACAACACTGAGCCCTTTTATTGATGTATATAATGACAAAGACTGTTCTTTGTTCTTAAGCTTCCTTCAGCACATATTACCATCAGAAAATATTTTGACAACCTTCATAAGGCCTTGAGAATTGCCATCATAATAAAATCCTTCTAATAAGTGTCTCATTTTATTTAAACAACATGATAAAGCATTTGACATTAAAAGTTTCTTTCTCCTTATCATAACTGAATATATACTTATTTACACTGATCTTTTATCTCTCAAATCAAAGCCCAGGCTTTCTTTTCCTCTCTGTAGTATCAATATTCTATGAAGTTATCATGGTTTAGGCCCATCCAGAAACAAAGCACCACTATCAGCTATAGGTACTGGAACAGGACAGGGAAGGCTCAATTGCCATTTATGTTCCCAGGCAAAACAGACGAGACTACTCAGCCTGGGGAAGAAAACAGAAATTAGTTTAATCCACCACTAACCAAAAATATAGAAAACAAAAAACATAACAAACAGAAAACACTACAGAGTGATACAATGATGAAGAGCACAGTCAATCCTTTAGGATCACCTTCCCTCGACTCCTGCCCTCATCCTGACTTCAGAGCCCTCATCTCAGCATCCTCCCCACCCTGAAAATTAAGGGACCAGTTGGGCAAGGAATGGAGTTTTCAGTCAGTGTTTTCCTCATGGCTCCTGCCACTTGTCCTACTTCAAGGCAGGAGGACTCCTTGCTGGTCCTTTCTGCTCCAGCTCGGGATCCTTCATACACCTGCATCCCTGCACAGGCTGCTTTGATGTGTGTTCATGCCGAAGGGCTATGACTCTTCTCTGCCTCTCGTGTGGGTCTGCTCTGCAGCCCACAGGCTCTCCAGTACAGCCTGTGCCATGGCTGCCTTCTCACACAGTCTCCTGCCCATCCAGGTGCACTTACCCAGAGCTGCTGGTGGCTCTCAGTTCTGCCTTTGCCCTCCTTGGGTTGCAGGGGCACAGCCTGTGTTCTTGCTACAGATTGCAGAGGGGTTTCTGGTCTGGTGCTCTCCCTTTCTTCCTCCTTCTCTGACTGTGGGGCCCACCTCCATCTTGTACCACTCCTCCACCTCCTCTTCTGACTCAGATTTCCCTTCTTAAATAATGATGGCAGAAGTGCAAGATTGGCCCAGCTGGGCTGGAGGTGGGTCTACCTCAAAGTCGGAGGATTTTTCAGGAACTTGTTACTAGGCACTGCAGCTCTTTCTCCTTGTTACAAAGCAAAGAAGAGTCTCCACACAAACTCATGACAGAAATTCATATTGTATGTGTGGTCAGATTTGAACTGGTCTGATTTAAAGGGTTCTGGGAAGCCTTAAAAAAAACCAAATCTTCAAAGGTTTTTGATAGGAGAAGCAGAGACACTTTCACTCATTTGTAAACCACAACTGATAAGCACTTTCATTTGAAGATTGATGAGCAATAACATTTGTTTTTCACTTTGCTGATTTGTCTCTACTTTGCAACAGATCAGTCAGTGCTCTGACTGGAAGCTGAAGAGCAGATTAATACTGTCCTGGTTTCACCTGGGATGGCGTAAATTTTCTTCCTACTAGCTGGTACAGGGTTTTCACTGAAGAGAATGTTGATAACACAGAGATGTTTTGGTTGTTGCCCAGCAGCACTTGCACAGCATCAAAGCCATTCCTGCTTCTTACTCTGCCCCACCAGCAAGTAAGCTGAGGGTGCTCAAGAAGCTGGTCGGGACACGGTCAAGACAGCTGACCTGAACTGAACACAAGTCTATTCCATCCTATAGGAGGTCATGCTCAGTACAGAAACTGGGGAGAGTCATCTGGGAGGGGTAGATCACTGCTGGGGCATTGGTCAGCAGATGGTGAGAAATTGCATTCTGCATCACTTATCTTTTTTCTTGTTATATTTTTTGGTTTTTTGGTTTTTTGGTTTTTTTTTTTTGTTATATTCCTTTTCACTACTGTTGTTATTATATATGCTTATTTTTGTTGTATTATTTTATTTTAGTTATTATAGCATTCTTACCTCAACCTGTAAATTTTGTTTTCTTTTCCAATTCTTCTCCTTATCTAACAGATGTAGGGGAGGACTGAGTGAGTAGCTGCTTGTTGCTTAGTTGTTTGCTGGGAGTAAATCACGACAAATATTCATCAGTCTTTTTTTCATAAATGTGGGATAAATTCACAGGTGGGAGACCTCTCCACTTTAGCTAAAGCATATGAGAGAAGAAAAGTTTAGGAACCACCAGAGTCTGGCAGTGACTCTCTAATTCTGAGGTGGAAGTTCTTTCATCCAAATAAGAAAAGATCTGGATTTGTTCTCCTCTGCTGAAACAGTTCCTATATTTAATATTCAACACTTCTAAATTAAACATAACAGATGGTCTAGGAATTTAGGTATCAGAGTCCAAATCTTAAACATAACTTCAGACCTGAAAGTCCTTTCTTGTATGAGCTTATAGTAATTTTATTTGGACAGGAGTACCTGATAAACAGTTGCCTCTGCAGCAGCACTTTTCTCTAAGCAGCAATGGTTGGTTTTGTATCCAGCTTTTAAATGTGTAACTAATAGTGAAAAAAACATAATTAAATTATTTTCCAATGAAATATACTGAATTTTGCATTATTCAAGGGGAAATCTTTGGTTTTTCCTGAGAGAGATTTTCAGTTCACATGTTTATAGCTGAAGGGCGATGAAGCTTAGCATGACAAGAAGAAATAGTCTGGGACAGTGATGTACAGCCTATTGGAGCAGTGTCCAAATTCACAAGCTCTATACCACTATATAGCTTCTCTAATACAGTCAGTCTCAATTGCTGTAAAACAGGTGTTTGCTGATGTAAATCTAGACAGATATATGAATACTTGAGTGATTACACTGACAGACATTTCAAGTTTTGATAAATGTTTTTGATAGATGTGCCAGTGTGATAGATATCTATGTTGGCTCTAGTATGTGCTAGCTTTTCAGTTTCAAATGGGTTTTACTGATTATTTTTTATATTAACAAATAAAACACATAAAAGCAGAATGTCTGTTTCTTCTTATTTTGCAGTAGAAAAAGGAGAGAAAATATATATCAGGTTGGTAGGACCAGTAGTTTGTGGTCCAACCTATATGTGTGAAGGCATATATAAATAATTGTGGAAATGAATTTTGGATTAAGTTTAGTGAATTCATAAATCATTAAAATGGCATGCAGCATCAGCGAGAATAATTTCTGCTGAATAGACTGCTAAGAAAACAGTAGAGATCCTAGAAATACATCTTTTAAAGCATACTAAGAGCAAAATGAAATCTGGTTCCTGTTGCCTTTGTAAAACCCTACAGTCTGTGCAGAAAGAAAAGAGCTTCTATTTTCAACCACATTGAACAAATAAGGTTGTAAAAATAGTTTGATTATGAGCACTTATCTTCCCAATGCCCATGTATTTATTAATTTATAGTATTTGGTATTGATTTTGGATATTTTTAAAGCTAATAGACTATCAGATTGAGTTTAAAGCATATAGGTTCTACAGGAAAAAATAGACTGTGGCCAAAATGAATGGTATATACATCATGTTTTAGTCATACCTACCCAGGGGGTTATAAATTGTTTGCAGATGAGATCCTTATTCTCAATGCTGGAATCTAAGAGTAACATTGTATATAATGGTGTATGTCATATCTCTACCTGGGATTTAAGTTTCTTGAATTACTTGGCAACTTATGAATTTTGATCTCGCGTCTGACTCTATCACCATTAGGAAAAATAACTCACAACAATAATAATTGTTACTGAAAGCTGCCTTCAATTAAGCAATCTAGTCTCAATGAAAAAGTTTATAAATTCAAAAACAACTTCCACTTCTGCATTATATCAAAATGATTAATGTGTATCTTGAATTATTTAGTAGTACTGAAGGTATTTCAAAATTAGTTTAAAGGTTACTAAAACAAAAATCAAGGGAAAAAGCCTCATAAATATATTAAGGCATGAAGCATTTTAAGTAGACTGAGCCATTAATGCAATTTTTCATTAATTATCTTTTTCTTTAAAAAAAAAAAAAAAGGTACATATATTCCTAAATTCTGGAGTCTTTTAAAGAATTTTTTTTCTGAATTTGCATATGTGATCTAGACTGAGTCTCAAAGTATGCTTCTAGATGTATCTGATGTCATTAAATCCTCCATAATAATTTTCCTTACACCACAGAAATGCGTCAGCATGCCCTGTTTGCAGAAGTCCTGTTTTTCAGAGGCAAATGGGTAAGCTTCCAGAAGAATTCTGGTCTGAAAAGCAAGATAGTCTAAAGATTCAGCAATCATAGGCTTTGAAGTGGAGAAATCAGCAGAGTATCTCTTAGTGTTAACATGATATTGCATGTCTTAAAGTTTGCAAAGACATGAGCTTAAATGCTGTGAGACTCTCAAGTTTCTGGAAAAACATCTGTAATTGCTGGCATCATCTGCAATCATTTTATATGCTGCTTGGCTGGTGACTGTGGATCCTGCTGTGGCAGCAGCTGCTCTCTCCTGTTGAACAGACTTTGAGGCCATGTCTAGGGAAATGTTGCTGACAGCACCGTCCCTGTTGTCTGCCTGACTTCGTATCTCTGGATTTCCCCTCCCTGATGAATACCAGCACACCTTTACTTCTCCATATCCCTGCAGATCTCTTTCCCATTTGTCACCTGTGGCCCAAGAGGTCCTGAGATACTGTCTGGTTAAGTCATTAGGAAGACTAATTGGAACACCACACTCTCCACCACTCATTTTGATTAAATTGGTGGAACTGTCCTTACAGCTTTTCCTCTGTACAGTCTATACATGCTCTGCCAAGGAGAATCAGTAGTTCTGAGATCAGAAGAATAAAAGAAAAGGGTTAAAATAGGAAAAAAAAAGAAAAAGAGTAATGCCTCAAAGAATATGGCCCATCATGAGGGTATAGATTCACAAGGACTGCCATGCTAGCAATAATCTTCCAGCATGCTTACAACTTGCTTTTCCTGCAGGACTCCTTATATAGAGATTAAAAAGGATATCAAAGTCTGGAAGCAAAAAATCCATGAACCTGAGGAAAGCTATGGGCTCTTGATTAGTATGTAATTCTTTGTGTTGTGTTTAGTAAGCAGAATAAGAAGAATCTTCTCATGAGTTTTATCAGTTCCTTCAGACATAAATTTTGTGAGAAATCTACTGAAAAAAATCATTTTTTCAGTTAGCTGTGATTACAGATTAACTCAAAAAACACTACAGACTTGATTTTGACAAGTAATAAGTAGTCCTAATGGGCTGCACTCATACAACAAAGGGATGGAGTGGTCTGAGAACTTCATATATCTACACGGAAGGTTATATCCAGGAGATGTAGAATGTACTTCTCTTGCAAATGCAAGCATGCAATGTGAACCTTTCTATGAACATCAGGGTGAATCAATGTTCCACTGAAAACTTGCTAAATGCTGAATTTCTGGTTTTTCTTTCCATCAGTAAATTCTCTTACAGTAGGTAAAGGGAAAACAAAAACAGATCAGTGTGAATGTTTAGGGGTCCCTCTATGTATGACCATTTTATCCCAGGATATTTCTAATACATCTTATTTCTTTCTCATGAGATGCAACTCTGAAAAGTACTTTATTTAAATTCATATCATCTACTTAGTACTTGAGAAAAACTTTAACCACAGTATTTAGCCCCATAAAATTTTGTTTCACATGCAAACTTGCCAACTGGAATGTAAGCAACTGAGTCAAGACTATATAACATATCAAAACTTTTCTGATGTAGGATTTTGGGTTTTTATAATACAATTTCTTAGTAAATTGAGCTAGCCTCTCAGATGTTAAATTCATAGAAAATAAAAATCATAGAATGATGTATTTAACAGACAAAGGGCGGAAGGGGGGTAAAAAAAATAGAAGAAGGCTTAGTTAAAGAACAATTCTTCCCTAGATGGCAGGGAAAGAATAGCTGTTAGGCAGCATTCTACCCCTAGCTGGGATCACAGAATCACAGAGTAGTAGGGGCTGGAAAGAACCTTTGGAGATCTAATTCAACCCCAGTACTAAAGCGGGTTCACTTAGACCGTGTCTCACAGCAACTTGTCCAGATGGGTTTTGAAGGCCTCCAGAGAAGAAGACTCCACACCCTCCATAGGAAGGCTGTGGCAAGGCTTCATCATCCTCACAGTAAAATAGTTTTTCCTTTTGTTTAATGGGAACTATTTGTGTTCCAGCTTCTGTCCAGTAGCCCTTGTCCTGCCCTGGATACCACAGAAAAAAAGGAATGTTCCAAACTCCTGACATACACCATTTAAATATATGTAAATATTAATAAGGTCCCTCCACAGACTCCTCTTTTCTAGAAACAGCATAAGTTTCTAGAAATAGCCCCAATTCCCATAGCCTTTCCTCATAAGGAAAATGTTCCAGTCACCTGATCATCTTGGTGGCCCTGCTCTGAACTCTTTCCAGAAGTTCTCTGTCCGTCTTGAGCTGAGAAGCCCAGAACTGGACACAGGACTCCAGATGAGGCCTCATCAGGGCAGAGCAGAGGGGGAGAAGAACCTCCCTGGACTGGCCGGACACACTCTTCTTGATTCATCCCAAGATGCCATTGGCTTTATTGGCCACAAGGGCACATTGCTGTCTCATGCTTAGTTTATTATCAATCAGAACTCCCAGGTCTCTCCGTGCAGATTTGCTCTTCAGCAGTTTGAACCCCAGCCTGTACTGGTGCATGGGATTATTCCTTCCCAGATTCAGGATTCTGCACTTGTCCTTGTTGAACCTCATGAGGTTCCTCTCTACTCAACTCTCAAGCTGGTTGAGATCCCCCTGAATGGCAGCACAGCCTTCTGGTGAATCAGACTGTCCTCCCAGTTTGGTGTCATCAGCCATCTTGCTAAGGATACACTCTGTCCCCTTATCCAGATCGTTGATGAAGATGTTGAACAAGACTGGCCCCAGAACTGATCCCTGTGGAACTCCACTGGCCACAGGCCTCCAACTCCATTTTGTGCCATTGATCACCACCCTGTGGGCTCTGTCATTCAGCCAGCTCTTGATCCACCTCACTGTCCACTCATCCAACCCACATTGTCTGAGCAGAGGTTATTTTCCGTCTGAGTAGCTGGTAGAGTGCTATGTTTTGAATTTACTGTGAGAAAATTTTTATATACTATAAAAATAACACTGATACACTGATGTTTTAAGTGTTGCTGAGCAGTGCTTATCATAGATTGATAGAGTGGTAGGGGTTGGAAGGGACCTTTAGAGATCATCTAGTCCTCTGCTCACGCACGTTCACCTAGCTTAGGTGGCATAGGAACATGTCCAGGCGAGTCTTGAAGACCTCCAAGGAAGGAGACTCCTCAATCCCTTTGGGCAGCCTGTTCCACCCTCACAGTAAAATAGTTTTTTCTTATACCTTAAGTGAAGAGGTAAAGGTTTTGTCTGGGCTAGGTTTTGGTAGCAGGGGGCTATAGGATTGGCTTCTTTAAACAAAGAGCTGCCAGAAGACTCCCCTATATCTGAAAGGGCCAATGCCAGTCAATTCTAAGATGGACCCTCCACTGACCAAGACCTGGCCAATTACCGATTGAGGTAACGCCTCTGTGAATAATGTATTTGAGAAGGGGAAAAGTTGCTGCACAGTTGCTGAATGGCAGCAGCGTCGGAAGAGCAGAAGGGAGTGAGAATGTGAGAACACCTCCACAGACATCAAGGTCCATGGAGAAGGAGGGGAAGGAGGTGCCCAGAACCTGGAAGAAAAATCCCTTGTGATCTATAGTGAAGACCATGGTGAGGCAGCTGTGCCCCTGCAGTCCATGGAGGACCACCAGAGAGCAGAGATCCACTCATAGCCCATGGAGGATCCCACATTGGAGTGGGTGGATGCCTGAAGGAGGCAATGACTGGGAAGCCCAGGTTGGAGCAAGTTCCTGGCAGGATCTGGGAGTCCACAACGAGAGAGGAGCCCACACCAGAGCAGGTTTGCTGTCAGGACTTGTGATCCTGTGAGGACTCATGCAGGAGCAATCAGTACCTGAAGGACTGTTCTCCTGGTGGATGATCCAAGTTGGGGCAATATGTGAAGAACTGCCCCAGTGGGAAGAACACACGCCAGAGCAATTCATTAAAAACTGTAGCCCATGGGAAGGACCCATATTGGAGAAGCTCATGGAGGACTATCTCCTGTAGGAGGGACCTCACGTTGTAGCAGTGGGAAGTGTGAGGAGGCCTTCTAAGAAGAAGCAGCAGCAAAGTCCTTCTGTAATGAACTGACAGCAACCCCCATCCCCCATCCCCTTTGTCACTGTGGGGGGAGCAAAGGAGAGTCCTGGGAAGGGAGAGAGGTGGGGAAAAGTGTTTTAAGATTCATTTTTCTTCTCATTTTCCCTGCTTTGTTCTATTGTTCATTAATAAAACAAACCATTTCTCCTCAACTTGAGTCTGTTTTGCCCATGACAGTAATTACTGAGTGACTTCCCTGTCCTTATCTCAACTCACAAACTTCTCATTATATTTCTCTCTCCCCTGTCCATTTTAAGAGGGGAAGTGATAGAATGACTTGGTGGACATCTGGCATGAAGCCAGTGGTAAACCACCACAGAAGGCCTTTTCAGTTTCAGCACTGAACTAGTCAAAGGGCTATTTTATACCATAAAAAATCATTCCCAGCATATAAACTGAGCAGTGTTGGCTAGGAGGAGTGGATCGCTGCTTAGGCATCAGTTAGCAGGTGGTGAGAAATTCAATTTTTCTTCAGTTGTCTTTTTCTTGGGTTTTGTTTCTGTTGTTTTACCTCTATCTCACTTTTGTTACTATTATTATTTTAAATGATTTATTATTATTGCTATTATATTTTACTTCATTGTTGTTATTACACTGTTATTAACCTACAAGATTTACTTTTTTTCTGATTTTCCTTCCCACTAGGAAGGGCAGGAGTAAGCAAGGGGTTGTGTGGTTCTTAGTTGCTGACTGGAGTGAAACTATGACTTACAGCAATACCAGAGGTTCCCAGAAAAGGAAGGAGGGCGTGCAGCAGATGAGCTTAGCCAAGGAGTCACTGGCAGCTGGGGGAAGCAACACAGTAGAGGATAATCATGCCTAAAGGTACCTAAGCAGGGTTCCCCTTTGCACCTGTGAGGTGTGGGTGCCTCGGCAGAGTGAGAGAGGAGCTGGAGGCTCCTCTGCAACTCTTGAAAACTGCAGTGGTCCAGACCCATCACCTCAGTCAGAAACCTAGAGAAGTTTCCCTATGGCTTCAAAATTAGCTTGTAAGGAAAAAAAAAATATGTAAACTTACCTAAGTTCACCTAGACTGGATTCTTAGCATGGCAGTGGCCTGTGATCAGTTGGCCAAAGAGTCAAGCAATGTCTTGATTTTAAAACTATAATCTACAAAAGCTGCCTCTACCTTATGTACAGATGATCAACAATCAATGCCTGCAGCCAAAAAAACTATTTGCTAACTCTGCAACATCATGAACAACAGGCAGCAGTCGTGAAGATTAGACTAATGCTATTTGATATGACCAATTCTGGTTATTTCACCTGACAGACATTAGTGATGATATTTCATTACAGTTATTTAGCTATTACCACTACAGATGACCCAGTGACTGCAACCCTTACTTCATAACCAGATCACAAAACACTTATTTGCCTATAGCCTCTGTGCAAGCACCTTTAGGAAGTGTTCGCTATAGTTAAACACATCTAAGATGATTAAGGTTCCCTGTTGTCAGGCTACCAGCCCTTCTGGCCCATGTCTGAGCAAGGTACCTTGTGTGTACCTTAAGATAGATCTTAAAATCTCCTATCTATTGACTATTGAGATAACCTAAGGATATTTTCTCCCTTACAATCAAATCTTTATGATTTCTTAAAACTAAGATTAGAGTAGCTTTCCTATTTCCTTGCCTTAATAATTTTGACATTGACATATCAATGTAAATATAAGTGTAGCTGTGAAAAATTAATACACTTCCACGTGTGTATGTATAATTATATGTATATGTATGGTTATGCACACAGAACAATGTACATTAAACTAGATTTAAATTAAGTACTTTTAAGTATTGGAATTTAGAGCAATTAATTAGATAGAAAGCTCTCTCATGTTTCACAAAACATGAGAAATTTCGAGCCAAGACGAATCAGATGTCTAAGCCAAAAGTGACAGAGAGAAAGGAAATGCCACTGGCAGGAACTACATTTTAATTTACTTGATACCGTGAAACAAATCTCTGCTCTAAAAAGATAAAATAATTTTTCACACAAGGTATTTAAATGAAAACATAGCTTGGTCAAGTATCAGCAACTAAATGAAAAATTAAGTGTGGGAGATTTGAGCATTTTCAAGTGATGAGATCTAGCTACCTCATCACTTTTTGGGGGAGATAAAGTCACTCAGTACCTCAAGCTCTCTCAGGTATTACAGAACTTTTCATTTTGGTGAAGCTTTTCAGTATGGCTGCCATCAAGTCTCTCGCCCCTTACATTCGAAACCTAAAATAAAAAATAATTAAATATGGTCTCAAATTAATTTCTCTCTGAAGTGCAAATTTCTGTAATATATTGTTTAGTTAGATTTTTGTTGACCATGTGCACAAGCCACAAGGAACACTAGTACAGCAATTGATAACAGCAAACTTGCCACTCATGCATACATGTTTTCATGAACCACCATTTTAATGTCTAAAAAGTCTAAACACAGACATATACAATTCATAATGTTTTTACATTTGAAAAATAGCTCTCAGGTTTATACTGTTGGTATTTGACTTCCACATATACACCTACTCATTTTGTAACTTGACTGTTGCTCTGACAGTCATGTATTTACTCACATTAATGTTCCAGAGTTTCTTTATTTCCTCAGTGAAGGTGTTGTGAATTGGATACAAATGTTATCTTCTCTCTTAAAGAAAGCAAGGGCATTGTTCTTCTGACACTTTGATCATAGTATTTCTTGGGATGGAGACATGTCTCTTTCCATATGTTTAAAAACTTTTATTTAAATGTTATATTAGGTTAGAATCAAGATAATAGTTACATCTGATTTCAATGAGTTAACATAAAGATATGGGAGCACGACATAAGACCTTTTTAGGGAAGAGTTTTTCTCTGCAGTACTATACAATACACCATTTTAATGAGCTCGATTCAGTGCATATAACTATGCAGTAAGTATTTAACACTCTAGATAGCTTGTTACAATTATATCTATTCATTGCTGGAATGATCATTAATTAATTTGAAATTATCAGCTACTAATATATCTTTTTATGTAATTCTGGTTACAGTATGAATAAAAAATTAAGCTGAAAAAAAAGGTGAAAATTTAGGTCGACTTCTGAAAGAATGTCAAAATTTATATTTTAGTTTACTCTGAAGTCTTCATCTGTGCTCTGAGGCTGCATTTCAGGGCTGTAAATATACTCCATTATGTGTCCCAGTACCTGAACACCTGATTATTCAGATTGGTGATGCACAGTGAGCTGTGTCTATCTCCTTTTCATAAAACACGAGAGGGAATGTGGGCCTGCTACTAAACACAGGAGGTGCCCTGGTGACCAAGAATGCAGAGAAGGCCCAACTCCTGAATGCCTTCTTTGTTTCAATCTTTATGGCCAAGGCTGGCCCTCAGGAAGCCCAGTCCAGCAAGGATAGTAGGATGGCCTGAACAGCAGAGGACTTGCCCTGGGTGGATGAGGAAGAGGTTAAAGACTTGTTGGGCAAGCTTAACACTCATAAATCAATGGGTCCTGATGGAATGCATCCTAGAGTGCTGAGGGAACTGGCTGATATAATTGCTACGCCTCC
>WBNH01012203.1:15997-27088 GCA_013401255.1 Urocolius indicus
TCAGTTCTGGGGCCAGTCTTGTTCAACATCTTCATCAATGATCTGGATGAGGGGACAGAGTGTACCCTTAGCAAGTTGACTGATGACATCAAACTGGGAGGACTGTCTGATTCACCAGAAGGCTGTGCTGCCATTCAGTGGGTTCTTGACCAGCTTGAGAGTTGGGTAGAAAGGAACCTCATGAAGTTCAACAAGGACAAGTGCAGAGTCCTGCATCTGGGAAGGAACAACCCATGCACCAGTATAGGCTGAGGGTCAAACTGCTGAAGAGCAGCTCTGCAGAGAGAGACCTGGGAATCCTGGTTGTCAATAAGCTAAGCATGAGGCAGCAATGTGCCCTCAGGGCCAAGAAGGTCAATGGCATCTTGGGATACATCAAGAAGAGTGTTGCTGACAGGTCAAGGGAGGTTCTTCAGTCCCTCTACTTTGCCCTGATGAGGCCTCATCTGGAGTCCTGTGTCCAGTTCTGGTCTTCGCAGCTGAAGAGGGACAAGGAACTTCTGGAGAGAGTCCAGTGCAGGGTCACCAACATGTTCAGGGAACTGAGATATCTTTTATGCAAGGAAAGACTGCAGGAACTGGGACTGTTTAGTCTGGAAAAGAGGAGACTGAGGGGGGAATCTCATTAATATTTACAGATATCTGAATAGTGAGTGTCAGGAAGTTGTGGCATCTCTTTTTTCTATTGTAGCTAGCAACAGGACAAGGGGTAATGGGATGAAGCTGGAACAAAAAAATTCCACTTAAATATAAGAAAAAAACTATTTTACTTTGAGAGTGACGGAGCAGTGGAACAGGCTGCCCAGGGGGGTTGTGGAGTCTTCCTTCCTTGGAGGTCTTCAAGACCCGCCTGGACATGTTCCTATGTGATCTGATCTAGGTGGACCTGCTTCTGCAGGGGGATTTGACTAAATGATCTCTAAAGGTCCCTTCCAAACCTATTATTCTAAGAGTCTATGTGTTACCCTTGCAGCAAATTTCCATTCAGCTTTTCGTAAGGTGAAGGCCCCCTCTCTTGTTCTTAATCTGTCTCTCTCAAATCTTATCACCTTTTTGTTCTCAGTATTTAAAACCTTTTTTTTTTTTAATTTCTAGTGCTCTATATACAATATATATGCAGCAGAATCTGACACC
Source organism: Urocolius indicus (assembly GCA_013401255.1). Taxonomy (NCBI): domain Eukaryota; kingdom Metazoa; phylum Chordata; class Aves; order Coliiformes; family Coliidae; genus Urocolius; species Urocolius indicus. The sequence goes on from WBNH01012203.1 coordinate 17,132, forward strand.
TAAGGGCTGCATGTACCTACTCTGGCAGATGAAGTATATCAGTTAATCTGAAAGTTTAAGTACCATAGAGAAAGTTGTGCACTGAGTTCAGTAGACAAAGGACATAGAAAACTATCAGCATGTCAAGAAAGACTGTGTTTAGCCAAATTTTCCTGTTTCCTGAAAATTCTTTTAGTATATTTCATACCTAGTCTCTGTGAGTAAGCATTAAACAAAAAATAATTGAAAATGTTACACAATAGACTCATTTTCTGGTGGATTTCATTAGGCTGAAAAGCCAAAAGACTTTGATAGTGTAGCTTTTGACATCTATGAAGGTAATTACAGTTGAAATATAACTGTGGTAAAAAAACAGAGAAGTAACATCACAAAGAAACTTGAACACCAAAGCAGCATGATGTGATGTGTTTGGGAAGGTCCTATCAACATTCTGACAGGATTTCAAAACCAGATAGAGCTGTAAGTACAGGGATTTGCAAGTTAAAAGTGAAGTTTTGAAATCTTCCCACATGTTTTGTTGCATTATTTGCATTCCAAACAAACTACAGACCTTCTGGGTAAAATTTAATAGATGGATTCCCAGAAGATGCACACTTGTCTCATTAGTAACTTCCCATGTTCAAGGTACTATCACAACTTAGAATTTCTTTCTGCATATTCAACCAAGACTGCACCCAGGTTACTGCTCAGTCATACATGAAGAAATGTCAGTCCCTCAGAGACTGCATCTTGGCAGTTTTTCAACATTTTTTCCAACTTTGTAACTACTTCAACTTCTCCTTTGTTGAAATCATATTTAGATTTTCTCTTTTAAGCCTGGAGTAAAGCTGACAAGTAATGTTGTAATAACTTTCATTCTTCTAGGAATAATAAATATATTTAAAGCACAATATCAGACTTGTCCTTCTCCCTATTCTGCTCATTCAGAATGGCTTGTAGCCTTGGCTCAGACATCTCAAGTACCTGAACTCCAAAGCTCAAGGTTCACAAGTCCACAGTTAACAGGCAAGACAAGCCTAGTTTCAGTCTAACTGTCCTGGTTTTGGTTGGGATAAAGTTTATTTTCTTCCTAGTAGCTGATATGGTGCTGTGACTTGGATTCGGGATGAGAATAATCTTGATAAAATACTGGTGTTTTAGTTGTTATTAAGCAGTGTTTGTGTTGAAGTCAAGGATTTTTCAGCTTCTCCTACTGCCTTGTCAGCAGAGACTAAGAAAGAGACTGGGAGAGGACACTGCTTACCCAAATAAGCCAAACTAGTAGTCCATACCATATGATGTCATGCAGGGTATAAAAACTGAGGGGAATTGGCTGGGTGACACCGCAGCTCAGTGACTGGTTAGGCATGGGTCAGTAGATGGTGAGCAATTGTATTATGCACCACTTGATGACTGTTTGGGGAAGCTAGATCACAAAAATTCCACTTAAATATATAAAAAACTCTATTTTACTGTTAGGGTGATGGAGCAGTGGCACAGGCTGCCCAGGGGGGTTGTGGAGTCTTCTTCCTTGGAAGTCTTCAAGACCTGCCTGGACATGTTCCTATGTGACTTGATCTAGGTGGACCTGCTTCTGCAGGGAGGTTGGCCTAGATGATCTCTAAAGGTACCTTACAACCCCTATGATTCTATGATTATTATTACTGTTAATACTGTTATTATTTTCCTCTCTTTGCTTTCCTAGTAAAGTGTTTTTCTGTCAGCCCACAAGATTCACTTTTATTTTTAACCAGTTCTCTCCCAAGCCTACTAGAGTAGGTAGAATGAGGGAGGGGCTGCCTGGTGGTTAAAAGCCAGCTGAGGTTAAACCACAACACTAATAGGAAGACATTGACTGCACTGGCTATAATTTCAGATACCTCTCAAATCATTACAGAGTGTGTGCATAGTCTCTGCAGGCACTCATTTCAGTGGCCTCCCTCTGCCTATGCTATGGAGAAATGCAGGTGTTTCTTTCTATTTTCTGAGTAAACCAGGAGGTCTGTTCACACAAAAATGTCTGAGATGATAGTCTATGCACACTTGTATGTCTTGTAATTTTGGTAATTTAATAATGGTAATCTGTCTTCTGGAGAAGGAAAAGCTCAAGTCTGATCAGCTTGAAGCCTGAACAGAGTAAGACTGTTCACCATACAAAAGAAAATCTTCCAGTGTCATGAAATACCCTTGACATGTGGTTCTGGTAGCCCATGCCAAAGGGAAGCAGAAAGGGCTGCAGAACTGCATGGCAGTCACCAAAGAAACATGTCATAGCCCTGCTTTTCCAGTATGACATGTTATGTGGCCCAAGCCATGCTACTCCTCACCTATATAACTCACAGTTCAGAAAATCTGTAACAACTGTATTGATTACTGAATGTTAAGAGCGAAAAACACCATTAAGAACTCATAGTCTGACATCCCATAATGGCGTCAGCTGTCAAACTCTCTACGGTGACTCATGCACTATGTTTTCAGTGGAAAATCTGGGAAAAAAACATTTTTCTGTGAAAACTGAAGATGTCCTTTCCTTGTTCAATTCTTCTTTAACTGTTCCTGTTTTACTTTTGCCCCTCACAAAAATGCAGTGCTTCACATAGTAGATTTTTTTTCTATAGAATAATCTATCCAATATGATCATTATTAAGAATGTGGTTGCATGAGAGCAAGAGAAGCAACAACTGCCCTATTTTTGAGCACCGGGATGCCACAATTTCAAGAGTAGATTTAATCATGGCTTCTCAGTGCTGAGAAAAACTGAAAGGTGCCAAGAAACAGACATTGAACAAGTATGCACCTTTACTTACAGTTGACATCATTGGCACATTTGCATTGACTTCCAGGAAGGAAAATCTGGTGTTTTACAAAATCCCATTCATTATACTTAGAAATCTGTAATTTTAATTGAAAAATCAAAAGCCACGTCTCTGCTTTTTGTTTTCTTTTTCTTATGCTTGATTGCAGATGTAAGACTTCACTTAAAAAGATAACAATGTCCACCCAAAACAACACTTCTCCAGATCTCTTTTTCTTCACATAAAATTCATTTAATATAATATTTCCCATTGAGGAATGGATGGCTTAGTAGACTACCTGGACACTGACATTATGCAATCCCAGAATTACAGATTTCTATCTCGATTTCACACCAGTGTAACCGACAAAAGAATTACTTTCAGTAACACAGCAGCTGATCTACCACAGCTGTCGACTGTGAATTCTTTTAGCCCATGGCAAACGCAAAATAAATTGAGTTTGCTTAGCCTTCTTTCATGCTAACTTCAATTAAGTTGCATTTAACACAGGCTACTGTGGATTGGCCAGCACAAGGTAACTTCTTACCATACAGTAATATGTTTGAGTTCCCAGGCAGAGAAGTTTTCCTGTTGCAGGTACTCACATTAAGCAATGAAATTAATAAATATTGCCAGATGCCATGAAGCAAAGCGGTGAAGTGGAGATGGGTAGATTTGAATGTGAAATTCCAAGGTCCTTTTGCAGAAAAATCTAAGTTGGCAATCTGAGATCAAATACAAGTCCATTAAATTAATGAATTAAGAGAAAGCAGAGTAAAAACAGGTCTTGATTTAGAAGTGTTTTCAAAGATAGGATCTCCTTATTTGAATGCTCAAAGTAAATTTTGGATTATTACCCAGAACACTTAATGACAGGTTTTCTGAAAGCTTGGTTGCATCATCTGTACAGAAGGTACAAATTCAGTGACTATTTTCTAACTTCATAAAAGGAATCTGATAATGTACAGCATATCTTCGTGTATTACTCTACTAGAGTTCTATAAAACTATTAGATAATGCCTCACTTCCATGCATTTAAGAACACAATATCTAATTATAAATTTAAATATATAATTGAAAGCGGTAACAACAATTTACTAATGTTAATAACATTTTTTGTGAGAGATTTGCAACCAGGAGATTTTATGTAGGGATGTCCAAATCTCCTAAACTTTTTATATGGGAAAGAATAGCATAGGATAGGACAGTTCAACTGGAAGAGACAGTGGAAATCAAATATAAAAAGGTTAAAAGTGCCAGTGCCCACTTATCTCTCTTGTGAAGACTTTGTGGGTGAAGGCCACAAGAATAGCAGGAGAAGCAGCCAAGGAAGGAAACCTTGCAGGCGCAAAATGGTCCTGTTTGGGTATAAGTTGGGAGATCAAGCAGACAAACAGATTCAAAACATCTTCAGCAAGGCCATCTTCAGTGAGACCTTTGCCTTATTATCTTTTACTGTGAGGGAGCAGGCTGCCCAGGTTGATTGTGGAGGCTTCTTCCTTGGAAGTCTTCAAGACCTGCCTGGAAATGTTCCTATGTGACCTGATCTAGGTGAACTTGCTTCTGCAGGGGGGTTGGACTAGATGATCTCTGGAAGTCCCTTCCAACCCTACCATTCTATGATTCTATGAGTCTATGTTTCTATGATCTGTAAGAATAATATTAAAGTTAATACCCCTGCTAATGGCAATGAGATAAAAGAAGTACATGCTAAACATATATGAGTATGTTTCTTAAATCTCCACCCAAATCACATTAAACGTCACCCCAGGGAGGAGACAGAGAAGTTTAGGATATAAATATCCATGCCAAGGGGGAGATAGAACTTTTTAGCCTTTTTTCACTCCTCACTCTCAACTTAGATGGAGAAAGACACAACAGGGAGAGCAACAGTAAATAGGCTCTATTTCTCTTCCTTCCACCGAGATAGGGACAACATTTTGGTAAGAATTGCATTTTTTGATCTATGACAAAGAAAAAATATTGCTAGCATTTTTATTATATATTAGTGCTATTGTAATAACTGTATTTATCAATGGCAGTTTCAAGTCTGTATATCTATCACCTTAATAAATCACCTATTAATATCACCTTCTGAAATTGGGCTGATCAAAGGTTAAAGCGTGTTTTTAAGGACATTGTTCAAATACCTCGAACACTGCCATGATTAGGGCATCAATCACCTCTTCAAGAAGCCTGTTCCAGTGTTTGACCACCCTCTTGGTAACAAAATGCTTCCTAATGTGCAGTCTGAACCTCCCCTTGCACAGCTTTGAACCATTGCCATGCATTCTGTCAATGAGCTCCAGGGAGAAGCACCTCCCTCTCTACTTCTACCAGTCGCAAAGCTGTGGACAGTAATGAGGTTGCCCCTCAGCCTCCTTTTCTCCAAATGAGACAAGCCCAAAGTCCTTAGCTGTTCCTTACAGGATATTCCTTTCAGCTCCTTCATCAGCTTTGTTGCCCTCTTCTGAACACAGTAGAGAACCATCACATCCTTCTTAAATGATGGGGCCTGGAACTGCAGGAACTCAGGGTGAGGTGAGGCTAATTATATAGTGATTAATGCACTCCAAAATTATTATTTCTTCCTGAACAACTTTGAAATCTGTTTCCCTGAGAGTAATTTAGCACATGGGTTTGCTTACTCAATACATAGGAGAATCAAGATAATGGTGAAAGACCTCATGAAAAGAGCTAAAAGAATGATAGATCTTTTTGTTTGTTTCTTATTACCAGGCAACTTTCACATGCCCTTGCAGTCCCCACATGTGTGGTTTTTTAATAGGAGCTGGCTATGTGCTGTGAATTCATGAAGTTCTATTCCCAGTTCTACACCTGAAAGCTCAAAAAAATGATTTACTCTCAAAGGTAAACCAGTAGGAAAAGAATGCACAATGAAAACTACTTCTGTTCTAACAGAATCACAGCTTTTGTGTAGCAATATTTCCCATAACAAAATTTTACATTCTAGCTGTTCCAGACTAAGAACTAGAACTGATCACAAAAAGAAACAAAAATATTTTTTAAAAAATACTGTGTATCTGTAGCATAAATATACTTTTCTTTATTTTTGAGAAAAAAAATCTACATTTTGGAGAATGAGAATGGTGTTTACTATTTTGTATCATATTCAATAAACATTGGGAGAACAAGTACTAAGAAAGCACATTTCATCCTCTCCCTTTTGCATTTTAATAACTTCACTTTCTTTTTAATTTTGAGCATGTAGTTTCATCATGATGCAATATCTAGAGATCTACAGTTAAATTCTTTGCTTAGTTAAGCACTATTTAAAAAATCTTTTGCAGACATTTGAAGGGTTCTAAAGTAAGACAGTCAACCTTTCACAGTATCACTATTGTAAAACATTACCCTGTGACTAATGTATTTTAAATTAGGTAAGTGATGTAGCTAAGGAGAAAGAAAACAAACCTCACCATCTCCCCCAAATGCCTAGTAAAACTGTGTGGTGAAATTCAAGCCAGTTAACAGGTTCTTTACTGCAAGTGTTCATGTTTTTTATATTCTGAGTTATGGCAGATCGAAGATTTATGTTCACTTATAGGCTTTTACATAGTGCTTCCTGGGCTGTTCCTGGATTTAATCGGTATCATCTGTCTGTTGGTGAAATAAGAAGTGGATCTGCACATATTTTTGTAAGAGACTTAAAGCCTAATCAGAGTACTTCTAACATTTCTCCTTTCAATAACGAATATCTGATGTTGCCTTAGCTGTACTTAATTCTGAGTACATCTTTAACCAGGAAAATATAGGTCAGATCTTTTCAGTGTTGTTTCGTCATGCTTGGATTTGGTGTTTAGCACAGCTTACTTGTAATACACCAGACTCTTTCCATGGCAATTTTCACTGTTTTATCTAATGACTTTTTTGCCAGTGAAGTTTTGAATGTTGAGTTCAAGAGAACCACTGCCTTTCACTCTCACAGGAGTCAGGAGGAATTCAATGAGCATATTTTCCAGTCAGGTTTGTTATCAAACAGAGGTGAACTTGTTTTGTCATAAACCACAAAATTATGCCTTCCTTTCCCACCTGTGCAAAGTAACCTTATTAAGCTAGAGGTTATAGCTCCCAGTACCTTCATCTGAGTGGCATAAAATAGCTTGAGAACCATCAAAACTGACACCAGTCTTCACTGGGAAGTACTTGCTCTGGTATTATATACAAGTAAAGTTCTGTTCACTTTTAAGGAACACTCTCAAGTTGTAAAATTAAAGTCTTAACAATTTAAACTTATATGTGAGACAGTCATCACCATCCATTGTACATTGATGTGTCACATGTATTTCCTTAAAATCTTGTGTCATGCAGAATTCGTATAGTTTTTTCCTTAAAGAAGAATAAAAACCCATCATTTTCATGTGGCATAGATCAGCATATATCAAGTGACATGAGCTGATTTGAGTCTATGTTGAAGAAACGTGTTTCCTTTCCCCAAAATATTCTGATGTACCAGCTACAACACCCTCTGCCATCAGCAGTCAGCCAGAGTCCCACACTTGGCAAGTCAGAACCGTATTTCACCAGCAACCACATTTTTTACCCCAGAAGACCAGCCAGAACACAGGTCCTTAATTCCCCACACAGGTCATAGTCTTATTTGCTTTGGCCAGACCACCCAGGCTTTATTGACCCTAGCTGGACAACCAGAGCCTACTTTGACCCCTCTTTGACCTAAGCCACCCACCTAGAGCCTTACTTCCTTAGCTAGCCAACCAGAGTCTACTCAGAATCCAATTTGATTCCACCTGGCCAGACAGAATTTACTCAGAACCGTCTTGGACCTCAATGGCCACTTAGTCAGACCCTACTCAGAGCTCTCGTGGATGCCGGGTCAGTTAGTATACTTAAGATACCACTTTTATGCCAACTAGACAGGCCTACCAAGGTCCAGAAGGGCCAAAGACTTGCTTTGTGTTAGAATAAAAGTTGTGTTGGGAAACATGTCACAAGCCTTTCTAAAGTCCATGTGTAGAACATCCTCTGCTCTTATCTTCTTGAAGAGTTAACTTATCTATCAGAAAAATCAAGCAGATTGGTTAGCAACATTTAACCTTAATCAATTCATATTGAGTATTGTTGTTTACGTTGTTCTCACTCATGTCTTCAGAAATAGCCTATTTGTTTCCTCATTTTCCCATCAACGGAACTGGCCCTTACAAGTCAGTAGATCCTTCCATTTTTTTATCTCTAGGTGATAACATGTACCATTCTCCTGGAATATAGACTTCTTCCATCTCTGGTATGAGGAGAAGGTCTGCTTACCTGAACCATGGGATCTGTACTCCACTTTTACCTTGCTCATATGCCAGAGGAGCTTGAGCCCCTATTATAGCATTGCCTACACTGCCATAGTTTCCATTAACATTCCTGACCATTTTCCAGAAATTTTCTCTCTCCATTTAGTCTCTCTACTATTTGTGCTGCATTGTTATTTGAGTGCCTTAAAAGGGCAAATAACAAGCACTTAGCATTGTTATAATCTTTCTCCAAAACTGTTGAGGCAGTATTTCCCAAAGCCTCTGCAATATTTCTTCAGTTTTCTCATGACATTATTTTCATACCGTTATTCTCATGGTCTTGTGCCTGTAAACCACTACAGTGCTGTTATGAGAAGTTTTCATAAGAAATAACTGTTGTGGTGGGGAAGTGGACAATAGAGACAAAACCTCCTCCTCAGTACTTTGATGTGTACGTCTGACTTTACGTTGGCAAAACCCAACTACATTGTTGTAGTTATATGTAGTTATTTAATCTTTCAATATTTTATCATATGTATTCGTTATGTATTTTATCCAAGAAGCTTCTGGAACTGACTGGGCAGAGAAGCCATTACATGGGTTTAACAGGCAAAGGAAGGCTTCCAGAATGGCTGGAGGAAGTGATGGAGTGGAAGAAATTGAAAATAAAGCCCACATAGAGAAACAAAACTTTGGGGCTTAGCTGTGCCCTGTGGTGGGTGGGTTGGAGCTGACTGGAACCAGCTGCGTTCAGCACAGGGCAGCCCTGGCCTCTCCTCACAGTGGCTGCCCTGCAGTCCCTCACAGCAACTTGGCACCCACACTCTGTATAGTACCTGAGTGAGCACCCCATATGCTGCAGTTCAACAACGCTCTCTGACTTACAGCTCATCCGACTGAAATCATGGGAGCATTTGTGAAATACGTTTGGGTCTACACGGAAATAGTATTCATAAAATTTATAGTAACAGGGAAGAGCACTTTACTGCAAAAAAAAAATACCACTTCAGCCAATGTAACTGTATTAATTGAACGATTCTCTTGGATAGATTGATAAAAATATTCTAAGGACAAATCTAGAAAAATCTTCACATTTTTCATTGTCTCTTACCTCAGTGCAGAGACCTGCTGCCTACCTTTGCTGACTCTCACGTATTTATTGCGTGTGATGGTAGTTCTCTAAAACACATACAATCATCTCTTTGGGACACATGCCAGATTAGCAATATTGCAAAACTTTAGTACATAAGCCTTATGAAGTGTTGTTGGCACTGGTGGCTAAGGCACTTAATTTAATGAGATGGACCTGCTATTGCTGAAACTGCTGAATGTAGTATTTTCAACAGTCAAGGAATAATCTAATTCATTAAACCTCTGAAACTGTTCAACTATTGTTATTGGGCTGCAATATTTTAAATATAAATACAAAAGGCCCACAGAGAGCATTATTTAATTCTTTGAACGTGCACATATCACTGAAGACCACCTTCGTTCCCCTGTTGATGTGTTGTATTGTCTTCCTGGCTGCCTATAAACCAACAGTAAAACACACAGTTGTTCCAGTATTTAACTATTGACCTCTGTGACAAACGACAGCATGCTTTTGCAGTATAATGACTTGTCTCTGCTAATATGAAGACTAACACATTTCTAAGAAACAGAAAAGCAAAAATATAGTGACATCATTAATATTTCAATCTGAAAAGGGAAAAAAATAGATTAGAGACTTTATAAGAAATCATCAATCTCCTGACACGTGCTTTGACTTCATTTATTTCATAAGAGAAAAAAAGATACAATGAAAATTATGACTAGTACAATGAGGAATTAAAATCTTAACATTTTTACTGTTGAATATTGTACTATTACACTTCTGGTTTAAGATACTATGGCTATGATATATGTATATATACATATGTATA
>WBNH01012204.1:647-15546 GCA_013401255.1 Urocolius indicus
GCACCTCAAATTCCCGTCCCTAAATAGTGATGGCAGAGGCGCCAGATTGGCCCAGCCGGGCCGGGTGGTGGGTCTGAACCCAGGAGTCGGGGGAGAGTCCAAAAACTTTTACCAGGTCTTCACTGCAACCCGCTTCCCCTGTTACCAAGCAGAAGCAGCTCCTTGCTAAACCATGACACTAACATACTCATAACCCTTGAAAAAGACCTCATTGGCATAATGCCCCTCAAACACTGGCATGCTGCTTCCAGGCTTCTCTCTAATGAGTTTGCTTTCACCCTTTCCCCCTTCTAATCTAGTTCCACAACACACTGCAGCTAAAATACTTGTACATTGTGACAAAAATTGTTAATATTCTTTCCAAAATAGAGAATGTCTTCCTCATTTGTTTTAAAAAAAAGTCTCTACATCATTACAAAGTTGGAAGGCAGAGTGAAATCTATTAAAACATTACACCCTAATAGCTCCTAAGCCACATGATTTACTCAACTGAGTTACTCAAAAGGAATAATCATAGCTTGTTACAGGACACGAATTCAGCATACTACTTAAAATTATAAAATCAGACAACTTTAACATTGCTGGTTAGATTTTTGAGAGTTTAGAAGACAGATCTAAAGAATCTTACTAATACACAACAAACCAATTAGACAAACTTTTCTGAACTGATTCTAAATAATAGGAATGATGCTTTATACACTTAAGAAGTTTTTAGACATATTGTGGAAGGAAACATTTTGTGTCTTAAAATCTGCTTAGGGATCGTCTAGTCGTACTTTTTCCCCACTGTGGAGGTGCAAAGAAAGATTAAGATACTTACTTTGGATACACCGGCTCATAAAGATACTTGTCTCTTGCTGATGGAATTTCAAAAAATAAGATGTATCCATTCGCAGTCTGAAAGAAAAGAAGCGGTAAGATACATATCCAGTCTATCTATGTGAGTCAAATCTATATAGACTCTTGTGTTTTCTACATATGTCTCATATATTGAACACATTAAAAACCTGTGCCTTGGAAACTTTTTCTAGGTCAAATCCACACTGGCCTTTAAAGTTCACTAAACAGATCTCTCAGCAGAAAAATGGAAAACCGCCACTGTTGAGGTATGCATCCAGCAGATGCATATGATTCTCTCTGATTCATGTAAGTACATAAAAGCAGACAGCTAGATCAGATATTTAGAAGCTGGGCAGCCAATTTTCATCAATGCAGAAGGTATCAAGTCTTCAGAATTAGACCTTCAGATGCTTGAACACATGGAAACTACAGAGTGCAAAGAAGCTTTGCACTGTCTCTCTATTTTGGTCACCCAGGCAGCTTTCAAAAAATCCTGTCACACAGTATCCTTAGATCCCACAGTACCTTTTCAAATTCTTCCAGTGTCTGTAAAACATTCTACTGTAATTCAGTCCCAAGTCATATGCAGTCATTCTAGAAGACTGACTTCAAACTATAATGCTATTCAGAGAACAAATATAAATCATTTAGTTATCAGATGTTCAAGTCACGAGTAGAAACCGATACAGTGACTGCGTAAGCACAGCAGAGGCAGGTGATCAATAAGGTTAGCTGTTTAAAGAAATATGATTTGTTTAAAGTACCAATTCATCCTTCAGGCAAGTAGGGAAACATAGTTTGTTTAAACGGTGATTCCATCCAATCATTTTAATATAGACTGGGCATGTACCCAAACACTATTACTGGAGACAAGCAGCACTGAAATTAAATGTTTCAAGTTATTTTGCAAGGTTGGTTTCTTTTTCTTTTAATAAAGAAAAAAGTAACACTCTTATTGGCTCACTTTATCAGTTCAAAGACACCATGTTTTTCCCCAGTCAAACATTTTTCTTGCTCATGAAAGAAATTTGTGTTTCGGCTTCGAAGTCCAAGAAACACAATTATTCTAATTCAAAGCAAATATCTTTCTCATGCAGGAATTAAATCCAAACCATAATGGTGAGCTTTAGACAGGTTGAAATTAACATTAAACTTTTATGTATGCAGCAATATCATAATTGGGTACTATGTGGTAGAGAAGTATGTTCATTTCTAACATCTTTACAGGTTCTTTCCATTACATCATTAAATATTTAACCTGTAAGTTACCTTATCCTGGAAGGAAAAGTAAAACAATACTGTGAAGTATCTTTATACTGATATTAAGGGACAAAAGGCCTCACTGAACACCATTCAAAACACAAAGTTACTATTGTTACAGGTTCATTTCTAAATGGAACCTCAAATACCACGAAGAATTCCCTGATCATTCTCATCTCTGACAGTCAAAAGTATAAACATACAGTACCTTGCAAGGGATTTCACTACATGGTTTCTTGCATACTATGATGTTTAATAAAGCTCTGCCTTAGCTATGGGAATGCACACCAAAGAGCAGTCTATACATCAGAGGACTGCCTGTAGAAGGAGAAGGACTAGAATTCCTTGTATATTTCTGTATATTGAAGCATCCTGATCCAATTCACAAGTTTAAGTACCAGAGTTCCCTACCTTGGGTGTTATCTACTAACAGAGACAAGTATTTCCCAATAACACTGGAAAAACTTACAAATGTAGCAATATGAAAAACAAAGAAACAGTAAAACATCATAGAAAAATGATGGGTTTAAAAAATGTGACAACAGTTTAGCAATAGAAGATACTAGCAACAAAAGAAATTAGAATTGCTAGGGAACAGTGACAGTGGGAGAACTGCTTAAGCTTCTTTAACTGCAGGCCATTAAAGCAACTTGAGGTTATTTTATAAAGACCTATATGCTAGGCGAAAGTTTCCCTTCAGTACACACAGTAATTACCTCAAAGTATATGCTGCAAAGTGATTTTTCTTCATAGACTCTTGCAGTAGAAACAAAAAACCCTGCATGTCACTGCTCTAGTGCACACTAAATCTAGACTACGATCCCCATAATTATGCCATTAATAATGTGAACATACTCCTTGGCTAATAAGCACACACTAAGATTTTTTTGTTCATTTTCTTAAAATTAAGTAAAATATAATTTGTTACATAAAACTACTACAATTAAGAAACTCATGAGCACAGTTCGTAACAGGTGAGAAACTAGATCACCTAATTCAGCTTTCAGACTAGTATTCTTAGCTATTGCACAGGGCTTCAACAATTAACCGAAGTTAATTGTTCCACAAAAATAGTAATACAAACTATTGGAGTTTTTCATTAATAACTTGCTCTGCTATTGTTCCTTCATTTGTGCTCAATACTTTTCTACTTAAGAAAAAGTCACAAAGAAGGCTGAAAATGTTCACAGTTTTACTTGAAGATAAAATAATTACGCATCAGCAGTGGAAACATCATCTTCATTAAGCTCTCAAAACTGTCTTTCTGCCCTGTCTCTCTATAACAAAAATAACAATATTTGTAATTGTGGTCATTCAGTAGGACTCATTAACTGTTTTGAATTAAGTTTAATATATACTTCAAAAATGTATCAAACAAATTTGCAAAACAGAATGGGTGTTAACACTACCATAACAAACATGCTTGACTACATTTATTTGAATATATACACCCAGGAGACACAATATAAGCATAAGACACAAGAATAGTATTAGAAATATCATGACACTCATTACACCCAGTATTTTATAAACTATTTGACCACTTTGAATTCTCATTTGTAAAACTTCAGTTTACAAACTAGGCCTTTATGGACATTTAGATTTTGACATTATCTGCCAAAAATATTGTAGACTTAGCTGAAGAAAAAATTGAAAGTACGGTAACTGAACTTATGGAAATTAAAATAGTCTATCAATTGAACCACAAGGTCTCTTGAGCAAATGGATCTCAACACCACAGACAAAATACAATACGCAAAGTAATTCACTATCACAATTTAAACCTTTTCTGATAGAACTGAAACATGTTTGGACAGTTTACTTGTCATTACATGCTATACTACGAAACTGAAGAATTCTTTTTTGTTCACAGTAAACATTACAGAAGTCTCCTTTCTGCCTTTGCTGGGAACTATTAGCATTTACTAACTGAAAATATAATTTGACACTAATAGAAATACTTTACTACACTGATTTCCATTAGATCCTTTCAGATTTTATACCAAACACTCAGAAAAGTCTACTCCTGTATTATATACAATAAAACACAAAAAACAGTAGGTTTAGTTGATTTACAGTCATCATGTTATTGATGGAGACACCGACTATTCCAACAACCATCCGGTAGTTTCCATAACACTATCTGACTGGTTAAAAAACTACTAAACATTAAAAGCATCATTTTAAGCACAAAAGATCGTTTATATTAGGAAATCAAGTCAGTGTACCAAGAAATACAATAGTTGTTACCCAGTTCATAATTCCACATAATCAAGTTCTGATTGGAAAGTTTAATTATTTCATTCTTCTACACCTCCTCACAGGACAATCTTAAATACAATAGCCTTTATCTTTAAGCTAAAACCCAATTTAATATGTGGTCCTAACGTCAAGACCTGACCAAAATTCACCAAGAGTATCATCTCATATTCTGATTCCTGTAAACTCTATTCTCACCTTTGTTGTGTCTGCATTGCACCTTGAATTTTCAAATGTTGGTGCTGAAATAGTCCACTTTACTTTTTTTGAAGCACCAGCTACAAAACAAGATTTTATTTTCATGTGAGATGAGATCTCACTTTTACCTTTACAACTCTTAACAGAAGAGCCTAAGCATCACCTATTACTACCATTGTTTCTGTGTTCTCAAGTGCCTTGTAATTCTTTCTAATCACTAAAAGATACTGCACATTAACAAAACTACAGTTTCCTCCTCTTAAGACTCATCTTTCTGAAACATTTGTAAACCCTGTTTATCAAGCTAGATATGCTGTGTCACCTAACTCAAATATTTATTCCATTCACAACTTTAAATTTATTTGTGGTCACATTACTGAAGTCATGAGACAGTAGATCACTCCCCTTGTCAACACACCTAAACGTTATTTTAATACAAATAACTACAGTTCATTCTGCAGGGGAAAAAAATTAATGAAAACTACTAAAGTATGCTCCTATCATTAAAAAAAAAAAAAATCTTTGTGCTATTATTTCACAAGATAAATATCAAATCTACATACAATCTTCAAGTACTGAAATTGGTAATACAAACCTCCAATAGTTCAACCACAGTAAGAAGTAAAAACTCTACTTACTGAAACAGCTATCATGGTGCTGTCAGGCCGCCATTCTGCTTGTTTATAAGGTCCAAATTGAGAAGCTGCTTTTGATAGTTCCTTGTAGCTTACAATTAATACACTGGGCTGAAGGAAAAAAAAAAGCAAATTACATCTCATATCTAGCACAAATGGGATGTTTGTTATATTGTAATACAGTGGTAAACAACTGTTTCCTTAGTAGCAATAACACATGCCCCTTGAAGACGGAGGTTAAAAATTTAGTGCATATTTGATGATGTCTTACACATGCGTGCTTTTGAAGGGCATTTATTTACACAGAACTCCTGCCACACTAATCACACACTTCCAAACCCAGAACATACAAGTAAAATACTTCATTTGCCCAGAAAGGACTCATTACAGAATACACAAGTAGTTTCAAATTAGACAAAGACTGGTTGATGCTAAAGATGAATGGAAGCCTCTCAAACATGCTCCTATAACGAAAAAGAATGACAAATTAACTAGGATGAAATATTCTACATGGCATTTAGAACAATCGATTTGCTTAGCTTCTACTAAATGGATGTGCCACTGTATTAAAGAGAATGATAATCAGGGAATCTGGATTATTTCTCCTCAAGAACAAGTTGTCAGAAATGCTGCAGAAAATCCACCTGTACCATTTGCTGAAAAGATACTGCATATGAGATGCATTCATTAGCACCTTTCCTACTGGGAATGGAGAAGAGCTTTGGAGTCATGAAGCCCAGATCAAGCTACCACAGGCACTAATGAAGGCACTAAGTCTTCCGTCATGGATTTGTGTGGACACATTTCTGGTAATGGGGAAGGGGCTGTAATGGTGGGTCCTATAAGAAGTTACTAAAAACTGGTTGTATTTTTCTCATCATCCTGCTCTGTTGTTCTTTTCTGTTCTGTTCTAGTTTTTTTAAGTAGCAGAATAAACTGTCCTTACTTTCCTATCTAAGTTGAGCGGTCGAGACTATTTTACCCGGAACTGTAACTGGCAGTGAGCCCTCCCTGCCCTTGCTTTAATCCACAACATCCTTGGTTATCTTTTTTCCTCCCATCTCACTGGGACCTCCACCATCCTAAGGAGGTGGATAGGGGACAATGAGAAAGAGGCTGCGTGTGACTGCCTAATCCACAACACCCTCATTCCCTTTCACGAAAGCAGATGAGAGAGCTGTGACACACACAAACACTAAAGGAAAGTCACCCTTACTTGCTCCAGAGCTTCAAAACAATTGAACTAATGACAAGCTTCAATGAAAAAAATCCGTACATATATATATGAATTAGGTGACACTCAAATTTCTTCAGCCTTCCGTTAAATTAAACAAGCCCGACTTTTCTTGTTTTGTAAAAGAAGCTTCCCCTCATCTTCCTGACAGATGCTCTCCCTATCAGTGCCGATTTTCCTCCAGACTTTTAACAGCAAACTGTACCAAAAAGAGCACAGTTCTCCAGACCCTGGAAAGAACCAAGAGGCTAACAGTATCACTCTTTTTGCTGTCAGTAATCATGAAACCATTTGGCAAAGCTTGTCATCCACCACTAGGACCACAGGTGATGGCAACTCACTATTGATCTCAGTTTGCTTGCTGAAACAGCAGAATCTGGTACAACAGATCTAAAAACATTAATTCTACCCAGAAATCATGTGGTTATCCGCTGCCCCAAAATTCATTCAGTATCTACTGCCATCATATTTGGAATTAGTTGCTTTAGTTTCCCTTAAAAGTAGAGTTATAATTAAATTAGTAGAAAAGGAAAAACAATATGAGAGAAAATAAGCGAATGTTTTCACCATCCATATAAATAAGGAGCTGAATTAATGTCACACAGGCAGTCTTAGCCTTGGTAACTACACAGAAGGACCCTGCATCCTTATAAACAGCATTATTACATCAATTTCACACATATAAAGAACTGAATTATCAAAGTTAAATACTTACACTGTAAAGTATAACAAGCAAACTAATCTCTACACTAAGAACTAGTTACACCAGCCTTCTCAATTCATGTGGCTCCTTTTGCAGGCATTTGCAAATCATTGTTATCTGTTTAATGTTAGATAATAACTATTCTTAGATTCTTGCTCTTATGAACTACATAGCCTTTCACTGTTTGGCTTAGAACGGCCTTAACTGCCTTAGGTACATGCACTAACGATGCGCTTTTTCTGTATATCTGGAGACTGAAAATACTTCTGTGCTTCAAGCATTTTAGCAGCATGTGAAGCAAGTTTTAGAAGCTCACCAATTCACAATAGTTTCTAAACTGCTACTTCTGCAGGACATGACAGTATTTATATTGTATCGTTCTTATTTATACACAAGAAAGCTATTTCACCTTAGAAATCTTAGAATCTAGAAGAACATTCTGAATACACAATGGATATAAAGCTTACAAAAATTAAATTCAAATAGATCTCATTTTGTGCCTTACAAACGAGGAAAAAGGACTTCACACCAAGGGCGCAATCAATCATTTTTATTTTTTTGCAGTTTAAGTGGTTTCTTTTCTTTTTAGATTGTAGACTTTGAATTCAATAGGTCAAAGGCTATCTAGTTAATGCTTAAAACATTAATATTTCACTGATATAATGTACTGCCACATACTCCACAACTCAATAGCACTATTTCACACATAAGGAAAACCCTAACAGATTAACTTTATCCTCCTTTCTACAAGCTTCCCACAAAAGTGTGAACTGCTACCGGTAGCTACCAGGTTAACAAAGCTAGAACGCAGCTCAATATTGCATTCTGCTCATGCAAGAGAAAAGAGAAACAGACGTTCTACATTTGAAGTCAATTATTACATCTGAAGTGAATGAAAATGTACAATGGAGCAGGACTATGTTCTACGAACAGGAGTACATCAGCCTAACTGTAGCTACCTGCCCCAAGCAGATTAAATATGCATTTTAACAAAAATAAAGGCTTAGTTATACTCTTCTCTGGTTCGTTTTATTTAACTCACAGCTTATACAGAAACAGTAGAGGTTTATATTCTGTTAGAGAGATTTGTCCCCAAATATATTTGTTTCTGTTGGAAAAAACCTCACAACAATCCAAGTCACCTGCGTGAAAGCTCCGTGGTTTTTTCCTCCTCACACTTATGCATGCAGTTACTAAATTTTTAGGGAAATCTAGTTCGGTAAAACTAATGAAATGTGTACACCATCTGAAATGAGCCAAGATATTTCCTTCTTCTTTATCATGACTAAAATCTGCTTGCCAAAATATTAATTTTATTTGAATATAAAGCCAAAGTTTTTAGAGAACCTGACAATTCCAGAAAAATAGCAAATCACCTGGCATTTTTTTTTTTAAAGTCTACAGAACAGAAGAGAACACCTGCAGTTCTTAGGAACAAACGAAACAGAGGCTAGGGAAGAAAGAACTGAGTAAGCAAGTCTTTACTCAAACTGCAACTCTAAACTAGCAAGAGCTCCCCAAAGTACATAAGAAGCGTATCTGGCATTTTAAAGTGTGCTGCAGAGAAAAACAAGTGTTTTGATGTAGTACTTTTTGCCTCTCAGGAAGAATGAAAGGTTAGGCAAAACAGAAGCCTAACTCCATTTTTTATTTTGATCTTTTATTGTAACTGTAATTCAAAGTAACTTGAATTTTAAACCAAAGTAATTTTCACAATCTGTACTCTTTTCCTCTCTTTTAAAGGACTCTTGCCTTTAATGTCACCAATTCACTACTACTAATTTACTTTCCAAATAATTTTTACATTTATCTATAGTTTCCAGACACTGAATATCTGGAAGACTAGCAGTCTTTTCACAATTGTTATGTAGAGGAAGAAGATTCTTGTACTTGTTGATTGAATGCAACAGTATTGGCAGCTGATAACATGGTACTCATGTATGTGATTAAGTTTTTTAATGTAACATACTACTCGAAACCTGCATGGTCATAGACGATTGTTAAATCCTAACATTCTCATCCCCTAACAATTTAGTATTCTAGACATCAAAAATTAATCTTATTTATAGTCAAAAGGCAATTTCTTTCAAAAATACAAACGTTCTCTTTATTTTTACATGAAAAATGATTCAGTGCTTCATTAGGCTGTAGGCACAAAAAGAAAATCAAAACCATACTGTTCTGATAAGCTTATGATCTAAGTGACAAAGACAAGGCTGGGAGAAAACAGAACAAAATCCCACTGACACTGTCTACATTACACTCATCATTAGATGGTCTATGCTCCACTTTAAAGGCTGAAGCTGTCTAGGTTTATAAAATAATAAATCAGAAAGGTTGGATAGAGAAAAGCAGGTACGTATGAGGAAATTTCATCAGTAAGTATCAAGAAAGGAGGAACTTAATATCTGATCTCATACTGGCAAACAACTCTGTTATACACAATGAAATGCACAGTCGAAGCACCTCACTGAAGATGTCTTCCTCTTCATGCAAACAATTGTAATGTCTTTTAGGGGTCATTTATTTCATATTAATACAACAGAAGACACCGAAAACCTGGGAAGACCTACTGAATAGCAACATAACAATTTTACATTTCACATGATAAATTCATCATTCTAACAGGTATTTCTCATTTCTTTGATTATATAACCACAAATGCATCCTTAGAAGCAACAGCACAACTGTTACAGTTACCAGTGCATAAAAAGAAACAGCCTTCTTGGAGAAATACTCAATGAGTATCAGTAAGAGGTTAACATCTCAGGGGTTAAATTACTAAGGAAAAAACACAACAGAAGAGGAAAGACATCTTAGTTTGCACTGATGCTATCTGTGTGACTTTGTTCAGAATACACAACCACTTACACCAGTATTGAGGTATCAGTTATCCATTTTGCAATCAAATTCCAGATCAAAACAATGCAGAAATTGCACCTAATCCTATCCTGGAAAAGGCCACACACAATAATTCAGTAAATTATTTTGCTTACAGTTCTGAGATGGAAGAAAAAAAAAAAAAAAAAAAAACACCTGAACATTTTAAAAATATATTTACTCACATTTTGTATCAACTATAAGCACTGGTGTAAGAAGTACCTCCATTTAGAGTATGCAAAAACTACAGGTCACAGAGATGACTTCTCAAACAGAGGCACAGTCTCCTGTTTTGTCCTATCTGTTTAAATAACATTGTATGGCTACATCTAAAGCATGTGATACTGCATCAGCTAGAGACTGAAGAGCAAGCACATAAGAGTGACTTAAGAGAGCTGTCTGAATATAGACTTATTTAGCACCTGGAAGGAATACAGATTATTTGACAATCTAGGATTCTGACATGCTTGCTTTCCCACAATCTTACGGTTCTTCTGGGTGACTCAATGCAACATCAGATCATCACCCCCCACCCCTCTGCCCCCCTCAAAAAAAAACAACACAGAAAAGTTTAAAACTAAGGGCAGATGAAAATCTCAAGGCAATAAACACCTAGGTAATTAAGAAATTATCTGCAGAATAAGTAGTTGGGGCAAGTTACTCATGGCTTCAAAGATCTTACAAAACTGGTTTTGTCTGGCAGAGCCATAACACAGTCCAACAACACCTGGGAGTTTTCATTTAATATCCAAGGCCAGTACTTATTCCTGTCATTGACACAAGTTTGTTAACCTTAAAGAAAGGAAATGCTGAGCTATATTTATACATACACACGTCACCAGACTATTCTTATTGCACACAGTTCACTCTTCAACACTTGTATAGGGGGAAACTCCTCAATCATGCCTCCTTCCTCAGCTGCATACATCTCCCCTTAATATCCAGAGCCCTGTGGGTGAATATATCTAGAATTCCCTGTAGGGTCTCAAGCTTTTATTCCATGAGATAATCAAACCAATTTAAAATTAAAAGCCACTACTGTTAAGGGAGTGACTCCTCCAAGGAGTCTACTACAATGCTCCATTGATCCCTTCAAGAACTGAAAAAAACAAGACTTCTATTTGTTCAGAAAGCTTAACAACCCTGAGAAAGCCATCATGAATCCACCATAAAAGCCACTAAAATACAGGTGCAAGCAGGAATCATCAAAACATTTAAGACAGCTGCCTCATGAAACCTCACTTTTAGTTCCCAAGTCAGTCTATTAAACATTAATTGCCTCCTTTAACATTTCAGAAAGTTTCTTTTGTGAATTGAAGTTTCACATTTCAAGCACCCAAGTATTTAACATTACCAGAATGAGAGCACTGACAAGCTTTCCAATGCTGACAGTGAAAATAATGTCATTGTCTTTTACTTTCAAGGAATCTTCCAAGGTACCTAGGCCAAAAATTTCTCCTGATTTAAGAAACAAATACTTGGAACAGCAGTCTCCAAAGTGGGATGCATTTAATACATTCCATTGGGATTCACAAAGGAAACTATTTTTGTAGTAAAAAGCAAAAGTTTCGAAGAATGTTTAATTTCAGCTTCCCCCACCACCACTTCCCCAACCCTTGAACAGGCTTCCTAGTGGGGTGGTCAATGCCCAAAGCCTGTCAGTGTTTCAGAGACATTTGGACATTGACCTTAATAACACGCTTTAGCTTCTGGTCAGCCCTGAAATGGTCAGGCAGTTGGACTAGGTCCCTTCCAACTGAAATGGTCTATTCAGTTCTACTGTATTATTCAATTTCTGTATTTTGTATGCTTGAAAATGTGCCTATTAGTACATCAGCACATGCATGTAGTTCACAAATACATAAATGTACACATATTGGAGGTGCATGCTCAAGAATCTTTCACCAATGCCAGTGCATGATCAAAAATGTTCACCACTCACCTATAGTCCCTTCTAGCCATAACACAACCTATCCCTCTAAAATAATATGTAAAATAGTCACAGACTTTTTGGCAAAAAACACTAGTTTTACATCTAGTTCAACCTACACTACTTACCCCAGATTCTAATCTTAGTATCTATATTGTTTCAAAACCAGAAAACTGTCCACACTTCAGGATAAATTCTACTTAGTGTCATTAGTTCTTAGCACACACTAGGTGAAAAGGAGCTTTAAATGTTACCACCTTACCAGAAAAATATACATATTGAATGTAAATTCACACACCTGGAAGTATTTGAAAGTACCTCCTGTTCTTGAAAAATTGAAAAGAAACACCACAATTAATCAGCCTGATCACCTCATTCCTACATGAAATCTCTCATACATAGTTGGGATAGCAAGAAGTCTGAACAAGAACATTAGCCTTAAGGCTTTTCTACTTCAAGAAATAGAATTAGATCAACCTGACCAGAACTTAGGCTTGCTCCAATGAAGATACTTCTGGCAAACGAAAACGTTTTCTAGGATACAATATTTTCAGTTTACTTTATAAAAGTCTGATATATGATCTTAAGCCTCACCTTAAAAAAACCAAACCTAAAAACAAACAAACAAACAAACACCCCACAAACAACCATTAAAAAAGCCATCACCCATCCAAATCCCAGTTATATCCATCAAAATAATAACGCAAGCCATTCTCTTTAAAAACACCCTTATATGAAACCTTTGTCTTACAGGTTTTTGCTAACAGACAGATGTCCACACAGGTGTGACAGACGCACTTTTTAGTCTAAGATCAGTCAGTGATCAAGACAAGCAAAGTCATCACCTTCCTCAAAAGCACTCATTACGTACTGAATTAAAATGCATCTTTAAAATGTTAATGACCTGTAAATTTTCTCAACTTTTCTGCATCTTTCAGTGCTCTCTCTGCAGCTAGTTATACAACATTTCACATTTCAAAACATGTTCAAGCACGTAAATTCATGAATGTCATCCTCAGGAATAGACCACAAAGCAGAACTACATTCTAGACAACAGGGCACATAGTAACAAGTATTCCAACAAGCCTGTTCTTTTTTATGTATTTTGCTGGAAAAGAAAACCAGTTGTGCTCTGTTGATGGACTACTTTAGCTGGAAAAAAACTAGAAGACTGCATGGTTTTATCCACACTATAGGCCCTAAACCTAAGAAAACAGAGGCCACACGATGATATTCACAAAAGCATGGTCACTGGGCTGGTATGTCTAGTTGGATACTTGCATAGAATAAAAACAAGCATCAGCACTCCACCCAGGAACTAACCAACAGCCAGGCAGAGAGCAACACATGCTAAAGTGATGAAATCCCAGCATAACTTAAAACAAGATTTTTAAGGATACGACTGTCATTTAACACCTTTCAGAATCAGCTTTCTGAAACCAGATTGTTAGTTTTCTCCTGTAATCTGAGATGAGCTCTATAAACTGTCTGGAGTTGGAGATATTTATAGACAGATTTAGGGTCTAATCTAGGCAGCATTTAAAAGGATCCAGCATCAAAATTTAAAGTCAATATCACAGCTCTTCCACTGACTGCATCAAACCAAACGAACAGCTTTTTTTCTTATCACACTAACTCAAAGAGAATTAAAGGCAAAGCCAGTTCTTCACATGTCCTGAAACTGGACATTTCTAGAGCAGCAAGTTTCATGCAAAGGCCAAGACAATGCTTCCACTTAGGGATGCAAGACTCTGAAACTTTTCATAGAAATAAAAGTTTTTGAACTTCTGTGTTATACTATTACGGTCCGTTCTGTGTTTTACAAAAAAAAACACAAACATGGTTTATACCTCCTAATTCTCTTATACCATCCATAGTTCTTTTATACAAAACACGGAACATGGAAGACAGAAGACACGAAGCATATTTGCACAGAAACTGCTGCTACAGATACTTTATGTTAAGCTTCAGCGCCATTTAAAGTCAAAGTTAAAACCAAAAATTAACAGATGTTAACCCCAAGCAGGTTGACTTTACTTATTTTATTAACACTAAGTTGCTATCGGTAAAAACAGCGGCTTAACCGCTCTGATTCACAAATCATTAAAACTTCTGCAAGCTTTAGCCCCAACTTTTACAACCCTTTCAGGAACGAGAACGAAACAAAAAGGTTGCACAGACGAGAGGGCCTTTCGGAGAGGAGGGTCTGAGGGCTAAGGAGCGGCCGGATACTCACTCTGCAGTACCAGACGCTCAGTTGAGATGGCGATAACACTGCGAAGAAAGCTCTCTGGGGATCCGTCTGGATGTGAAGAGGTTGCTCCAGGGACTCCAGAGGACATAACAGCCTCTTAGGCCAGCCGCTGAGAAAATACATGGCTGTCGATCCTCCTCTTCCCGAGAAGCGGACGCCGAGCTTACTGTAGCCTAGGCAGGGGGACGGCGGGGACTTCAACCGAAGGAGACGTGGGAGGGCTCGCTGCCTGCTCGACGGCCTCCGGACGAAGGGCTCTGACCACCGGCCCGCGGCCGACCACGCATAATCACCACGGAGGCGCCGGGTCCCCTCGGCTCAGCGCCCCGCCACGCCCGGTGGGGAGGGGGACGGCGGGGGCCTCCCCGNCGGCCGCCGAAGGCAGCAGAGGCGGAGCTGAGTGCGGGGAGGCGAGAGAAGGAAGCGGGCCGCGGCCTGAGCGAGGCGGCGGGGCAGGCGGCCGGTCACTGCTGCGAGCGGGCCCGCGGGAGCTGAGGCGGCTGCAGCGGCGGCTCCTCCCACCCGCGGGTGCCTCGCCGACCCGCTCTCCGTGTCGGTGTCGACGTCGTCGTCGCCGAGGCCCCCGCCGCCATTTCCCTCCCCCTCCTCCTCCTCCTCCTCCTCCCCCGCTACGGCGCCCGAACGCCGCGGCCCAGAGCGCAGCAGCGGCCCGGCGGCGGCGGCGGCGGCGGCGGCGGAGGCGGGC
>WBNH01012204.1:15785-109164 GCA_013401255.1 Urocolius indicus
AGGCGGGGGCTCCGCTTGAGGCGGCGGCGGCGGCGCCCTGAGGGGCTGTGGCGCGGTCACGTGGCGCGGTCACGTGGCGCTTCCGCGCGGCCGTGAGCGCAGGTGCCGAGCAGGCGTGCGTGTGCCGTCAGCGGCGGCCGGGCTGGTCGCGCCTCACGGCTCTCCGAGGGCCGCGTCGGCGCTTGGTGCCGCCGGCGCCTGCGTGGGGAGTAGGGGCTTTAGGCGCCCGGCGCGCGGCTCCGGAGGTGAAGAGGCTGCGTAGTGATAACGGGGTGCCCGGGGGAGCAGCCGTGCGGGGTACAAACAGGAGCTGTGAATCGGCAGCACCGACGTTGCTGGTGCGGCTGTGTCTTGGGGGCAAGGTGAGCACACGTGCACGGTGCGTGTGAGGCACCACGGCTTCGGCTTCAGGCTAAGGCCAGCTGCTGACACACGTTTCTCCCGGGTGAAGAGCTAGATTAGGGACCTGATTCATCGAAGCGTTAAGTTTTTTGGGTTTAGGGGCTTGGGTTTGGTGTTTTTTGGTAGGTTTTATGTCGTTCAAGACGTATTTCTGAATCACGTTTTCGTGTTTCCCCAAATGCTTTTATTCACACAGGAGCACGTGGTGTGAAGGACAAAGTAAAGCTGTAGCTTTAGATGTAACGAATGAGGCTTATTCGTCTTCTCTTGTAGCCAGAAAATGAAAGGAAATGGGAGGGAACTAAAGGCAGATGTCCACAAGCACTGCAAGGCCAGTGCCCATGTTATAAAGGAATAGCTACCAAAGGAAGCCATCAGGAAAGTTTACTGAACAAGCCCCTCAGGTCTGCATGTTAAGAGGAGTTCCTCTAGACTGAGCTGTCTCAAAACATGACTTACTGCATGTACGTTACCCAGTTGTCATCAAACACCCATGTTTTTGCCCCCACACCTAAGGCCTGCTCTCCTAACGTCTTTCTGTTAATACATTGCTACAACACAAAAAAACACATCCCAACTGAAATGCTTCCATTTGAACACAAACAGTGAAATAGAAATGAGTTATCAAGAGTATGTATATATATATATATTAGAATGCAGACACAATTGTATTATACTTTGGGGAGCAAACAAAAAAACTTATGAGTCTTTATCAAGAGATTTCATACCTTACGCTTTTAAGTGGGCGATTTGGAAATACCTTACAGTCAAATTCCCTGCTGCCAGATAGGTGACAATCAGGGCTTCTGTGACAAAAGACATCCTTGCTGTAGTCTCCTTTGAACTGTTTTTGGCCTGCTTTTATGATGGCCAGCCTTTCAAATCAGGAGATGGAAGCAATATTGAGGAATGTAGCAGCATCTCATCTATTAATCTCACCTTCTGATCTTTAGATTACTGAATAAATAGCACAATATACATCCTGAATAATGGAACTTTCAGAGTCATCCTTCTATATTAACTACATTTTGCCAAGTTCGTGAGTGTAAATGAAAGTACAGAGAAATATCTCAAAGAAAATCCATGAAATAATTAGCAAAGAAACTGCATGTTTTTCACACTGCGTGTCCTTAGGTAATGGAACAGCATCCTAACACATATGTGCACATAAGAGGCAAACATGCTTCCAGCTCTGTGCTATTCCTGATGAACAATGCCACGTGGTGTGCTGAGAGCAGCATTAATGAGGGAAACAGCTAATGCTGTTAATAGCAGTTACATGGTAGGATTGTGTTGTAACTGTACCTTCTGCAAAAAGAGACCAAAATCTTTGTAACGTTTGCATTGCTGATATGGTTGCATTCTCTATGGAGAGCCATGAGGTGTATAACTGAAAGTGGAAATAATGATGGTACGGTGTTTCATTCAAAGTGTCATCACCTAAACTGTGTTATTTTTGGTACATTTTTGTGGATAGAATCCAGAACATCTTTAGATGCTTAGCATGGTAATTTCATAATAATAGACTGGTTTAATCATAGGTTATTTGTACTTGAGTACAAAAATATAAGCACATTTCTCAGTGTTGTGGTTTCATAATAACTCTGGGATGCAGAAGCTGTGTAGAAATGAAGTGCATTCAAGGGACCAAGCTCCCAGCTCTGTCAGTGGCCACCAAGCCACAATTACAGGATATGGCAGCTAGACTATGATAAAAAAGCTCAACAGAATTGGGAAAGCCCTTTGTGCACAGAGGTCCGGTTGTCGGTTGCCATCAAGTTCACCTAGTTGAAGGTAAGACTTGCTTGCAGCCAGGTACTCAGTGACTACCATGTTGTTTCCTGAAAAGGAAGTGTTCATGCAGAGCTATGGGAACAATCCAAGACACTAAACTATCATAAGCCTAGATACAGAAGCCCTGATCTTGGAAGTCTAGTGGAAGGAAAGAGGGAATGCTGCTTATGGCAAAAGTAGATGTGGGATGACAGTGTTGCAGGAAGGTAGTTCCTTTCCACAGTTGCCACTGTTAAAGACTCCTGGCATGGATTTGCAGCTGTTGCCATGAACTATCTTTAAGATTCTGCAGCTAGCTGTCATCTAATGTTGTATCTGCTGCTGTTACATGAACAAT
This sequence comes from Urocolius indicus, assembly GCA_013401255.1. Classification (NCBI taxonomy): domain Eukaryota; kingdom Metazoa; phylum Chordata; class Aves; order Coliiformes; family Coliidae; genus Urocolius; species Urocolius indicus. Next base: position 18,319 of record WBNH01012204.1, read on the forward strand.
TATGGAGGATCAGTCTTCGTATGTGTATTTTTTTTTTAAATAACCACTCTCTCCACAGTTATCACTACCAGCAACATAGCTCAACGCCAAAAAAACCCACCAAACCCCACTAACGGACTGATAGGAAGGTATGGCCATGGTCAATGTCAAGAAGTTCTTGCCGTGGTGCTAACAGATGCAGGCATTATGTAATGTAAACTACAGAAGGCATGTGACAATGCATGAGCATCTGCATTATGTATATCAAAGTATCTTTATTAACTCATCTTGATGTCTTAACTCTGGTTATGGCACAAACAAGTCCTACACCTTGCTTGCTGCTGAAATGTGAGGATTGCCATAACGAGCCTGTTGTTTAAATTACCTGTTTTATTAGTTGTCCTTTAACCCACCAATAATTGACTTTTCCATTGAGAACAGATCTATATACACAGAACAAGGAAGACAAATATCCAGCTCATTTTCCTATAGACCATCATCAGAGATCTCTTCAGAGGGTGAATTATAATAGTTGTAACCATCCTTAAAGAAAAAATCTAAAGAAATTTCAAAGTATTAATATCAGATTAAAAAAAAAAAAAAAAGAGTAAAAGGGAAGTTATTTGCTGTAACACTGCAGGAAAAATCTTATATTATTTTGAAAGGAAAAGGTAAAACCACCCAGATGGTGCATTATATGCCAAGGCAAGTTAGCTGCAAAGCCATGGGTTTTAAAAAAGCACAAAGAAAAATCACTCTGATTATTGCAGACATTTTCTGAATTCAGCCAAGAGAGATGGAAGGAATATTCCCGTGAAGAGACTGTGGTGTTTTTGGTTTTTTTTTTTAAGGAGAAAGACAGCCTGTTCTGTGGTTACTGCACAGTCAGCAGTCTGTGCTTATGTACACTATATGCCTTCAAATACTCATTTACAATAGCTAGACCTTCATCATTTTACCACACAAAACAGTCATCCTGGAATATACCAGTACAGTTCTTTTGGATTGTTTTGTTTACACTCACGTGCTGTCTTTTTCTTTTTTAATTTTATTGTCATACTCAACTGCGGTTAAACAGAACAAAAAGCTGAAGGGAAGTGCAAATAATGAATTTATATTGATACATTCTGCCTGTTTTTCTTAGCAATCAGTTATTCACAAATGGTCACAAAATCATTTGGCAACATTATTTACCATTTGATATTTTGTAACTTTATGTAGTTAATAAATACTGGTTTCAGATCATTCTCTAATTACCTCGGTATCCATTTCACCTGAGTCACACACAGTACTGTCTGTAGTTTCCCACTAGACAACTGATGTAACTAGCCAGCACTATAGTACTCACGTTCGTGAGTTTTGTAATAAAGCTTCATTTTTTTTTTTTTCATTGAGTGAACTGAATAATTGACACTTTTTTATTCAGAATTTCAGAGACGTATATATTATTTGGAATTGACTTTCACCAAGCACTCAAGACCCAAACCTGAAATTTGCAAGTAAGTTAGTAAATTTGCTAGTCATAGTTACGGTTTAGTTAGAAGTCAAATAAATTTGGGCCCAAAATACTTCCCTGTGTCTACTTGTCTCAGAAAATAGAGAAGGAACTCAAAGCAGAACTCTGAAACTATAAAGGGAGAAAAGGATTTGAAAGTTCTGAAAGCAACCTGTATCGCTGAATTGATTGCTCATTGTCAACATCAATATGTGTGCCAATACCCTAGCTCATCAGATTTAACGTAGCTGCCACAACGTTTGCAGAAGATTGAGGTTCTTTGGAATAAAATCCACACAGAAGCAACTCCGAGGACTTCATTTTGGTTTTTCTAACTGCTATAAATCCAGTAGGGGATATTTTTTTTCAAAAAATTATTCCATGTCAGTGAAAATACCCTTAGAAACACATTATCTTCTTTCAGACTTTATTGTCTGGGTTTCAGTGACTGACAAATAGGCTCAGGTTTTTTTGAGTAGCCTACCACTGAAGTATTTTCTTTGTGCTCACAATCACTTTGCCAAAAGCCATTGTGGTTTCTGAGTATGTCTAGAAAATTGCATTCCTTGAAGGTATTTGATATTTGAAGGATCCAAAATGTCCAGAATCACAGAATATTTTTTAAGATCTTGACTTTAGGAAATAAATTTATTATTTTATATTCTGAAACACACAATGCAGCTTCTTAAAGAAAGCACCAACATTATGAACTGCAGGTCGTTTAATTGGATTGGGTCAGCTTTGATCAACAAAGAGGCTATATACAAATTCTATATGGCTTTCAAAGTGGAAAAAGGGATTGTAGGAGGTAAATTATTCTCATGTGCATTTCCTAACATGATGCTGGACATACATTTTCTAGTCACTGTAAACAAACCAGTGGAAGAACCGTGCAAGCTGCTGTGTGTGGATGGAAATGAATTAAGCTTTGGTAGGGTGATGCCTGCATATTTTTACCAGGTGACAGCCGCTGCCTGAAGTAAAGGTTCACAATATAGTTGCAGTACTTTACATGGGTGTGGGAATTGCGGACAAAATGGTTGCAGAAATGGGAGCTCTTGCATTTGAAAGCAGTGTTGGGTATGATGACCTTTAATTGTCATATGCTATGCATTTAAATTGTTGGATTTACCAAATATTCCTGGAATTTTGCAAACATTTGCTGTACTGTGTCACCTGAAGCTCAGGAAAGTGCTCTTGAATTATATTGCTACAGATACTGTATTGATACATTATCCATAACACAAGTGTTGCCTATCATCCCCGACTCTGCTGTTGAATTTGAAGAGAAACGATTTTAGTCTGAAGATGAACAGTAAAGGAGAACATAGACATCAGATCTAGGATTCTGCCCCTGGTTGGCTATTGGACATCATCTGCACCATGAAACACCACCTTTATCCAAGAAGTAGGATCCTGACTCACAGGTGTCAAAACACACCTGCAAGTATCTTCTTGAGAAAATACAAAGGACAAAGTTAAAAAAAATTAAAAAAGACAGCGACAGAGGCATTTCCTTGTATATAGTTAGTGGATATTAATTTCACCTGCTGTGTGTCTTCATTGTACCAACTTGTCTGGACTGAGATGCATATTAAATAACCTCTGACAGTGTATTAGGGAGCCTGCAGCATTAGCAGTGCCCTCTGCAGGCTTTGATTTGGTAAGCTGTAACAACTTCACACCTAAATGTATCTGTTTATACTGGTTTATATTTGCTAGCAGAGCATCATCTGAATTTGGGGATTTTATTACCAAGTTGCTTTGAAACAGAAACGAAGTGCTATAAATGAACATCCCCAGAGACAAATTACACACTTCTTTCAAGAGCTTTGTTTCCTGTCAATTCATGTGTTAACAGCCATATAGCATCCTGGGCAAAAGGAATTCAAGTTTCCATCTTTCTTCCCCTTAGGAGCTCATCGATCTCTATGCTGACCCGGGTGTCTCTGAAACAAACAGATGATCAATTCAGTTTTTAGTTCTTCATGGTCAGTGGCTGTAGTGAAAAAAAAAAAAACAAAAAAAAAACCAGCTTTTTTCTAAGGGCCTTGTGTCAGATTCAGCCAAGTTGATACTGAGGTAGAGGTGTCACACTATCCCTAAAATAAAGCTGCAAATACAACTGAAATTGCCACTATCAGAGAGGGCATCATATTTTGAGCTGTTTCCTGTTCAAGTCCCAATTTAGAAGAAATTATTTTCAAACTCTGCTTATTTAGCTGTTTGTTAGGGATCTCTCTATCATGGCTTAAGATACTTTTTTTTTGTTTTGCAGGAAAAAACTCAGAAAACATTAATCTCCTGGTAAATCACGTGAAAACTAGTTGCTCACCCCAAATTGCCATTGATTAAATAGTAACCCATTCAATGCAATAATATTGTCAGTATAAAGTACAGCCTTTCCATTATTGCATTTATGAGCGAATTACTCTTCTTTGTGCCTATCCTCTGCACATCCAACAAAATATGTTTTCCAGTCAGGAGGCTCAAAGCAGTGATGATAATTATGTGTCAAGAATTCTGGTTTGAGATTATACAGGGCTATCTGTGTGGTCCCTAGGAAGTCACTTAAGTCTTTGTTGTTAAAATCTTGCTAATAATACATGCCATGTCAAATTGCTGTGTGTGTAAATTAGTTAAGGAGACAGATTACAAGTTTTTGCTCAAGCAGAAGCTTGCACACAACTTCAGCTGATGATCTGAAGGGGCAAAAGATGCAACATCAGGACTAGCTGGTAATGTGTATGCACACCGAAAGCGTGAATGCTGCCAGTTACATTCTTAGATGGACTTCACAGATACTAAATAACCTATCAGAAAAATAAACCCATTAATGAATAACGCATTAGAAAAAAAAAATGTGAATACCCAGTTGGCTTTATCTGCATTTAGAAAAATCTTATCATGTGTCCTATCCAGAAGTTTGACGTTTGTAAATAAACACTGGGTGGAGCTATAGAGCTTGTTCTTGGCGGTGTAAATTTGCACCAAACCAGCAAAATAAAAGGGGAAGTGCTACATTCTCTTTTAGGCTGCTCTCCAGTAGTCAGGGGTGTTTTTGGTTTTTTTTTTATCGGTCACTGAACCGTGCCAACCTTTCAGCAGTTCCTTGACAGAGTTAAACAGACATTTTCCTAAATGTGATCTAAGCGTTTGTTTTCAGCTATATGATCATGATAAAAACAGGGAAGTATTTCAGCTTTTGTAGACCATGCCCACAAAACTATTGAGCGGGAAACAAACTGGATGGAAGGCTGGTAGAACAAAACACAGTTCAACACAGTTCAAAGAAGCTTCTTTGTTTTGGTAGTCTTCTCAAGTATCGTCATATGCCAGTTTTCCAGCCTGGGGACTGCTTTATGACTTGGCTTAATACTTATAATAAATAAAAGATAATTAATGCAAAATAAACACATGCTCAGGCCTAAATATTTCCTTTGCTCATCTTTTTGGAACCATGAGGAAATATGGCACCAATTGTTCTTAAAGAATCCTGGGAAACTCTTGCATATTTACAGCCCTATTAAGAAAATCACTAGGTTTTATTAAGAAAAATCACTAAGTTTTATCAGGAATGCCATACTTCTATATTAGGAGCTATTTTTTTGTTTTACTTATGTAGGTCAATGTAAATTGCTGACCAACCCTGATTGTATTGAAATAATCTCAGTGACCAAAAATGCACGTGCCTGATGGAAGACAAATGCAGCAAGATGTCCAGTCAGAAGACACGTGCTTTAAGTTCCTCATTGAATCAACGTCAGCCTCAGTGGTAGTTAAATACATCAAACGCTTTAGAACTTTTAGTACAATTTTGACTCAAACGCTCTTTTAATCATTAATGTTTTGCGCTTACAAATACCATCTCAATATTACTTCACTGATAGTAATGAGAACATTATTCTTTCAGTTGCATAAAAATTTAAGGTGTGCTTGTCACTAGAACTCTGTGGGATGTTCTTACCCATTCACATAAAAAAGGATATTAAGGACACCAAGACAGATCAAAGGCCTCAGAACCACAGGATCTCACCTAGGGTTAAGCTCAGTGCACAGGATATGGGAAGTTATTGTGCATTATGTGACAAGGACTGCAAATGTGAATGTACATGTAAGATATGTGAGTGGGGGCATGTGTGAGGGTCGCTATTGACCTTCAAGACTGATCAGCCAGAGAGGAGGAATGGGATCAGGCCACCCTCATGTTCAAGCTTTTGTGAATTTGGTTTGTATTTACACGGGTATCACAGAAAGAAGAGTCAAGGGGGCAAACACAGCAAAATCTATCAAACACAATGGTATGAATAAGGACCTGGTGTTCACTGTCTCTTCCAGTGTAAGACCTAGGGAATAAGATACCTTTAGGTAGATACTTTCCCCATTTTGTGATGATTTCCAAAACCAGTGGATCAGCCAGTATCTGTTGTTCCTTGAAGATCATGAAGAAGCTTGCGTAAAGGATAAAAATCGTAACACCCAGAATCAAAATCACTGACATTTCAGTGTCACCTCTGCTTGGGGTGCATAATACATGGTCCTCAACATTAAGTAGTTGCCAACATTAAATAAGGCAAAACAAATACTTCATCCACAATATCCAGTGATCCTCCTTCAGCTTTTACTCAGGCAACACATTTAGAAATGCCATGGTTTTGTTCTTTCACAGAGTATCCATTTTATGCATAAATGATTTACAAATAGAATTCTAATGAATCTCTGTTGACATTTTGTAAAAAAAGAACCTTAGTGTCCCACCAATTTCAAATTAGTTTTTGATAAATGGATTTGCAAAATGGAGTGTGGAAGGTGGTGTTGAGTATCTATATAGAACACAATTTGCTTAACAGTGAAGCTACTTACCACAGCCTTAGGGCTGCTGCAGCTTTTTAGCAGCCTATTCCTTGTTTTGAAGGGGGAGAAAGTATCATAGTTACCAGCTGTCATTGTCCTTTTTTTACTATTACTTACTTTGTTCTTTCATTTTTACCTTTTTTTCTTTTTCCCTGTAAATGATGAGATCTTATTATGAGATCTTGTGTATCTCCATTATTCTGGATTTAGGTCTTTCTGTAGTTTGGTTAGTGGTTAGTGATTGGACTTGATGATTTTCCAACCAAATTGATCCTATGATTCTATAAATGCTTGAGCTGATGATTTATTCAACTGAAGAATCACTTGACTCCATACCATCACACCTTGTATAACACACTCTTGGAAGTTTAAAAGACCTTGCCTGAGCATGGTTGTTCAGTAGAGGCACAGAAGGTCTTTACCACTTGCTACTGAGTTGTGAGCCCTAACAATCTTCTGGTCTGCTGCTCTCTGAGAAGTAACAAAGTTGCAAAGTCATGCCTTAGTGGACCTGAGAGGGCATCTGGTTAGATTTAACCAAGTTTATTTCGAAAAAGAGAAGTGAATAGGTTACTAAAGCACGTAGCCAATATGCCTAGCTTGAGATAAGGTCTGTTAGTACGATTTTGGTCACCTCAGCAGAACTTAACTATAGAGAAGCTGCAACAACTTTTCATTCTTGATTACCTTCATATTTCTCAGGGCAAAAAAAAAGTATCTTTGAGTGGGTACAGGGACCAAGTGAGGTTTATTTCTCCTCAGAGTTTTACAAATGTCTGCTCAGAGCTCAGACTTCTCCTACTTTCCTAAGGATAAAAATCGTGCTACTGTGCAATGGAGAACAACTGGAAGCTAACTGACTTTTTTTGTTGACAGTTATACTAGAGTATGAACATACATAATAGCTCTATGCATATATGCTTCCCTGTTGTGAAAAAAGAAGCAAACAACTCAACACTGTAATATTAAAAAATAGCAGCACTCAGAGCTGCAGTTAAATATGACAGTTAAAGCAGAAGGAGCACAGATTCTGCAGAAGTAGCTGCTCTAAGAATAGGACTCACAGGAGATGTCCTGTGACAAACATGACTGCTGTTCAGACTAATAATAATGAACATGGTATGCTTCACAGAAGGCAATAGACTCCTCATTGCCAGGGGGCTTTGTGCAACAGTTGGCTTTAGCTTTCCTGGCCAGCCTCATCAGTGACCCCACCAATACACCCTCTACCCATGGGGCTGGCAGCCCCCTTTAAGCTCATGCCCTGTCATGCAAGCCTTGCCTGAGGTAAGTTGTAGCTAGGTCCATTCCCAGCCCTATTGCATCCCATCCTCTGTCACTGCTTTTCCTAGATGGATCATGGGCCCATGCTGCAGGTTGCTTCCAGGCCTGACTGGCTATGCCTAACTAGATCTTCTGGCTGGATCTTAGACCTCACTTGTTACCTTAGCTAGTGAGCAGTTGTTAAGAAATTGTGTCACCAGCCTTGGTCCTGTGTAGGCACTGTGGAGATGTGCCCTGATGGGCCTGAGGTTTTGCCTTGCTCTTAGTTCATAGGTGTTCGAGGCATAGCCCTCCTCTTGCAGCTCACTGATGCTTAGTTTGTCCTGCAAAGACAGTAAAACTAGTTACATAGGGGTAGCAATGAAACCTCAAGAGATGTGGCTTTTATTCCTTTAGTCCTTCAGTCTGCTTTTATTAAGGTACATGCTTGCTTTCTTCATCACTAAAATAGTATGCTAGTGTTTACACATACTTGGAAAGTACTTTGAGAATCTCAGGAGATATTTTGGGTTTGCTTCACTAGCTTACAAAAAGCATAGAGTCAGGTAATGAAATCCTTTCTTGTGAAATAAATCAGATGACAAACAGCAAAATTTGGAACAAAAAAAAAGTAGTTCCTATCCTTTCTTTTGTGAATTCATACTCAAGATAGAAAACAGGGCCAAAGTAAGTCACCTTGCTCCTTCTGAGAGCTGCCATCTGTATTTTTAATGCAGTTATTCCTACTTTTTCAGAAATAGTTAGCCATTTTGCTGCTGCTTTTAGCAGCAACTGTTTCACAAAGTAAAATGTTCAAATAAACATGGTACTGTGGCACTTGGGTAGATGGCCTACTGCATGGGCAGACAATATAAGCAGGGAAGTGGTTCCCTTGCAATTAAGTGTATTTACTGTAGTACAATCTGCTCTACTTGTTAGGCTTATGTAAATATATGACATCTGTTTATAAAAAGCAGCTGGCAGCACTGAGATCTCCAGTTACCATCATTTGGAGGAAAATAAGCACAACCTTATCCTGTTGTCCCTGCCATCCAAAAGTTGGAGAAGGAACTTCTCATTTCATGAACAAAAATGTGTTAAAAGACACTGTTAAAGCAGCGATTAAAAGAAAAGTTAAACCTACCAAAGTGGAAAAAGACCAAAACATTGGACTAAAAACACAAGCCAGATTCCATAATTCATCCCTGTTTTGTTTCTCTTATGTCTTTGTGGCCTTTTTTAAACTTAATTAACAATTTAAAATATTTTCAGGGACATCATAGTCACAAAGAGAGGCTTTAAACCAGGTTGAATTCCTCTTGCACCCACAGAGTGGCTACCATGATTTGTTTCAAATATTTTTATGGTTGCTCTTCACAGAGCATGTCTTCTTGGCAATTCTGCAAAAAGCCATGCTATGTTGTGCCTGTGAATGGTATACACAGAGGGACATACATACACACTGCCCCCACCCCCCTATCCCAAAGAACAGTTTATCTTGTTCCTTATTTCTGCTGTGAGGTTTCTGGTTTCTAAACCAGCAGCAAGCCCCTATACTAGAGCATTTAATTCATGACACTGCAAGATGAGAGCAGTTTCCCATGAGAAGTTAGGTTTCAATATATATATCAAACCAGTTCACATGTTCTTGTTGTCCTGGGAAAAACCCAGATTTGAACAAGTGTCAGGCCATATGCCAAAGGCAAAACTTCTTTGATTAAAACTGACTGGTTTGTTTGTTTATAGGCTTAAGCAATCTGAGTCTCTGAGTAGGAACTCAGTGGTTAACTGCAGCTTGTTACTTTTTTTTATTAAAGGAGGTTATGAACCAAAATTAATACAGGCTAACACTCAATGGGTGGGAAACAATGTCTCAAAACTCATAACTCCAGGAAAGCTGGTGACCTCTCAGATGTGGACCTGAGCATATGGTAAAAAGAGCTTATGGGATCTTTAAGATAGGAGCACAGAATTGGAGAAGGTCTCATGACTATCATGTTCAGGACCCAATGTCACAAGAACTGAGTCATACAATCTCTTACGCAAACTTATTGAGCTCTTTGCTTTTCTTATTGAACTTAAAAGCTTCTGAACCTCCCTACTCTCAAACTCTCAAGCGCCCTAGTCTCTACACTGCATTTAGCACAAAGCCACATTATAGCTTTTTTTCTATGTCACTATTGACTTTTAAACAACTCCTTTCCATTGTGGTGGTCTATTTTTTCAATAATGTGAGCAAGATACTTTTCTTAATGGCAATACCCTCCTCCCTGTCAGGCAGGCAGGCAAAATCAAAGGAGTACTCGAGTACTACAAAGGGCAAGGACAAAAAAAGGACAATTATGCAGGCTTGGAAAACAGAAGTTTAATTATCTCAGTTATCATCTTGTTTTAAAATAACGTACCAAGGACCAAATCACATGTGTAACTGAGCACTGGAGCTAAGTTACATATGCAGATGTGCTGCTGTAACTGGATGGGTACTTGAGGCAGACCAATTAAAGAATAAAGCTGAAAATATGGAGATTGACAAAGGATGTATGACCTGTATCAAGACCCAGCACAGAGAAGATGCATAGTTTGATGACCTTTGGCTTGAGAAATTCTTGACCTTCTCTACAAGGGGCTGTGAGCCCATCTGTCTAGTCAATTTTGCTAACCTCTTCCTACAGTTTTTCAAAGCTTTCCCTGTTTGACTCAAGAGCCTTTCAGCTTCTGCCTATTGGCAGTTCTCCTGTCAGGCAAGATGCACAACTAAATCTCCATGTTTCAGACTGTAACCAGTCACCTGGGAGCACCAGAAACACTAAGTTATCTCAGTGCACAGATTGGCTTCCAGGATGATGGCATTCTTGTCTGAAGTATCAGAGTTTGGGCAAGGTCAGCAATGAGCAGGGTTGGCACGTGCGCTGAAATGGCTTCCAGAGTATGTCTTATTCAAGACTGTCTTCACTGATATAAGCAAATTTGTCACAACCTTGTGCTTTTTCCACCTCCTGCTTCCCAAGATGGGGTACAATTGTACAACTCAACGTTGTAGAAATCATGGGAATGTCTGACCCAACTGACTTCTTTCCACTAGAGGACACTGAGACTCTGATCTTCTGTCCTCTTGCAGCAATTGTCATACACATTTTCTGTCTTGGAAAACTGAACAACTTTGTATAGGTAAAGTTTGAGACTTGTAAAGAACCTGAACAATTCTTCACAAGCTGTAACAGAAGGGCAATTAAAACAATCAATCCATTGACCTCTTCTGAAGTTAAACCATTAAATCTATGTCAACAGCAGAAGGTATGGGAAGATGAAAATAGTTCTAATTTGCAGCATAGACTAGTCCTCATCCAAGTCTGTGAAATTTAGACTCTCATGTAAACAAGCTGCTCATCTGGGAATTCTCCAGACTGTCCACTTTAGGTGTGATGAATCATATTCTGCTCCTGGCTTTGAGGATTTGACAATATCTCAGCAAAGTCTACACTCTGTGGTTTAAATGTTACTTTGCAACTCTTGAGTAGTATGAGGTGTGCACATGGCAAACATGCAGAAACTCAAACACTTCACATGGAGGTCTAAATACGTTGCTTTTGCTCAATAGATTTACAGCTCTCTTGCTGCCTTAGTTTTCTTACTAGTGATAGACAAGTCCATGGACTAGGGTTGCAATATTTTTGGGTTGTACAGAAGTATCCCTCAGTCTCACAAAAATTCTGAGTCCCTCAAAACAAAAGTTTTTACCTTCTCCTGTCTTCTTTTCCCACCAGAAGCTTCTCCTTTCTCAGTGACATTATCAGGTTTATATGTCTTCATTGGCAGCTGTCTGCTTTGTTCTGCCAAGTTTTACTTTACTGCTCCACATATACAAGTCAAAAAGTGTTATTTCACTTAGCATTTTGGTTTTAGCTGTTGCCAAACTGGAACAGTGTTAAGACAGGCAATTGCTATTGTAGATTTGGGAAGAATATGTTTATCATCTCACATGAAAAGAGGTGAATATCATGCCTAAATGCAGTTATCCAGTAGCACAACAATCTCCTTGCTAGAAACATTTCCACTGTTATTAGAACTCTAAATTTCTGGCTGGATAGATTCCTCACTTCACCACAGAGAATCTTATCTTCATTAGCTGAGACTCATGTAGTAGTCTTGGCTCACTGCTTGAAAAACACATATGTGTGGAATGCACTTGAACTCTAGTGCATGCGGTTTGCTCTATTTCCTTATGTAAAGTGGTTTCTAATGCAGACTTTGCATGAAAGACTTTTCACTTCTCGCTTGGAAAAGCCCATTAAGAAAAGATGGTTGTGAGTAAACAAACCTCAGCTGCAGAAAAAAGGCAGTGAACATAAAAGCCAAAAGTAAATACATATGAACTTGATTAATGTTTCTTTCAAGTCGGCTTTCAACAATGTTTGCATGGTGCACTTACCCGTGTCAGCTATCTTTTACCATATGGCTGCATACTGAAATTGAGTGAAATATTATGGTGCACTGGCCATAAAATAGGGCACATTTTAAAATATACTGAGGAAAATCAGGATATCTTGTAAAATCAGATGGCAGCCATTGATCCAGGCATTGATTTCAGCAGAATATAAGAAAAGCCAGATAATTACAAAGGATACAGACGCTAATTTGAACACAGATTTACAAAGGTCACTTTAGTTTAGAAAGAACTTCCAGAGATCACTTAGTTCACTCCCACAGAAAGAAAAGCTGACTTTGGAGTTAGATCTGTTCCAGTAACGGTGATTCTTTACAGTACAGAGATCGTTTGTAAAACCCTTCTCCTGTGCTGTTTTGTGAAGAAGGAAGATACTGGTTTTGTGGTAAGCAGCATGTTTCTATCAGGTAAAGGAAGAAACTCTGTAAGATGACTGCACTAATTCTTAAGAAAGAAGTAGGGTTTTGTTCATTAGCAAACCAAGCCTTTAAAAGACATTTGCAAATGCTTGTGGTAAGCCTTGGTCACAATCAGCTGGTAATTTTCTAATATGCAGATGTAAAGCTTATAAAACTTACCTTTCAACTGGCCATTAGAAATCCTTTTTCCACTTCAGTCTCTTTCCAAAGATATTAACATTCTTGGTGTTAACTACTGTTTTCAGACATGTCCTTACTAATGGAAATCGAGTAAACGGAGTGAGTTTAGGATATTGGTGTGAAAGTGAATGTGGTTCAAACCAGTTAATTTTACTCTCTTCCATGTTCCATATCAAAGAGTTAGCTGCAACTCACAGATTCTAAAACTACTGCTGTGCTAGAAAAGCCCAGATGAACCTCCTTGCAAGCTTTTAAAATCTATGGTGAAGAGCAGAGGTGAGAAACGAGCAGGAAGATAGTCACCCAATTTGCTCTTCACTCCTGAATGGCAAATACCTCAGCTACAGTAAAGCAGAAAGTAGTGTTGCTTAGTCAGACAAGAATAATTAAATACTTAAAGGCTATTTTTTAAAATACTAGCTTGGAGAAAAGGGTCATCATCAGAATTCAGTCAGCTGTGTTTTCAATGGCTATAAACCATTGAGTAGATTCTTTGCACATCTTTTCATACAAACATTCCATCAATTTTAGCTGGATCCATGCCTTTATTCAGCACCCTAACATACTCTTGCTTATGACATTCTCCTAGTTGGGACAAACATATGGAGATGATAGACAAGTTACATATCAGAAAAGGTAACAGAAGCTTCCTGTGCAAGGTATCCACTCTGAAATGCCAGTTGAGAATGTAAAGTTCTAAATTCAATCTCTACAAATTAATCTTCATATTACATCTAAAAATATCTAATATTTTGTCATCTAATAATATCAGCTTTTGACTCAATGTAAACTTCAAAACAATAAATAAAACCCTCAAACCCTGCAAACATTTTGCAAGCAGTTTATCTGTATCTGAAAACTCTTACTTCAGTTGTTTAATGGTAACAGCATGTAAAACAGCAGCTGAAGCAGAAAGAGTAGAGACTCCTTTTGTCACACACGTATCATATGCTCAATGGTTTACAGTAAAAAACAGCCCATGCATGAGTGTATAGACACATGATCAAGTTGCTGACAAGCTAACTTTCACATACTAAGATGCGACAGTTATCCTGATTTATTTTTACTCCAGTTCATAAGTATCCAGTGAGAGCTGGTAAAACTTGTAAACCAAGATACATTTCTGGGTATACTTATGGCTATTACACTAAATAGTACTAACACTCCTTTCATTTGAAATGGAGTGGATATGCCATAGAACTGTCAGGCAAAGCTGAGCTGCCTCTGCCTAGGGGTGCCAGGTGAAACCTTTCCATCTACAGACCATTAAGACAGAAAGAAGAGTCTTGTTTGCTATGCCTGTAAAACTGTTAGAAAGTGCTGTGAACACCTGTTCTTCTTTGCCCACACCATGGCAATGTTTATTCAGCAGCATATGGTAACATCAGGATGGCTTTCATTTTGGTAAAGGTCAACGGTAATCACCATAATCTAGTTTCAAAGGCTGTGATGTACTATTTATGTTCATCCACATAAATTCCATTTGAATTGCATCTGTCTTATGATTTTAAGGAAAAAATAAATACAGAAATGCAAAATAAGTCCTTCCAGGAGGACAGTAGGTTAGATTTTTTTCACTGTACATGACAGAATAGCCCATAGTTCCCAGAAGAGTACAGACCTGTCACAAGGAGAAATTGCTTGACCTTAGCCACTGACCCTGAAATATTGCTAGGTGGTGCAAGCCAGGGCAGTTCCCCAAGCTGCTATTGCATCTGAAGCTAGGTAATGCTTCAGAAGCTGCCTCTGAATGTGTGGCATCTACCTGATTTGCCATGTCAACAAGGACATAGCGAGCCTGGTGCAGATTTGTCTCAGCTGAATCTGATGGCTACAAATGAGTACTTAAAGGTATAATACGTAGACATTAATGTAGACGTAATGACAGAGAGATATTTTTTTTTCTCTTCCACAGGTAAAATCAACAGCAATACTGCTATGTAACATCAGCTGTCCTGGTGAAACAGAGGAGAGTGTGAGTGCTGTCTTTCTGCTCTCACAGCAGCACTGTAGGCCCACTTTGTGCTGGAATAAATAGCTGCAAAGTGACACGGGAGAAGCAGCTCCCATCTAAGCCCAAAGTACCTGCTATGAAGAGAATCTTAACTTTGGGGATACAATATTTTTTTAGAAACAGGTAACACTCTTCTAAGAGCAAGATAGTAACAAAACTAGTTTCCATGTGACTACTTTTCTTCAGTCTTGTTACATTATCTTTGGAGAAAACACAGCTCAACAGGATCAATGGTCTTTGAAAATAACATGCCAATCCTATGCAGGGCCCTTGTGTCACCATTGGATGACTCCTTAACATCCAATGTTGCTTCCTGTTGGGCATTTTTTTGCAAAACTACCACAGGAGAAGCTATGCTCTGTGGAAGCTATGCCTAGCATGCAGTGTGTTTGGAGCTGAACATGGCATTTTTAGGCATTCAATTAACAGGAAGAATAAATATGTACCTGGCATGGAAAAGACTCATCTTTTTCTCTAGGAGAGATTAAGATTACTGTTTAAAAGAAATCATTAGAGGAATCTGGCTGAGCTTCATTTTCACTTTTGCTTCCAAATTCCTCCTAAAGAAAGTTTTGTTGAGTAATCAGTTCAAATGTAAAGCTTCTTAATGTCAGTTCTTGGTTTGGTTTGTTGGGTTTTTTTTTTCAACTTGACTTACTATGGGGTTTTACATAGACTGTGCATTACAGTTCTCTTCTGTGACATAACGTTGGTTTACTGTTGGTGCTGGGATTTTTTTTAAATTATTTTAATTTTTGTCTGCCCTTTGATTTAACTTCAGCCTCATTTTGCTTTTGTGATATGAAATATCTTCCATATATTTCTATAGTAGTGGATACTTGTGGTCATTTCCAGTTTAATGGTCTGGAAAATTTGGAAAGGAAATCTAGGCATGTAATGATGTCTCCACCTGAAAGATGACTGTTTAGACATAAGATAACACATACAGTTTTTATTCAAATTGCCACAAGATATTTTAATCCAAGCACCATTCCTGAGACTGAAACAATTAATAAAGATATTCCCAAACATAAATTCCTTGAGCAACAGAAAGTCCGAAAGTGAAGTATATCAAAGACACCCAGATAACTTCTTCACAATGGTAAACCACATTTCATGACAACATAATTCTCAGTAAATTCAACATACAGTATCTGGAGAGGCATAGCTTTCCATTGCTGTAGTGCCAATAAATCCCCATAAGTTCACTGTTCATACCAAAGCTAAAGTGCTGTAAAATTCCTTCTAAGAAACAGATACAAAAAGTACAAATTATGTCATGTTAGATGAAGAGGTTTTACAGATGCACAGTCCCATTGTCTCTTGAAGCTGTGACAGTTGACAAGTATAAAGCTTCACTTTGAGAGTTACAGTCATCTCCTTAAAGAAAGAAAGTTAAATAGCATTATTTTTAAAATCGCCAGTAACTTAAGCAAATAAATAATGTTATTTTAACCACTGAGTGTTAGAGAGTGAAAGCCTTTTCTTCATTGTATGCAAGCTTTTCTGAGACCTGATGAAGTCACAACAGCTTCTTAAAGCTGCCATTAATTACAATGACATCCTGTTGCAATCTTTTTCAAAGAGAAGAATAGTCTTTCTCTCATCTGTGGTCCAAATTCTGAATTTTCTATTACATCAAAGCTACCACTCACTATCAGCCATATAAGTAAAGTAACAAATCTGGTTAGATAGTGTCCACAGGAATGCTTGTCAATTAAATCTGTGCATCTAAATAAGTCTGCAGAACTGGGACTTCAGTGATGAGGTCAAATGTCCTACATCTTCTGTGCTGATACAGCTTGAGCTGTAAGTTAAAATGAAAACAAACATGAACAATCCTTGTTCCTGTAACCAGGGCCATATGGGTCATTTCCAAGGCTCTCTGGTAAAGCATCTGTGGCTTTTATGCTTCACTTACCTACTCATCATGGAAAAAAGGTTCTTTCCAGTGTTTCTTAAAAATATATGATGCTGAGAAATAAGTATGTCATATGACTTACTGCATGCTGCACAAAGATTTTCTGTTACTAAAATGAAGAAGTAAAAAAAAACCACAAAAAGCAGCTACCTCTGCTTTAATTTCCTCATGTCAGTAAGTGCACAGTGGAGGCTAGGGGCTACAAAGAAAAAAGAAATTCTGCAACAGTAATTAAAAAAAGCCATGGGAAGCCACCCCATGCTCAGACATGCACTAGAATTATGTCTGGACACAGACCACGCTGTCCTCTAGGTTGCTGCATGCTTTGAGCTTTTGTTCATTTACACTGACATAATTCCACTGATGTTTCACATTGTCACGTGAAAAAAAAGAAAGCGCTTTTGACTACAACAAGTGATGGTATCTGAAAGGTGAAAGTGTTTTACTGAAAGTATCATTTTGACTGTAACTTCTACTGATGGCAGTGGATTGGGCAGCTACAGGTAAGACGCAAACAGTATGTGAAACGATATAAGAATCAGTGAATTCATGCCCTCTCTGTCCAATTCCTAGTTTTCATTTCACCTACAGAATTTATTTTTTTTAAGCTGGTGAATTCTTGATTTTTTTTTTTTTTTCAGGATTGAGAAACCTTGGTGGCTTCTCAAGTAAATCTCATCCTTGGAAATGCCCAAAGCTACCTATGTGTTCAGAAGCTGGTATTAGACTGCTTGATCAGCTGCATCACAGTTTTGCTCGAATTTTTTCCCTTGGGAGAGAATCATTCATATTCATGGGGCAAATTAGGCAGCCTCAAGGCTGGCCTCAATGGACAGTGTTAGGGTCTGCTGTGAGGAACTGGACAGTAAGCTGAACCAAATACTACTGTATCTAACACTGCCCACAGCCTCTCTCCTGACAGTACATTAACCTGTCAGACTCTTACTGATAGGTAACAAAACTGATTTATATAAGCAGGTGCTTTAAGAGCTCTCTTATCATATTGCTTTATAATTTTCTACGGTGTTTTCTCTTTTTTTTTTTTCAGGTAAACTTTAGCACTTGACAGTTCTATGCATTTTGAGACTTTTTAGGTATTACCTCTGTCTCCAATTAAAAAATTCCTGGATGTCTAGGACAGTTACATACTTGTAAAATGAAAAGTGGATGGTCTAATATTCCAGATAAGTGAGGTATCATTTAATTTGCTGTTAAAAACCATGGCCTGAGCCAAAAGTATAACGGACTGCTACAATCCATGATAATCTTGATGTGTTCCAAACTAACCATCTTTCTGTGTGTATCCTACTCAGCTAAAGCTACTAGAACAGCAGTTAATGTACTGAGATATGTACTGAGCTACTCATGCCAGCTGTCTGTATCTCAGTGAAAGGCAACAAACATTTATAAATGCTTACGTAACCTGTGAGAAAGTTATAATGTTAGATACTGCATTTAAGAAATGTTGCATTTAAAATCAAAACTAGCCTCTGTTTTAATGTAAAGTTATTGAAGTTTCCAAGTGCAGATTTGTAAAGGTTTTAGCTGTAAGAAAGAAAAAGTTGTAAACTTAAATACAGAAAACACTATGACTTACTTTTCTCATCTTTCAGGTTAGGGTTCAGTTTTCTTTTCCTGGCTGTTAAAGTAAATAGATATAAATTTAGCTCAAACATGTCTAGATTTGAAAGAGACAATGTAACTCAACAAACCTTTAGATTAAACTGAGCTTTAAGCACTTTTCAGTTTATTGATTAATACTAGATACATAAACTTCTCTACACTTCTCTTCTTTTAGAAATTTTGAACCAAATTCTAAAAGTCCTTTAAAGCAAGACTTTCATTTCATGACAATAAATACATTTTCCTGAGTTTACTGAAGTTTGTTCATACTCAAGAAAATAGAGTAACAGCCTGTTTGCTCTATTGATTTTCCAGTACTGCACTCACAAACAAGGAAATAAATGCTGTTTGTAATATCCAGTAGAGCACACCATTTTATTTATACAGACTTAACAGAGAGAAAAAAAAAAGTTCTATATTGTATGCTGTAGCTATAATGTCTTTGTAACCATGAAGAAAAAACACTGCTCAAGCTGTCGTTCTACAGCCCTCCTTAGCAAGCTAAAGCTGTTTGTGGTCTTTACAGAATAGTAGCTGGTCAGATTAAAACAATTATTCTTTCCATACAGAAGTAACAAGGTGAAAAAACCAAAACCAAACTGAAATGATCTAAGATCTCATTCTAGAAGAGAGTGCATTTAGAAAGAGCTACTAAAATTTCCAAAAGATTGTAAGAGGAAAAATAAAGAGCCACCAAAAAAATCCACTATCTGAAGTAAAAGATACCTTTTTTGGGTTGCCCATTCTTGAATGATTTTCTCTTTTGAAAGATTATTAGTATAGAGAGAAGAACAGCTACCATCACACACATGGGGATGATAAATAAGATCAGGGATTTTTGTCCACTGGACTGTGTACTCATTAAAGCTGTCAAAAACAGGAAAAGAAAGTAAATCTATAACTTACAAAACAGATATCGTTTATGAACTTGTCAGTTCTGAATCTCCAAAGTCTTGCTCTGACTGAACAAAAGGTTCTAAATATTTATCAAGACAGTGTTTTACACTCATTTTAAGAATACTTTATTTTGCAATATTACTATAAGCTTTACAAAAAATTGAGTCAGATCTGTCATTTGTTTGACATTTGAGTGAGCACTACTACAGTTCATCTGTATCCCATTTGAAGAACAATAACTTAGGAGACTAGGTCAGGGAAGACATGTAGGTTAAAGAATTTCCTCTGTACTGACAGAAAAATAATGGGAGCTAGCCTAAAATTAAAATATACAGAAGAATGACATACTGTTTTTTTGGAGTACAAGTTAGATGAAGCTTTAAAGGCAGAAATAATACTGACTTGTTTGTTTTCCAATGCATCAATATCACACTGTTTTTCTAGAACGAAATTCCAGTGATGAATCATAGGACATGATGAATGTACAAATATTCTGTCTTCTACAAGTTCAAGATGGTACAAACCTAAAGCGGAAATATGAGCTGAAGTTTCTCCATTCATTTCTTTACTCCAGAACACGCAGCTATAGTTCTCATTCATATTGGGTTTGAAGATCAGGATGCTGGTGATGTTATAGAGGCCATCTGCAGTCAGTGTGTAGGTGGTATTTGCAGATCCACTGAGATTTGATTTCTTCTCATTTTGCCAGTAAACCTCTGCCAGAGGAAAGCCTTCTGACTGGCACATGAAAACAAATTTGTCTTCACCTGCTTTTCTCATTACTTGAGTGTTTATTATCTTGTAGGGTGCTGCATAAGAAGGAGGTGAGTGAAGTTACTTTATGCAAAGATAGTCATTTTCCCACTTCCCTTCCTTCCTTTTAATGCCATTTTTTGTCTATGAGTATATCTGAGGTTCACTTATTTGAAATTATGAAGGAAGTTTTGTAGAAAAATTCAATATTCTTTATTCAATCCTCCTTGCACCTACAGTTAAAGAACTTACTCCACTACTTTATAGAAGGCAGCAACTGACGCTGAATTTATAGGAGGAAACAACTGAAGTTTCACGGGCCTCTGTTTTTGCCTTTTCAATATGCCACTTCAAGAAAAAACATCACATTAGAACAAAAAGAACTTTGAACTTCTGTGAGGACAGTGCAGAAAAACCAAAAGGGATCTTAAAAACACCTTTATCCATTTCTGCACTTGACGAAGCTTATCATTTAAATGCCTGAGTGGGAAACGAATGCTACCTTGTATCATACAGACATGCTGCAGTTAGTGGGAACCCCCAGAGGCCTTCAAAAGACTCATCTATCATGCTATCCAGTGATGTATGTCTTTATTGCTAATGTTCATTTGGCTTTAATGAGCAGAGAAAATCACATGTACTTGCTCTGGAAGCGGCAGACACTCAGGGAATTCCCAGTCACTTGAGTAGTTGCAGCAGAGCTTGTAAACAGATTAAAGCACCTCTGATAAAGTTTTGGGAATGGTCAGAGATGGTCCAACAGGGCAGTCAAGTGTCAAGTGAGAAGTGGGAGATAGGGGCACTGGAGAAGAGAGTGTAAGAAGAAGAAGGAGTGATAAAAGATGGAGGGAAGGGGAGCAGCTACTCTTCCTCTCTGGCACAGGCTGCACCTGGAGAAGCTCAACCAGCCATCAAACTGAAGACTAACCAGCACTCAAACAACTCTTTTTTTCACCTAGGGGCTGAGCACAAGGGCTTGGTGAAGGAATTAGCAAAAATTGCTCCAAAATAATAAATTTCTACAAGACTGTTTGAGTTCAGTAGATACGTCCCAATGAGTATATTCTTACATCCAACTCAGCCACCAACCTTTTACTTCCAAAGTAACATACTTGTAGTCTGCACCCTGGTACTCAATGAGACAAAGATATGATCCCGCATCTGTGATCTTCACACTGGTGATGTGAAGGATAGCTCGTCCCAATTTCAGCTTACTGTGTAGAAGTGCTGCTCTTCCTATGTAATCATGGTGTTGAGATGAAGGGAGAACTTTCCCTTTGTGAAGTGTGTATACCTCTCTTCTTTTCAACTGTTCTTGCCTTTTTTGCTCCCAAACAACAGTCAAAAGACTTAGGTTCAATGAACCGTTCACGTGGAATCTACATTCCATGGTCACGTTGCTCCCATAGTCCACAACATACAGCTGTTGAGGAACTTCAACTGTAAATAAAGCTACATCAGGAAAAGAAAACAGTTTTGTTTGTTTTATTAAATATGTTCTGATTTTCTTTACATTTGAGCAAAAAAGGTGTCATATAGTCAGGCATACGTTTAGTGGTTTGACTAAAAGTCTGAGGCATTTCTTTTCCTACTCATGCTAACATTTTTGCTATGTTAATAATATCTATAGCAAATCATCTATATTCTGTGTTAATTACAGAGTTGGAAATATAAGAACAAAACAAGCAAGTGGTTTTTTTCCTTCACATTTTAGAAATAACTTATGGCCGAGTCAATGATTACACAGGGAATATGTTATGAATAGTTTACTATTTTAAAGTATACTTGATAAACGAGAGGTATTTATGACACATCATCCAATGTTAATACTATCTGTATTGGACATACTATATATTGGTAGACTCAGTTCAGATGCACTTGAAAGCTTTGGTAGTAACATTCAAAAGAGAAGTTCATGCACCTTTTTTTTTGCATTCCTTTTATTTGATGTGTTTGTGAACTTCTTGAAGGGAAAGCTTCAGTACCTCTTAGCAATGTTTGTTCACTTTAGTACAAACTGTACTTTGTACTAGTTTGTACAAACCATAGTACAAACTGTAGTACAAGCTGTAGTGAGGGAAAAATAGTATGAAAAAGTGTGAAGCATCTTTTGAGTTTTATCCAAGCTGCTCCTGCTACAGGCATGGATAAGGTGGGTTTTACTTCACCTTCCCTCACACCTAGTTGTTCTGCTTCACAATTGGCATAGTATATTTCAGTCATCCTCCCTCTCATAGCCATGCCTGCCAGTGATGGACACCTCAGTTTTCAACACACTATGCTCTAAACAACCCTGGCTGTGGGAAGTGATAGATCTCTGTCCTGTGCTCAATTAGTATGCAGAGCCTTCTGTATGACATTGCAAAGCAGAGACTCCAGGTAGCACTGGCTATTCATGAAAGTACCCCTGGAGCCCATATACTGAGACCATTTGCCGCAGTGGTTCTGCTGCTGGAATTGAAGAGCAGTTTCTCTCTCACCTGAAATTATGGGGAGCTGCATTTCCAGCAACAGCATTGTGAGGATCCGGAACATTTTCTCTGGTGGATCTGAAACAGAGGTAGGATTGCATCAGCATTTGCAACAACTGCTTTCTCCTGCTGAGGTGGGTTAACGTCATGCTAGCCTTCACAATCCATCTCAGCTAAAAACTGGTGAAGATAAAAACAAACACTAGGCTACAACTAGAAACAAGGAAAACCCTGATTAAAACAACCATACAGACATGTTGAACACAAACCACTGACCTGTGGCAATGATAGCAAATAAAATATTCCCACAGCTTCACCCATGAGGCTTTCAGGATCTGTAGTTTGCAGCAGTCTGAAACAGTCCAACAGGGCAGCGCTTTTCAAACAACTTCACAGTGCAACCCTACCCATGAATAATAAAAATCAATTGCAGTTGGCTTCTCACATGTGGGAGAGCTTCACAAACAGAAAAAGCAGATCTTTTTTTATCTGCCTGAACTAACACCTGATACAGCTTACATCTTTACAATCTAGTTTATGATCTAGTTTACAGCTCTGATTTTGTTTCAACTCATGCTTCTCATACTTTTTTTGAGGATACTGACTGTCTGATTTCTTCAACATCAAGATCAGAAGATACCTGGAACACAGTGTGAGGTACTGGAAATATCAGGGTGAGTAAATTAAAGTTTGCTTCAGATTGGACTGGAAACAAGGGCTGCAGCTAATTCTTTCACTTTGCACATGGCAGTGCCTGACAGTACTTTGTATTACTGACAGTAAGCTGACAGCCCTGAAATAATGCGGAAGAAGAAAGTCCAGTTCTAGCATGAGTACCTTTCTGTTTCAGTAACAAGCAAGCTGTGGTTTGTGTTGTTACTTTGTATCAACATAACTAAAAAGTAAAAAAAAAAAAAAAAAAAAAAAAAAAAATAAAAAACACCGACCTAAACTAGGGACAACTTTCATAACTAAACTGATGAGATAATAGAAGAGAATGAATAATTAGTTTAAATAAAGCACGTTAACATATATTATAATCTGGATTAAAACAAAAAAAAAAAAAAAGGGAAAAAGAAAAGAAAAAGGAGGAAATCCAGATATAAATATAAGGAAGTAAAGAAGAGAAGGAGCAATTTTAGGCTTCTCCAGAGCTAGACTTACTGGAGAGGGTTTTTCATTTTTGCTTCCTCATTCATTTGTGGCTCAGCTGGAAACATTCTAATTCTGATTTTCTCATGTACTACATTTCTTTGCTTGCTTCTACCTTTGAGGTCTCATACCTCATAAAGTCAAGGGCAAGCTTTAACAAAATTAGCAGCCAGTATTAGGAGGCTTTTCCTGGAAATTTAGGTCTTAATTTTTTGATGTCACAGCTAAAAGTGACCTTTATATCACCATAAATGTCAATATGTAAGCTACCGTAAGCAGACTTATTGCATCTAAATGAACACTAATTTCCTTTATCAGAGCACTGCCTGAGTTGTCACTACTTAATTGTGACAATGTGTAATTATGTTAGCTGTGTGCGAAAGAAGAAGAGTGTCACCATCATTATTTCCATTTCACGGTTAGTACTATAAAAAATTTACCATCCTCAGTCTCCTGCTATGCTCACTTCTTCACACAGCCTACATAGGAGGACATAGGCAGAAGAACTGAATGAAGAATTTCATGTCAATGTTTAGGTCCCTGGATTAGCCACATGTGGGGTATTTGAGGTGATCTGTTCTCTTTTTATATCTCAGCATACACTCAGAATGAAGAGCATCTATCCTAGTGCAAGGGATGGAACTTTTTCAAGTATGCATATTACTTAAAGTAAAAGGATAAAACAAAAATAAGGCAATACATAATCAAAGCCCCAGCAGATAGCAATCATAATTAAGTATAACATAAGAGTAAATCTTGACTAATCAAATAGATTAACGTGTGACAAGAGCGTGACACATACCAAAGAAGAACCCAAATGGGGTTTTTGTTTGTGATTCTAAAAGCAGAGTCATGGAATGCTTGTAGGAATTGGCATGGATCTGTATCAGAAGGATCAAGGACCTTTCAGCAAGGATCTCTAACCATCCTCCTCTGTTTCCATTATCAACCTGTTATGCAATCTCAGTGCAATTGACCCATGCAAATTAATCATGCAGCTCTGCCAGGTATCCTGATGCACTTCTATAAAGAAAACCTGCACCAGCATCTGGAAGGTGATTTCTTCTGAGCCTGTAATACCAACTGTTCACGCTGTTACAAAATAGCCCTCATTTTCTCCCTACTTTTTGTAAAACATATGCCATGCCTTGCTACTCTGTGGTCCTTGTACATGGCCATCCTAACAAAGTCATGCACAGCACTGTCTTTTTCTTTCTTTGAGAAAAAGGCCATTTCTAGAGCATATTCATCATCTATCTACTACAACTTCATAGTGAAATAACAAAGGAGCACTGCACCATAAAAATCAGCACTTTGTGGTTCTGGCTGCAGAGTCAGAAATTGAAATCCACATCTGAAAGCATGAGGAAGTTGCCTGACATTTCAACAGTAATTCAGGTCCTATCAGTTAATGAATTTCCCAGACCAACCTGCAGAAGAAAAAGTAAGTTTTCACACAGTGCTGTGTGATTATGAAAATGAAGCTGGTTAAGCCTTTGAGAGCTGAGATGACAAAAGCTGTGGCATCAGATAGCTAAAAATCATCATGGCTTTTTATGGCTTGCAATAGTTCTAATGAAGATATAAGGCCCAAGATTAAAAGTTTTAATGTGAATCATAAAAACAAAGGTATGACAATAAGAATAGGGGGAAAAGAAGGAATATAATCTTCTCTTTTTACATAGCTTTTTTTTTTATTTTACTGAAATTACTGAGTTGAAACCAATATTTGATTTTCTTTAGCTCTAAACCAACACATTCTGATAAGTTTTCTTAGTGAATTCTTCGTGAAACACAGAAGGCAATGATAATAAGTTGCTAAAGTTACCTCAACGTCAAAATGACACTATATATAGTTTTCCTCCTTCTGATTCACTCAGTGATGTCTATGACTCTAGTCCCTGTCCTGACTCACATGCCCACAGGAATTATAACACTCATCTCCAAAAAAGGTAATTTTTGTCCAATGCACCACTTGGAATGCACCACTTCACATAAAATTTCAAATGGTTGCCCCAAATTCTCCTCATAAGGAATGAGAGAGGTATTTCTTGTTGAAAATTTAGACTTGGCATTATCATTTCAAACTGTACAATTCATATGCTCCAGAAGACAATATTGTTTTCAATACTTTTTTTTTTCAATTTTCAACATGAAGTATAGACTCCATTCAATTCTACAGACAGCAGTGAAGAGATGCTTGTCCTGGTAGATCTGTATGTTATAAGGTTGCTCTCAGGAGGCAAAAGTTGTGGCAAAAGGTGAACATCAAACCCTGCTATATGCTTATATTCTGGAGCTTTTGAGCAAAAACTGGGATACTTCTTTTAAGTAGCTGTGCTTTGTATAAATCTCTTTGGCATGTGTTCATTGTTGCAGCTACAGGATCTAATTTTTGGGAAATACTCGGGTTGTGAACCACAGTGAGTTGTGGGAGGGAGATGGGCAGCAATCTGGTGAGAAGAGCTAGGACTGATTTGACTTCAGTTACTGACAACTCCCACAATGCTAACAATATTAAAGAGTTTGTATGAAGCTTTGTAGGCAAAGGAACATGAAAATCATGGAGTATTTTGCAATCTACAACTTTGACATAAATATTAAAACCCATGTCTGTATAATGTGAACTGTGAATTCAGTTCTGTTTCTTTCATACATGTATCTGAAAGTTTATGGTGCTTTTCTTAGACATAAGCATCTTAGTCTGATCCCTCTGGCACTGCCTTTGTTTAGCAGCCTTGCTATGATTGCTCCTGCTCATTGCAGGGAGATTGGACTAGATAATCATTACAGATTCCTTTCAACCCAAACCATTCTGTGACTACTGCCAACACAATGATAACAAAGGATCCTGTGCCAGATTATTCTTCTTTGTGTTCACTAAATTAACACAATCAGAGGCACAGACACTGATTCAGTGACCTGGATAGCCTTAACCAACCATGGATAACCTTTTAGTTTCCTAGAAACATCAAAATATTTGCATTCTGGCAAGGAACAATTAAGAACAGTAAACACATTTAGCATTTACATAATGACACTTAGCATCAGTAAGCTTGGAGAGTTTTGTAGAGCAGTCTCCCACTAGAAAATCTAATCAAGCTTCCAAGCATACCAGCTGTTCTCCAGGTTTAAAGCAGGGGTAAAAGGATACACAGAAGTTCACAATAAATGCTCAGACTTCAGTCTGAAACATTAAAGGATTAAAGGACTGAGGAAAGAGTATTTGGTTCTTTTAAGTAGGTATTGTAGGCAGACCCTTGCTTGTATTGTGTTTCCCTGCAGACCAAGTTAGACCAAGCTGACACTTATGATGTGATCATGATCAATTTTAGCAGCTATAACACAAATATTCTTACAAAGTTTCTGGAAGAGAGCAGAAACATTGCACTTCATAGCTGGGAGCTGGGAGGAGGATAGCCAGGTGGCCTGTGTCCACCTCCACACAAACTAACAAGTGCACTTTAGCAAACAAGGTTTTGCAGGTGATCTGCAAGACTGGTGAGAAATCCTGAGCAGGCAGACTTTGTCATAGATTTGAAAAGCAATCTTGCAATGGATTTGTTCCTTTCTACCCTCAACATTTTTCCTCTGCCACTGATGTACTCTACAACATTATAGAGACAAGCTCAGGTCATGATTTTTCTATTCCCTCTCCTACAGTTTTTGTGCTTTTGTACTCTAAAGGTACTGCCAGCACAAAACACCATGAAATGCTCTCTGGAAATATGCCAGAAAGGCAAACCTATCTGAATACCAAAAGCAATCAAGCTGCATTAACACAGCATGCTACTTGGGTCCATTTGGCCAAAAGAAAGCATCAGAGCAATACCAGGTTAATGTGACTGTACTGCTTCTCATGCCTAAGCTAATTTGTTTTAAGGTAATTCAGATCTTCCTAACATAAAAACAGGTTTTATGCTCATTTTGCTGGAAAAGAGACTATCTCCTCATACACATAAGTACACTGCAAAAGATTGAAGGGTCAGAGTCACTGCTTTCTTTTCTGTTACTGAAACTCCTTTGACTTCTGTGCATCTTGTGGTTCAAACTTCCAACACTCTCACGTGTACAAAAAGACACAATGTTTTCAACCTCCTCATTAAATGGCTAAACTTATTTTCCCTTCAGTGAAGGATATAGTTAAAGACAAACAATTTTTTGTTTAAGTTTTAAAACTGTAAGTCAGTTTTAACTGACTTACTTTAACTTACTTTAATAACATTAGATCCTCATACAAACTACATCTGTTCTGCAGCTCACATTTAGAAATTTGTTTCCATGTCAGAGATTTCACTAAAAAAAAACAAACAAACTAGAAAAGCATGTTAACATGTTTAAACTCCATTTCTTAGGCCTGTCTCAGCATGTCCCGTTCTGTGTCTTCTGCCCTTTTCCTCTGCAACTCACCTCACCCTCACACCTTCTCACCTGCAGTTCCTTCTCTGCTGTTGCACCCGTAATCCAGCCACTTGTTGTCCACCTCACTATGCAGTCAATCTACTGTTGGGTCTGTGACTTTGTACCTCATGTTCACATCACCTGTGACAGCCTGATTGCATCATTTCAGCCTGCTCCCATCTCACTTCAGCTTTCAGGTGAAGAGAGATAATTACCCACTTCCTTCATTGCTCATCCTTGCTATGGATTTTCACCCTCCCTGTCTCATCTGGCAGTGTGTTTTTCGTAATCACTTTTTCTTGTTAAAATCTAATATTTCTAATATAACTTTGAGTAATTTTTAGTTTTTGCTATAGATGTTAAGGTAAGATTGGATTGAAATTTTCTTACAGAAAAAGCTTGAAAGCCAGCCATGTACACATGCCTTTCAGCTCTTAGCAGCTGCTCTGAACAATACAGGCTAATACTTCACCATGATACACTGCAAATTTTCTTTCACATCTCCACCTTCTACAGAGAGACTTTTCAGAGAAGTGCAAGAAATTCTCTTCTTCCTAGCCTGTGGTCTTCCTGGGGAAAGTCCCCAGACATGCTGAGCAATCAAAACAATTTACCATCTGCAGGTAGAGGGATAATAACAACCAAAAGAATGTAAGCA
Organism: Urocolius indicus; assembly: GCA_013401255.1. Taxonomy (NCBI): domain Eukaryota; kingdom Metazoa; phylum Chordata; class Aves; order Coliiformes; family Coliidae; genus Urocolius; species Urocolius indicus. The sequence goes on from WBNH01012204.1 coordinate 46,843, forward strand.
GGAGCAAATAGATACAAATACATACAGATTTTTTTTTCTCTGTACAATTCTTTCCTGAAATTCAGAATTAAAGGTTTAGAAACAGCAACAGCCCAATGCACAAGCTGAAGAGGCTTACCAGTATCACTGTCCTGCCTTCACCTATGACAGAGGATTCAGTTCCAAGACAAATCCAGCTTCTACAGCTCCTTATTCCCTAGGGCTTCATGTTACACGGATCTGCATTTTAGGACTTGAGACTGACCAAATCTCTATTTCAGAATCAGAACCCACTCCCTACAAATCATTTGAAAATAAACTGAATTTAGGTAAATCTTAAGAACATAGGAAAAAAAAAATCTTCAATAAGTCACTCAGAAACATAATAAAAATTGATTTGCATTTTAGCAACATTATACTCACATTTTTATGTAGTCATTGGAAGGATCAGGTTTATATGGTAGCTAAGATTTTCAGTTTTACAAAGTAGCTCTGTTCTGTTCGCATGACAGCAGAAACTATCCAGCTCGTATGATCATTTTAAAACGTGAACCAATAGCACAGCTTGATCTAATTCAAGCTTTATGTCACAAAAACGACTCTGTTAAAAGGAAACCAGCAACTTTCTGAGGAATTTGGAAGCAGTTCCACTTTCATTTTGATGTTTCATGATGAATGTACTCTGAGTTCAGTGTTCCGCACTGCTGAGAACATAGAATGGTAGAGTTGGAACGGACCTTTAGAGATCATCTAGTTCAAACCCCCCGCAGAAGCAAGTCAACCTAGATCAGGTTGCATAGGAACGTGTCCAGGTGTCATCCAAACATTTTCTTCAAAGTATTCTGTAAAATTTATATGCTTCAATTCTGCTTTTAATTACACTCCCCCCCACCTCCCCCCTTTATTTTTTCCCCCGGATTTACACCTGTGTATAGCCTTGGCATCCGAACTTGCATATACTAGGATTATTCTGCATTCCTGAAACTATCAAGTTTCATTTTCTTTATTTTAATTGCATTAATTTTACAAGACTTCCTAGAGAGAGATTATCTAACATTTGTAGAGCACATTTCCTGGTCATTTTCATCTTTATCCACATTATTTTTTTTAAAAAAGTCACAGTAATGATATCAAATATCCTTGCCCAGTGAGGTTGTGAATCTCCATCCTTGCAAATACACCATATTTGACAGGACAAATCCTGGGCAGTTGTATTTGTTGACTCTTCCTTGAGTGGAAAGTTGGACTAGGTGACTGCCAGACTCTTTTTCCAGCATTAGATTCTCTTCCTCCCCTACTCTTCACTCGTGAGACCACATCTGGAATATTGTGTCCGGTTCTGGGCCCCTCAGTCCAAGAAGGACAGGGAGCTCCTAGAGACAATTCAGTGCAGGACCACAAAAGTGATGAAGGGAGTGGAGTGTCTTCCTTATGAGGAAAGGCAGAGGGAGCTGGGGCTCTTCAGCTTGGAGGAGACTGAGGTGTGATCCATTAATGTTTATGAATATGTAAAGGCTGAGTGTCAGGAGCATGGAGCCAGGCTCTTCTCAGTGATGTCCAATGATAGGACATGGGGCAATGGGTACAAGCTGGAACATAAGAGGTTCCCAAGAAACACAAGGAAAAAGTTCTTCACTATGAGAATGACAGAGCACTGGAAGGGGCTGCCCAGAGGGATTGTGGAGTCTCCTTCTCTGGACACATTCAAAACCCACCTGGGCAAGTTCCTGTGTGATCTTCTCTAGGTGGTCCTGCTCTGGCAGAGGAATTTTGAAGTCTTTTGAAGTCTCTTCCAACCCTTAAGATTCTGTAATAAAGTATTCTATTACTGCTTAGTTCATGTGTCTGTGCCTTTTACTATGTACTATTTACTTTCACAGAGTGGTTCAATGCTCTGTCTTTTAATTCATGGCTATATCATGGGTGGAAGACATGATATAGCAGTCTCTTCCCAGGTTTCTCAGATGCATTGGTGCTACAGGTGAGACGTACATACTCTTTTGTCTCCAATTAGTTCCTCATCAACTGGGAAAGTTGTGCTCTAGCTTCATACAATGAATGATTGTGCCTTTAGTCTTTTGAATCTTGGATGGTTTGGGATGACATATGATGCCTGCCTGCTTCATAGTTCTAGCCTGACTCTGTAAAATCATGTTTCCTTCTGCCTGATGCAGAACAATCCACCTGAACAAAACCACTCTTATCACTACTTAGAGATTTTTTTCTAGGTAAACTTATGCTGTGTAGCCCTATCACATAAAGTAATTCCTGGGCAGCCTGATCTTTTTTTCCAGCACACTTCCAATGACCTGTTTGGCAGATGTCAGAAGTCAATGGTTTGGATGATTGGACACTTGAAGAAAAGAGAAAAATCTATAGAGCAAGAGTTGAGCTTGATGTCCTAACACTCTCAGTAACAACAAAAGGATGACAGTAAACTGAGATTTGTTCTCTTTTGTAAGTATGTAAGAGAAGGGTAATTCAGCTTTCCTAAGGCACTTCTTCCTGACTAATGCTTATGCCTACTGTTTCTCTTAACCCCATCTTCACCTTTCACCTGCTACCAGCTCTCAAATCCCTTATATATACTTAGTGGCCTTCCATGCTAAGACAAATAGCCTATTTAGAGACCAGTATTTAAGCAAATACTCCTTACGATTAATATTTTTTTAAAGGATTAATTAATGGTAAAATAAAGAAAAAGGCAGAAATATATGAATGATATGCAAGTTATACGTAGCTTTTAGGCATATTAAGGTGCAAAAGGCAGGAGATAACCTTCTTCCAGAGACATTGTAAAAGATGGATGTCCCAGCTGGAGTCATAGTAATTCCCAGCAAACACCTCTGCAGATTATCAATGTCCTTCTGAGAGACACTCTACGTGCATAAAGTACTCAGGGGAGCCTTGTTTAGTTGATTGCTATGCTCATTCTCTTCTGACTAGCCCTTTGCTTGTCTACCTCACCCATAACTTTCTTGGTTGTTGTGGAACCACAGAATCATAGAATCACGGAAAATTAGGAGTTGGAAGGGACCTTTAGAGATCATCCAGTCCAACCTCCCTGCCAAAGCAGGTCCACCTAGACTCTCTGTCTCCTCTGTGTCTAGGTGCCCAGCTTCCCTGGAGGTACTGAGACTTTTTCCATAAGGAAAACAAAAGTGTTCTCTTCCCACCTGACAGGAAAGGTACTCCAAAGTTCCTCTACAGCCACTATCACCATCTTCTACTCATTCTAAGCCAGGTCTAGCTACAATAGGTTTTCTTCATGTGTTCCTGTTTGCAGACAGGGATACAGAAAGCTCAGTGCAATCGCCCAACAGTGACCTGCCTTGAATGTCTCATGAACGCAGCATTCTGTGGCAGGGACTTGCCTGAGACAATCACCTAGGCTGTAGGAGCAGAGAAACATGGAGAGAGAGAGAGGGAACTGGGGAGAAGATGCAGCAAAACCAGAAGTCTCACAGGTTACATATGTAAAAGCAGAAATCCTGCTGCCAACATCTCTGCCACTTTCCTGGTTATCCCATGTTTGGATGATGTACCTTTGGTATATGTTATTCATGGACATTACAGTTACTTTTCTGTTCAAAAGGGAAAAGGAACATACATCCTGCATGCTGCTTTATGAAAGCACCACAGGTTGAAACAAGGACTCTGCTTTTCTTGTTATGATTAGTTATTCTTTAATGTAACTTGCTTGTAGTACTAGCATTCATATTCCACAAAATTAAATGCCATATCACAAAACAGGCCACCAGACTGGCCCATAATTAAACATTTTCAAAAGAATGAGTCCTGTACTCAAATGCCAAGAAGTTAATTTGGATTATGCACATGAACTAGACTTTTCTGAGTACTTTTGGGCATTTAACAGTGCTTGGCCATTAGGAAGCAAAATGCAGTCTACTAAAGCTGAGTCTGCTCCAGCTTCCTGATGGGTTTAATTTTCCAAAACGATTCAATTAACACTAAAAAAAAAACAACTCAAAACAAAATATGGTGTCTAACTACATTTTTAAAGTTAGAATAAGAAGTATTTCCTCTTACTTAGTTCTCGTGACCTAAATCTGTCATATTTTTGGTTAGTTATGTATTGTCCCTCTGTCATGAGTGGGAAGTTATTGTGCCTAAACGGCATTGGAGGATAAGCATATGAGCCTATCTCCCCATATTCATAAAAATGAGACCAAAAGACTCAGCTTATTCTAAAAGCCTGATTTGTAAAATTACTAAAATTAGATAAGTTCTGGTTTGGATGTCAGAGAAATATAAAGTAGAGCTGATTTAGAGAAGACGAGTCTTTTCACATTACTTGTTACCCATCATACCTCCTGCTTTTCTAATGAAGTAGCCAAACTTCAAGCTTCCTATGAAACATTTAGAAATTCAAGCACTGGTATTTTGGACAGTACAGAATTGCTACAGAAATTAGAAATAAAAATATATGTTCCTCATTTCATTATCCTACTTGTATAAAATACAGCACTGTCAACAGCAACTTACTTTTCTTCTGCTGGGAAAAGGTAAGTGTAATGGTTCCTGGTGTCCATTGGAGCTTGGTAACAACACGAACTTAAGCACACACCAACAGCACTGTCTTGCGAAGGCTGATAATAACTAAAAGGACTAGACTTTTCACTCTTACTTTAATATGCCAACAGCTACTCCAGTCTCAAAGAAGAAGCAGAAAATGAAGAGATTGTCTGGAAGGGAAATTATTTCTGTGGTGATTGATATGAAGCTACATTCGTATGTTGTTTTTCTACGAATAGCTCTAATACTTCCAAAGATATTCTTACACTCAGGAAGTAAATAAAAACTGGTAATTGCCTTCAGTGACACCCAGACTGCAGCCTCAAAAACCCATGTTGGGAAGTGGGAGGAGATTTTCAAGTTCACATAGCATCCTTTAAGTTATTAAACAATAAGAATCAGTTTAAGAGTATCCAAGCTCTAGAGTGAAATTAGGAAAATTATAGCAATTATTTTACTTGGGGCCTACCAAATTCTTTATGGTTTTGAGATGTATTTCTCTATCCTATTATATAGAACAGCTTGCTGAGATATAAACTAAACACAACTTTACATTAGCTAGACTGAATTCTGCCAGCAGTGGGCAGTGGGCTGCATTCATACTCTTAGGACTGCTTGAGAGACTTATTTATTTTAAACTTAAAAATAAAACCTGAGTCCAATTAGATTCCAGCTCTGAACTATCTCTTCTTTGTGAGAGCAATTAGAGAAATTATATGGTTATAGATATTACTCTACACCCAAATATCTGATTTTCCTAGAAAAGCCAAGTGGTACTAACACTAACTGACAAGTCAAAGACAGCAGGAAAAAGAAACCACAAGAAAACAAAACATTTTATTAAAAAAAAATAACTGTGAATAACATTGTAATAAATAATTTTTATCTGTATATGATCCCCAAACAGCTATGTATCTAGCAATACGTAACAAAGCAAGAGCTTAAGAAATGGGATTCAGAAGCATGTTCCTTCCAGTAATTTCAAGTCCTAGATGTGAAAAGATTCTCTTTCTTCAATTCCAAAGGTGAACAAAAAAAGCAGTCCAAATCAAGAGCTGTTCTTCCTGAACATCCAGAGTCACATTATCCCCAAATGGTATATGCAGTAACCAAGTAGTGCCAACTACATCACAAGGAAATTAATTTCCCAAAACACTTTTCAGAGACTGAAATCAAGACACTGAGTGTTACCTAATAATTTCCAAACCATAGTTGCCAAGAAGGTTACAGCATCTCTTCCAGGCTTAGCTGAGAATGTCTAGTATTTTAAGAGCTACAGTATGGTATCTTATCTCTGCACTCCCACCCTTCATGAGGATGAAAATATTGGAAAAATTCTTCAAAAGGTGGAAAGCAAAATCTTTGCAGGGAACTGAGAGCTCAGGTTGGGAAAAAAAACCAAAACACAGCCCAGAAGATGACCTAGCTATACACTGGCTATGAAATTCATGATGATCATAGACTTAAAGTGCTTTACCTTAAAGATGTTTTTAATGAAATATGTCTTTGGAAGTGCATAAACCTGAGAAAACAAAAATTTGGACATTTAAGTAAATACCTCCATACCTAGTCACACATACAAAAGCCTGAATCTAAGACTGTTTATGCCATAATGATTCTATGAACTTCACTGCAGTTTTTCCTGAGTTACAATGATATGGAAGAAGATTGCCATCACAGAATAAAACCAAAAAATTAGTATCCCATTTAATAGACAGAACACAGAATGTCTGAGCTGTCAAACTTTCACCACAGAGGAAAAAAGTTTCCCTTTCTTCCTCTAAGTCTTCTCAATTTGCATATCTGTGAAAGAAAAAAAAAAATTTTTTTCAATCAAATTATGAAATGATGAAGTCACAGAACATTTCATGGCTTTGGGACTCTTTCCTAGAATTTGAAGGTACCAAAAAATTTTCCTTCATTGTCACAATTAAAGATTGAAAATTGAATTAATTAAAAGGTCAAAGAGAAAAAGATGATCATGGGAAGAATAAGGTGGAGTTCAGACACGCTGGTGTGAATGGCTCTTCAGCAAATACAGTGAAATCTCTGTGGCTTAGGTCCTCCCATCTTTTAAAATCTTTCTTCAAAGTCTTTCAAATATATTCAATGCTCTATCTGTCAGTAGTCCTAGCAACATATGCCCTAATTCTTTGATTTGGGTATCGATACTTGTTGGACCAGCAGGTTACCCTCCTTTGTGTTTACTATACTTGAGTGTTGCAGGAAGGGATTTGGAATGTAATTATTACAACTGCTTTGGAAGTCAGCAAGAACATGAAAAAAAAAAAATCATTAACTTCATCCTGCTGTTCCATGTCACAGTGTGTTGAAAGTGAGATTTCAGAGATTTGGTCATTTATTTTCTCACTTTGCTGAGACAGAATTTCACAGTTTGGACTTGCTTGAGTGGCCATGATTAAGGGGCCAGATTATGGTCTCCCTCCTCATTGCCATCACCAATCCTTCAGTCATGCTGGCACAACTGCTTCTGCAGCAAAAGTGTGGGCTAGGGAAAAGACTAATTTGGGTTGTTGTACATCATTGCATCCCATTTTCCTTCACGTGGCTTTTCTTTTTAAAAGACAACTGATTAATTTATATAATTACCAGTAGAAAATGAGTTATGATGGTGAGTTCATAAGACAGAGACGGAAGGCTGTACTTGTCTTGAAGGCTAAGTCTGTTGAAACAAGGAACTAAATCATTCAGCTATGAATCAAGGCTCAGGTGACTACAGATGTTTTGTGCTCTGTGCGATTTCCTATTTCTCAGTTTATCATTTACACTTACATTTCAGCTCTTCATCTTCAAAAGAAGCATCTCTGCAGTCATTATCTTTTGACAGCTCTTTAAACAAAGAACATACATACAGATAAGAGTCAGCATAGATTAATATACTGACAGATTCATATACTGACAAATCTTCACCAAAAACTGCTCTCTCAAGCCATCCAGGAACTATGTGACTTAAACACAGATCAGGAAAAGAGATTAATATCAAATGCTCTGTTCACATTGGGCAAGAGAGGTTTTCTTAGGAAAAACACCAACTGCCAGTGTGAACTGTCACACAGCAGTTAAATTTCTAAATAAAACCACAGAAGGAATTAAAAAAGAACAACCATGAGCCACCGTGAGAAGAGGCTAAATGCACACCAGGACGTGCTGCCAAACTGAGGCATATGTTCCAGGGAGCACATCCCATCCCACCACAGACTTCACACAGCGCATCACTCTGTCCTTTTCTTGTGCATATCAGGACAGCATGTGCTCTCAGAACAAGTATGCTTTTCCTTTACATTTTCCTTTTAAGAAGTTCACATAGTAAGGAAAAGTCACTCTTCAACTGTAATATACAGTTGTTACATAAATGAAAAGTAGACAGTAACATAAAAATTTAACATAAATATGCCTTTGGTTGTCACTGTTACAAAGCATATTCTCAAGCAGTTATTTCCACAAGAATCACAGTGAGATAGATTTATGCTGTATGTACATACTTGCTATTGATGAACTAGTCATAGGTGTTCTGATGTCCTTATTTGCTCTAGCTGAAAGGAAATAAGAAAGAAAACTGAAAAACAAAACAAAATATTTAATGTAGATCTGACGAAAGCTTGAGCACGCTGGTGGGAAGTGCACACTTAGCATAGTGTAATCATTAGTTCACAAAACACTCAAAATTTCTTCAACTACTTTGAGACGTGTACTTCAGTGCCCCAAGTCTGTTACTTTGCTTTCCACTTTCCTTCTTCCTGAGCCAGAACTCTATTGATACCGAACACTAGCACAACTGAAAAATACTTGCTCAAAGAGTTTTCCATTGTGTGTTTTCATTCAGAATTTTAACATAGTGGACAACAGAGAACAAAAAAAGGGATCAGCTTCTCAGTGCTTTTTGAGTGGAAAAGAAGCCTGTATTCCAAATCAAGATTCTGAAAAAATCATAGAATCGTAGAATGGTAGGATTGGAAGGGACCTTTAGAGGTCATCTAGCCCAACCCCCCTGCAGAAGCAGGTCAACCTAGATCAGGTCACATAGGGACGTGGCCAGGAGGGTCTTGAAGACCTCCAAGGAAGGAGACTCCACAACTCCTCTGGGCAGCCTGTGCCAGGGCTCCGTCACCCTCACAGTGAAATAGTTTTTTCTTATGTTTAAATGGAACTTTTTGTGTTCCAGCTTTGTCTAGGACAGCTTGGGTTTTAAAAGAAAACCCTGTTGCTACTACTTTAGCTATATATACATCTATATAACATAGTCATGATAATCACATGCATCATGCCAAGCATATACATTATTCTATATGCACACAAACAATAAATGTTACTCAAGTAACCTAGGAAAATTCTGACCTTCGCAGAAATCCCCAGATGGGAATCTTCTGAGAAGTCAAGGATTTTGCTTCCCTTCTTCCACTTTCATATTCTGCTCTTACAGGGCTATCTGCTTTCTGCAGCCTGTGAGCACACCTGCAAGCATGTTTTGCTTATGAACACTTCTCCCAGGACATGTTTCCACAGCACCAATGCAGAAGATTGATTTGTGACCAAAACACTAAAAATACATATTTAGTTCTATCTTGTATTTACTTTACGGAACTTGAACAGGAACATTCAGTGTAGAGTTTACCTATAGATGGTTTTGTGTAATTTACAGGCTGTGGAAAAGAGAACTGGTAGACGGGAAAACCAACAGTTCTGCTATGCCATCTCAGAAAGTTCATCTCTCTTACTGTGGAACATTTTGAGACATCACTTGAGAATACAGTACAACCAGTCTTTGCGTTAATTCCAGCTGAGTTTCTTTAACCCTAGATACACATATTAACATTCAAGAATTTTGAGAGAAGCATTTAGGCAATTATCTTGTTCAGTTTTTTTGAGCATTTCTGCTAATAATTTACAGGGTCATGCCACTATCATATTAGAATGTCAAGAGTTCTGCACCAGCTTCAGTGCCTCTTGTAACTTTTCTCTGCAGATAATTCAACAACAACAATGACAAAATTTAAAAAGTTATTTGGAAAAAAAAAAAAAGAAGGAGCTATGTTCCAGCTAAAAAACTAAAAAAAAATGTTACACAGAGGAAAGGTTCTGGCCAAAGAGATAATGTTCAGCAAAAACACCTTCCTTTAGACACTTTCAAATGAGGCCAGTGGACATTCTGAGATCTGTGACTTCTATTCTCTCATTCTACCTCTGTGAGGATGAATTAACAGAACAAATTTATAATAACCAAGATGCATTAAAATAAAAATTTGAATACCTTTTCTTATGCAGAGCATAAATAGAAGCACTGATACAAAGCAAGCAGTCAGAATGAGAGCTGTTCCAACAAAGCGTCTGCTTTTAGTCCACAGAACACCATAATTTGAATCTTCAGGAAAAATAACTGTTGGAAAGATGTTACATAATTGCATTAGCTTCCTTCTTTTTCTTTCGTTTTTGCAGTATTATTTTTGCTCTTAGCAGTTCAGGCATAATAACAGCATTTTTAGATTGCATCTAAAGTTGGGTACTGATAGTGTACTTCACCATATCCCATGCCAATAAACTAAAAAGAAAGACAGAAAATATACAACATGTTCATACTTTTCTTTGCTTCCTGCATTCTATGTGAGTGTCTTTGACTCCTGTCACAAATTCTGCTTGTCAATAGGGTACAAAGTGCTAAGTCTATCTTAGTTTCCCATCAGTATTACAGCAAATAGCTGACTGAGGACAGAGTCCCTTTCACCTGGCAATTGTTAAAAGCAAACTTGCCTGCTCACTGCTCTTTAAAAGACGACCTCACTTTCTCACTCTCAGTTGCCTGTTTCTGCTCCTTGTTAGTCCCAAAAAGTGTGCCAGCACAGGTGTTTTTAAAACTGTGTGGTGAACTGCAACAGTACAGTAAACAGAAATATTATTTTGGAGTTGGATCATGTCTCTGGTCTTGTTTTGAAAGCTTGTGGAAAGTATCAGGGTAAAATGCAGAAATTAAAAGGGTAACTAGACAGTTGAATACAACATAGCTAGATAAAGTTAGTTACACTAGTCTACATAAGAGAAAAGTGCATGGGGAGCGGGAGGGGGAAGATCTCATTAATATTTACAAGCATCTACTTGGTGTATGTCAGGAGGTTGGGGCATCCCTTTTTTCTGTTGTATCCAGTGACAGGACAAAGGGTAATGGAAAGAAGCTGGAATACAAAAAGTTGCATTTAAACATAAGGAAAAACCATTATACTGTGAGGGTGAGGGAGCCCTGGCACAGGCTACCCAGGGAGGGTGTGGAGTCTCCTTCCTTGGAGGTTTTCAAAACCCTCCTGGACATGCTTTTATGTGACTTGATCTACTTGGACCTGCTTCCTCAGGGAGGTTGGATGAGATGGCCTCTAAAAGCCCCTTTCAACCCCTATGATTCTGTGATTCTATGATTCTATAACCAAAAGCAAAAGCAGTAGAAGCCCAGTTAGAAGGTCAAATGAGAAATTGTATTGGCCTTTTCCATTTCCATCTTCCTTCAGTCCAGACTTTATGAGGAGAAAAAAAAAATCAAAATTTGTGTATAATTTCTTAAATTTACATATGCTAAAACTAAAGGCTGCAGTGTCAGAAAGAGTTTACAATGTTCAAATTAATTTGATAGTTATCACCAGGAAAACGGAAGACGTGTTTAATTTACATTCCTGGAAGACATGTTTAATTTACATATGAAGGTTTCCTTTCTAGACTCCAAGCTGTATGCTTTTCAAAGAACGGCCCATTTTTTAACACTCAGGTTCAATATTCATGTAATTGTAGGATATGCAAAATTCCTAGCCTTGAATTCCATCCACATAGGCATGATGAACATGTTAGTATGGTGGAAGTGTACACTAACACCAAAACATAACACAGGTATTTCTTTTTAACCTTTTCCTAATTAGATCAGAAAGAGAAACAAATAACAGATTATTCAACTGGGATAAAATGACATAGTACTTGAAGTGTGTTATCACAAAGGAAATCACAGAATGGTAGGGTTGGAAGGGACCTTTAGAGATCATCTAGTCCAAACCCCCTGCAGAAACAGGTCCACCTAGATCAGGTCACATAGGAACATGTCCAGGCAGGTCTTGAAGACCTCTAAGGAAGGAGACTCCACAACCCTTCTGAGCAGCCTGTGCCAGGGCTCCCTCACCCTCACAGTGAAATAGGTTTTTTCTTATATTTAAGTGGAACTTTTTGTGTTGCAGCTTCATCCAATTACCCCTTGTCCTGTTGCTAGATACCATAGAAGAAAGGGATGTCCCAACTTCCTGACACCCATTCTTTAGATATTTGTAAATGTTAATAAGATCCCCCCTCAGTCTCCTCTTCTCTAGACTAAACAGCTGCAGTTCCTGCGACCTTTCCTTGTGTGAAAGATGTTCCAGTCCTCTCAAATATAGAAGCATTACCTGCTACGTGTAAAATGGCCGATGTATTTTCTTGCAGCTCTTCATTACAGAATATACAATAAAAAATCTCATCCATTCTGCTTTTGATTGTAAGAGTACTTGTCACACGATACAGCTGGTCATTTCCAATTTCATAAGTTGTGTTTGCCTTGCCAGTCACATCTTTATATTCTCTGTTTTGCCATATCACTTTGGCTTGTGGGTATCCTTCTGACCGACACGTCAGCTTCCATTCGTTGTCTCCTGTGCTTACCACTCTTTGGGTTATAGTTCTATAAGGAGCTAAACAAATAGAAGAAAATGTATTGGGATTTTATAAATAATATCCTTGACAGGAAATGTAAATACCACTACCGTGTCCCTCCATAGTAACAGGAAGTACAAGATTCACTACAATTTTGATGCTGTTTAGGAAATTACTTCAGCTTTCTTATCCTTGTCCTGTCTAAATGGTTTTGCAGCAGCATTTCCTATATTACATTGTGGGAAATACTGGACAAAGCATGGATTCAATCTAAACAGAAACACAAAGTTGCGCAGCTGCATAAGGGCCAAGAGGTGGCTCCTGTCTCTGCAGAGGTTTCTTCAGATGTTAACACAGATGTGCCTTACTTGAGGGACTCCTCTGAAACCTTTCAACAGCATCAGACAGCACCAAAGCTTCTGAAGGAGCACACTCACCCTTAACTTTTAGACTGATTGTCTTGTAGTCAGCTCCCCCATAGCCAATAATACAGTGGTACAACCCTGCATCTCTGAGCTTCACATCAGTGATCTGAAGGAGAGACTGTCCCAAGTTCAGGTTCTCTTTCAGCAGTTTTATTCTTCCCTTAAAGTCGCTGTGTTGACTTTGGAAGTCTTCCTCTCCTCTGTGAAGTGCATACACCTGCTTCTTTATCTCATCTTTCTTTTCCCAGCTGACACTTAAATCTGCAAACTTTAATTGCCCATCCACTGGAAATGTGCATTCCATAGTCACATTGTTCCCATGTTCCACAATGTAAAGTGACTGGGGAGCTTCAACTGTGAATAAAGCTGAGAAAAAAAATTTGGAAGAAAAGTTTATCTACCAGTTATAAGCGTAATTTTCAGTCGTGTCTTTACCATACACACAGAACATTTTTAATAACAAAAGTATCTTCCCTATTCCAAAGAAAGGTAAATATTTTTGCATGCACTTGCTGAAGTCTGGGACAAACTGGGCTATTTTAGTTGCTGACACAAGCAATGTGCACGCTGTACTGTGATGCTGTACTAAAAATAGGCAAATGTGTGTGCATAGCCTCACAGCTGTTACTTTCAGAACATTGTCACAGTAACAGGTAAATTGTTAAAGCCTGGGATAGGAATGTACTGTTTATATAAAAGTCAATTGTTTTTACATACAAACTCAAAAAATAGATGACAATTCCCAGGTCTGATAGTGTCTACAAAGCTTTTTGTTTTACCCATGCAAACGGCACCTTGTCTGAAATGCTGAAAGACTGAAACGGTTTTCAATCAAAACTCATATTAAAGCATGGGTATTAAACACACATATCTAGGTCAAAGTAAAATCATGCTAAGACCTTGTTATATGAAACATTGAGCAAAAAACCAAATGCTAGCACCTGAAGGAAAACTGAGCATTAACATTTCTGTGCTTATACATGGATACTTAACAGTTCCACCGCTTTTTATGACTCAGCTTCTTACCGTACAAGAAATGCCAGCAGAATACAAGGATACACAAAAGCAAAGCCTTTTCCATGGTGTAGGCTGAACCTGAAGTGACAAAATAATAGACAAATATAAATATCTGCTCATTCTATCTGCACTGCGACCATTACCAATTTTGGCAAGATGTTCCGTCTTTCTCTGGTTGCCAGCTTTAAGATGATAATAAAGTAAAAATATTGTCCAGAATCCTAAGATGCACATGCCTTTACAGAACCATGGCTTAAGGGACTACTTAGAATTTTATTCAAGCTACTTTTTTTCCTCTGATTGCTGCTGCCTGAGGGAGCTGAGAAAGGGAGCCAATCTAATACAGGCATGAACAAAAAGGATAGTCTGCTAATAGGGACAGGGAAATAAAAATAAGGTCCTCAGGGTGAAAAGATTTGTTTTATTGATAAATAAATCCCAGGCTTCTTAATGTGTTTAAGTACTCAATTAATTCCTTTACCACAGTCAATATTCTTAACATCCCTGCATAATCCCATGAGTACTTGACAATTTCTGGTGATGCTAACATGTGAGCCTGGCTCCATCTGGATGCCACTGTCTGAGTAACAAGCAGTCCAGAGCACTAACTAAGGCACACCAGCTATACCTAGATAGAAGCATACCAACCACACAGGTGTGCTCTGATCGTGCTTACTCTCACAGAATCTCAAGGGTTGGAAGAGACCCTGAATGATCATCTAGTCCAACTCCCCTGCCAGAGCAGGACCACCTAGAGTAGGTTACACAAGAACTTGTCCAGGTGGGTTTTGAATGTCTCCAGAGACAGGAGACTCAACAATCCCTCTGGGCAGCCCCTTCCAGTGCTCCATCACCCTCACAGTGAAGAAATTCTTCCTTGTTTTTCTTTGGAACCTCTTGTGTTCCAGCTTATACCCATTGCCCTTTTCCTATCATTGGACATCACTGAGAAGAGCCTGATTCCATCCTCCTGACATCTGCCCTTTACATATTTGTAAACATTAATGAGACCACCCCTCAGTCTCCTCTTCTCCAAGATGAAGAGCCCCAGCTCCCTCAGCCTTTCATCATAAGGAAAATGCTCCACTCCATCATCTTGGTGGCCCTGCACTGAACTCTCTCCAGCAGCTCCTTGTCCTTGAACAGAGGTGCTCAGAACTGGACACAATATTCCAGATATGGTCTCACGAGAAGAAGAGTGAGCCATTGAGACAGGTGGATGTCTACAGGTGTGCACTTCTCTGTGCTTCCCATGCCAGAATGGCCAGAGTTGTACCACACTCAGCCCCAAAATACTTTCTGCTTTTTTTTTTTAAAGTAGAGGCTGTGGCTAAGAGACTGCTCAGAGTAAATAGCATGCACACTGGAACCATGAAAAGGTACCCATATATCCATATGCACACATGCAATCCATACCCGCTTTTCTGTCAGGGAATCTGAATGTCAGCATGAACTCCAGGAGCTGTATTCTGATTAACTCCTGGAAGACAGATGAAAACAAGCAAGCTTTTACAGTTCTAAGACCCATGCTTGTGTCCTGCAATTGCTGAACTTCAGTTTGCATGCTTTGTTCCACCCTAGAGGAAAACAAATCTTGCTATACACAAAATAAGTATGACTATTACTTACAAAATTCCTCAAGATTGAGAAAGTCTGTTGCTGTACTCAAGTCTTCTCTTTCAGAGAGAAAAAATTAGGTCCGAGTCAAATCCAAATATGCATGAAAAAACCCGCTGCAATAAACATTACAGACTCTTCTCCTGTTTCAGCCTGAGCAGAATGATCTCCTCATTGGATCTGCTGAAGCAGCTTGAGACCTAGATGCCAATCAAAGGTTTTTACCAAAGCTGCAATCTTCTCGCCACAGTGCCTCTTCTGTCGTCCTGGCAGTTCTGAAGGCTATGGCAAACACTGTTTTGTAAAAGCAAAAATGTATTTGCTGTGAAAAATGCCCTTCAGCATTGCTGCCACTTGCTTCCCTTACAATTGAACAAGAAGACAGGAAAAACAGAACCGTTTGCTGAGAAGCTTCTTGTGACAGAACTTAAGTGTGATGTAACTCATCCTCCGTCTTTGGGAAACTTCCCCCTTATTGGAAAATTCCCCACTAGGGAAAATTCTCTAACAGTGGTTCACTGTAAGCAGAGACAGAAATGCTGGGAAAATTATTAAATAAAATGTCACAGGCCTTTTAGGAAACCTGCTATCTGATCAACGCTGTATGTGAGCAACAGTCCTTGGAACACTAATAACAAGAAGTCATCAAACTCAAGGTCCCTGCAGTATTAAGCTGTGCCAAACAGGTGGTAACAAGGACCAGAAATTTCTATATAACTTACTGATCTCTGCAAAAGTCATAAGAAAGAATAATGGGAAGAGCACTGCCCACTCTTCTGTGGTAAGAACAGATATTCTCTCCCCAAGATCTGAGCACAGTGAGTGCTCCTTGCCACTATGCAGTGCAAGAAGTTAAGCCTAGGCATCAGCTTAGCAAAAAATAAAGAACGCTGCCCTTTTCTTGATTCCAAAAGTCATTCAAGAATACAGAAAAAAACCCCCAAACATTAGAAGCCAGACATACTCACATTAACTTGAGGAACGCAGTGGGATAGTCTGTTCAACAGCTCAAAATGCAACTTTAAATGTGTTTCAGCCTAAGTTCACCCACATATGTTGCCTTTACACGTCTCAAAAACGAGATTCTCAAAGAGTTGAAGTGCTGTGAAATGACCACTTAGAAGTTTTCAGGACGTATTTTCTTCTTTCCACTTGACAGCCCACTCACAATATCTGTCATGGAGGCAAAAAACACATAATACACAGACCTGGTAAAATGTAACCTTTTTACTTGATGTGTGGGAGGAACATGGAGATAGTGGTATGTGAAACAGCTCAATGCAGCATTTAGATTTTAATGAGTTGAAAGACGTTAGGAGGTTGAGGGGGTGGATTTCCACAAAAGGTGAGACTGATGAAGGTTAATTTCCACTGATCTCTTCCGTACTTAAAAACAGGCTTAATGATATTTTCTCAAGGAAAAAAAAAAAAAAAAAAAAAGGTGACAAGCAGAAACTGAAACAAACTTGTAAAACACTGAGTGTGGCACCACAGAAGCCGTTGATGTAGTTGGCTTTCAGTGTCACAAATTCAGTTCCCTCTTTTTCGCCACTTTCTTTGAAGTCACAGGGTTGCTTTTTCCATGTAAGTATTTAGTTGCAACTAGAAGACAGGACAGGGTTGTTTCCTGAGAGTTTGTTTTGGTTTAGATAGATAGATAGGTAGATAGATAGATAGATAGATAGATGGATGGATGGATGGACAGATGGATAGACACACAAACATCTACACACACACACACACGTTTTACAGTGCAGTGATACACTCTGTCTGGGGTTGTTGTGATTTTTTTTTTTTTGTCTGTTTGTTTGGTTTACCTCTGTTCTGCAACTGATGATTTTCCAGCCAAATCTCTCAGTCTTGCCTGCCACAGGATACTCCTAAGCAGCACACCTGTCTGGAGCCACCTTCAGGGAGAAAGCATCCTGGACGTGCCTGGTCCGGCCAGAGCAGCTGCTGCCGCAGCCCCGCATCGCTAGGCGCTCCGGGACCGGCCTCCTCCCCCTGCCCGAGCGCGGGGGGTGCCAGCGGGGCTCAGAAAATCCCGCTACCACCCTCGCCGGCAGCAGCCCCGGGGACCAATGGTGGAGGCTCGATCCTCCCGGCCCGGCCCCCAGCCCGCCTGCTCCCTACCTGGCGGGTTCCCGTGTGCTCCGGCTCTGCTCAGCTGACCTCAGCTCTCCCCCCAGCGCCGCGCCGCGCCCTACCCTGCCCAGCCCAGCCCTGCCCAGCCCTGCCCTGCCCTGCCCTGCCGGGCCCGCTACCTTAAACCCCGGCACCGCTCAGGCCGCGGCGAAAAGGCGCAGCGCGGCTCTCCCAGCGCCGCGGCAGGACGCTCATCCATTTCCGAAAGCCGCGGGACGGCAGGAAACAAAAGCGAAAGCAGCAGCATCGCCGTACCTCCCCGCTTTCAGACGCGGGGAGAGGCCGCGGGGCTCACTGCCTGGTTTCTCTTCTTTTTTTTTCCAACGCGCTTTCGTGGTGAAATCGTATTCCCCACTCCCCAAACGGACGCCCGGCGTGATGGAATCTACTTAGGAATCTTCTCTTACTTTCCCGTCAACGAACGGGACACCCGGCTGAGTACAAAGCATTCGGGACGTCCGTGAAATCCTGGAGCTATGTGCCGGCTCTCCGGAGAAAGCAGCAATCCAACGTTATTTCAATAGTTCTGTTCCCTGCTGAGGGATAAACCTCCGATCCAGCAACCTGGTAACACAATCTGAAAACGCAGTGTGGTACACATACTGTATCAGAGAATCACAGAATCATAGAATGGCAGGGGTTGGAAGGGACCTTTAGAGATCATCTAGTCCAACGTCCCTGCAGAAGCAAGTCCACCTAGACCAGGTCACATAACTCTATCAAAAACTCTACCGTAATTTTCCCGAAAGAAAGCAACCCCCAGATAAGAATATTTAGGACAAAGACTATAAAGAAGATATAAAATAAATATATAATGGTAATAAAGAATTATAATAATATAACTAAAAATAATATTATATATCATAGATTATAATAACCCACTCACATTATTGTTATTATAATAAATGCATAAAATATTAAAATAATATAAAAACATAATAACATTTACAATAATACCATAAATAAGAATATAAAGGGTGAAGGAGCCATTACAAGAACTTTACTGGCAAGTACATTTACAGGGTGCCATATGAAACAAATTCAGAACTGCAACCAGTGGCTGCATGCATGTGGCAGAGATGTGTACTGAAGGAGCGGAAAGACACCCAAACCCCTGTGCTCTCAGTGCCCTTAGCGCCAAGTGCTGCCATCTGCAACATGCAGTGAATGCTTTTATGGGCCATAAGTCAGCAGGTAGCTAAGAAGCTACCTGGAAGCCATCAGGTTTTCTGTTGACAAGACACGTTGCTGTGGAGATGCTTGGCAAATAATTGGTTTAATTCACTGACTTGGGTCCTAATCTTCTGAACGAGCCCCTCAGGAGGATGTGGTATGTTAGGTTATATGATAAAAGTTCTCTACCCCCACAGAGAGGCAATGGCAGGTAGGAGAGCCTAAATAATATCCTGTCCCTGCTGCTCCCAAGCCCATCACTAGAGATATCAACCCATCAGAGACCTATCTCCACAAGGACAGACGATCACAGAGGCCTCAAGGAAGGTGGGAACCCAAAGAAAAGTATTGGGGGAAGGAGTCTGCCCTGTCTGGGCACCTCCCAGGGGTCTCAAGAGAGCCTCAGCCCCAGATCTGGAGCCCACCAAGATGAATCAACACCTCAGCAC
Organism: Urocolius indicus; assembly: GCA_013401255.1. Lineage (NCBI taxonomy): Eukaryota > Metazoa > Chordata > Aves > Coliiformes > Coliidae > Urocolius > Urocolius indicus. The sequence continues at coordinate 65,855 of WBNH01012204.1, forward strand.
CTTTCAGAGTGATTAGAAGCCCATCAGCTGATTAGAAGCCGCAAGCTTGATTCACTAGGACTGTCCCTTCTGTCTCTACTGCTTTCCCTTTCCCATCCCTCTTGCCTCCTGATGAGTCTTGCTCAGTTTTGCCTACACAGCTAAGCTGGATCTAAGAAGCTAAGATACTAACTCTGGCTGAGTACCTTGATAGTTTTGTTGTTCTGGTGCTGGTGGTGTGCTGTGGAACCTGTTATGGGAGGGAGGTGTCAGTACCAGCAACTTGAGAGGGGCTGACTTAATGATTGATGTTTACTCCAACCTTAATACATGCCCTGCTCTGTTATTGGTGAATAGTTTTAGTTGGACTTTATTGCTGAATCTGACATTAGATGCAAAGTCTGGGTTTCTATAATCCATCTGTTACTGAAATAAATTTAATTTTCCATATGGAAACATTTTGCACATAGAGCACTTAAAGCAGTGTGTTTCCTGAAGCTTCTGGGACACAGGAAAGCAGCTTTGGATAGACAACAGTTTACATTTAAAGTATTATTTAATATATTATTCCATATATTANATTTAATAGTTTATATTTAAAACTAAGAGATTTTTGCCATTATAACGAACTCGCATTTGTCTACGCTACACAATGACATTAATCATAAAATCATGCTAGGACCAGGCAAAGACAACAAAAATAAAACAAATTAGCCACAGAAAATTGATCACTTCATGAAATTGCTGCCAGAGACTAGCCAAGTAACACCAAGCTATGGGCAGGTCAAGAAAAGTTTAGACAGAACAGGCCTGAAATTCCAACTCTGAGGCCTTGCAAATCCAATACAAAGCTTACAGCCTGCTATTAGGACTGGAAGTACAGTATCACAAGGCTACATGGTAACAACAGTTCCCTGGAACTACAGAGATTAACTGTAGTAGCTATGGTGCATTGTAGCATACCAAGCAAATCTCGTTTTGTGTATTGGCCACATTTGGTGTTTGATAAGTGGTGCTACATGAGTAAAATCTTCTTGTGGATTTAAAGACTGCAAGTTAAACAGAATACCGATAACTAGACTTAACAGCTGGCTTGATGAAGCTGCCTTTACCACCAGAAGAGTCAACCAATATCTACTAGACAATGCCCCAGAGCATGCCTGGTTCTCTGGAAATCCTTGCAACACCGTTAGAGGCTGCTGCTGAGGAGAGCCAGTGCCCACTATAATACCCGCAACAGCATCTGTGACCTGGGCATATATCACAGAGGAGAGGACGGCAACTTCTACAAACTTCCTAGTGGTAATCCAGAAGTGTTAGGGCACCTCACTAATGATATCAAGCATAATCAGGGACAGAGGGGCTCTGTTAGACTAACAGAATGTGGCAACAAACTGAAACAAAACCCAAAATATTACACACTATTCTTCATTTTCTTACAGGGAAGAAAATGCTCTCTAGCCAACACTTTATCAAATTCCACTGGAAAAGAAGAAGAGAATCAGATCATGACAGCGATTGGCACTTACAATGCTTGTGATGAAAAAGTCTTTTTCCAAATGGAAAACCAAAATTGGCAATATGAGCAATTGGCATCCCTGGGAATTACTTAGTAGCAGTGCATCTCTTTATCAATGTCTTTAGTCTGAAGTCACAGAATGAAACAAATCTGTTCTGTATATTGTTATCCAGTGGATTCCTCTCCAGATTTCAGCACCTAAATTGACAATAGGATTTGGATTTTAAAAAATCAGGAGTTTGATGAGTAGGAATAAAAATTACCCATTCTTGCACTTCGGAAAAGAGGTGCACTGGTCAGGAAACTAGTAGCAGACACAGAGATAGCAAGTAAAACTGCTTCAGCTCGTATCTTAACAAGCTTTAATTTTTTTTAGTAGTAAACATGACGTTAGTAGATGCCAAATTTACTCATACATCTAGGTAACACACATAAAAATGAAGTTACAAAACAGTCACTAAACCAGACAAAACAGCCACAAAGCAGCCTGAGAAGTCTCTTTCCAGTAAGAACAACAAATGACTACAGAAACATTCCCAGAATGAAGAGGAAGCTTCTTGACTGAAGAGCAATTTTACTTAGCTGATAAATGCTTTAGTCAACTAAGAGGATTAGATAACACTGGGACTTCCCTTAAAGCAAACAAAAAATGCTGTGTCAAAGCTAAAGGGTTATGTTTGTTCTGTGTAGCTCTTGCATTTTCAGTCAACATATCAGTATATATTTGTGCACTTCCTTTTTCCAGAAGTTGGGTAGTAAAACAATACTTCAATACAATACAATACTTCTTCAAGGATGTAATAACTTTGTGTAAGTGACATACAATAGCAGAAATCTGTTTTTGTGGGTTTTTTTTTCCTGAACATTCATCCCAAGATAAAAACAAGCAACTGTCACAAGTTAAAGATCATGGGGTTAAAAAAGTCTTACCATCACTCATGTTTACAGTCACTACACTTCTAGAGTACTCAGATAAATTTTACTATGGTAAAACAAGGAAAATGGTTTGCTAAAGATGATGAATTCACTGCATTGACTTTTACCTTTTTCAAGTTAATTATTTTGATACAGCACTTTTAAGGCTGTAAGGTATAAAATAGGCATTTGCTGTTCCATTTTTAAAATATTGGCAGATTTGGGAATTCAATTTTGAAGATACAGATGTAATCTCCTTTCCAAATATTAATTCTACACACTATCTCTGGTATGATTTACCTCTATCGTAATCTGGATTATGAAGGGGATAATACATTGTTCTACACCCAAATTGTCATGGTAAAATGAAAACTGACTCATCCATGTGCACTCCATAAAAAAAACAACAGAAAGAATGATTGTTGTCTTTCAAATACTTCTAGATTTCTGTCCATGTTTCTTTTTCTTTCCTGTCTTGTAAAAGCCACATTTAACTTACCCAATAAACGTCTGTATTGGGTACAAGTTTTCATTATTTCCATTTTTAGGCTACTTAATATTTCCTTTTGGGTATCACAACCAAAATTTGTAAGGTTTAATTATTTTTGGACCAACTGTCTGTGGAGAAAAATATATCTTATAATTTAAATATTTTTAAGAAGATGACAAGGATGAATAAGACGCGACTGCCTGAGTTAACAGCTGCCAGTTTTGCGCTACTATAGAATGTCTTTATGACTGCATGTGGGTCTTCTGCAGTGGCAGCAATCCCCACAGCTTTCTGGAGCAATGGAGCACTCACTGCCTTCAGAATTGCCAGTGATTCAACAGCACCATGCACTGCGTGACATCATCCACACACGTCAACAGGGCATAACCTGGAGTACTTGAACAAAAGCCTGTGCCTAAGCCTAAGTTTGATATCGCTGTACTCCACAGGTTCGCAGCTGACGATGTGTCAGCACATCATGAATAAAGCATTCTACCGAAGCAGGCCTGACAGCAGTGCTTCACCCAGCTCCTGTTCTTTACTGTGCATTTGAAGCACGGTGGTAGCAAGACACTGATGGAGGGGTAAGACAGGTATCATCAATCAGGCAAGCAGGACAGAGATTTTGGGTTTGATTGTAGCTCTTCAGAGGTGTTTCCAATTTCCTGCAACAGCCAGTTGAAAAGCAGCAATGTGGCTGCAGGCATGGGAACAGGAAGGCTACGTCACCGCCGTGTGGTGCCATCCATATCCATAGAATCTGCGAAATCATACTGTTCAGGTCATGTCTAGAGCAACAAGCAGGCATCAGCAAGGAGAGGCAAGAATTGCAGACCCTGTTGCAGATGGGCTCCTCTCCAGTGTCTGCAGTCTAGCGTAGCTCAAACCTGCCTCCCTGCCACATGCATAAAAAACATGGATCTTTATGCCCTACGAGAAACACTCTGCTAGTTAACTCCTTATTCCTTTCTTGAACAACTAGCCCTAGAAATCAACCTAGAAATCAACCACGGCTTCCCAACCTGTTCTCTATTCTTATATTATTGACATCTGCTGTTCCATTATGATAATCCCTGCCCAGACACCAGACCTCTGCAATACAAAGGTCTGCTCCACTCTGAAATACCTTTCTGCTCAAGAAAAGAGGAAATTTGGATAGACTAAAATGGTTTGCTTGGCAGTAAGGGTCTTGGTGGATGAGGGTGGATATCTTTGGTAACTTTCTTTGAAGGAAACTACATTCTCTCAAACTGACCCGCGAAAGGCCTATCATCACATTTTTTTCCGATGAAGCCCAATTAAAGAAACACTTGTCAGTGGCTTCCAGGGCAGTACTGCCATCTTGCGTGAAGCTGGGGCATAGCAGGAAAGTCCTCCCCTGGACCTCTGCTGCACCAGCAGTAGGCTGCGTGCCCAGGGAGCTTCGTGCCACCTGCGAGTTCATCACAATGCAAGTGCGGGACTGATTCTTGTACTCATAGATGGACAAGTCTGTTATCACAATTGTGTCATTTCATCTATTAGTTGGGGTTTATTTTTCCGTGCTACTCTGCCTTCTCACTCTCTCATCTTTTCTTACAGCATTTCTAGCTCCCTCCTTCTCTGCAGACCACTATTTTTCCAGGTCATTATGCTAACGATGCTAACCTCCAATTTTCATAACATTTTGTACAACCAACCAGTCATCGCTTATGTCAGACTTCCACAAAACTTTACCACCTTCTTGCATCCCACGCAATCAGAATGAAGTACACATAGCCCAACACATCCTCCAGCTCTCCGCAGAGGACTGACATTTGAGAGTCAGCTTCTCTGCTTCCCGCTCATTTGGTTGTTACCATCATTCACTGCATCTTTATGACAAATAATGTTTCAACTCTAGTTGCAATCTTATGCACGTTTTATCCCCAGAGAAGTCTGCCAGCACAATGTTCCTTTCCTATATGACTGGCAGCTAGTTATTTTAACTAAACCAATCAATCTCTGGAATGGAAAACACATTCTATCATCAAGCTTTTAAAGTTTGTATCTCTTTGCAAACTGCAACTATGTGTAGTTGGGAGATTAAATACCTTTAAAAGTCATGGCTATTTTCAAACTATTACACCACCCCTCTCCAAAAGCGATCAAATTATTGGAAAGGCCTGAAATAAAAACTTTAAACAACTTCCCACAACACCACCATCACCAAAAAAAAGGAAAAAAAAAAAACACCACAACTTTTTTTCTTACTTCTATTTTTACTGTGCCATTAAAAAAAAAAGAAAGAAGAAGAAAAAAAAAGGAAGATAGTTATCTTCTTATACTTGATTTTAAAAAACACAGCTTTCAAAATATTTACACATTTAGAAAATTAATATAAACAAAAAAATTACTTGTAGGTCAAGACATTAGCAAACACAAGTATTTAAAAATTATGCTCACTACATCTGAATCTTGGATTAGAAGACCCTTTCTGGAAAAAAAAGTGATTAATTCTTGTGGTGAAATGTCAAATTCCACTATAAGATGGTATTTGAGGTGCCATGTGTTCTGGTGGACTGGTGTTTTTAATGAGACACCTTTTAGTGCCGAAAGAATCCTAGGAATCCTTGCCAGTATTTGTATCACTGTTCAAAAAGCCAACTGATGGAGCATAATTTTTGTCTCAACACTTTATCAGTTATGAAAATCTAATGTCCTTGGATTCCAGCCTTTAATTATGGATGACAATGCCATGAAAACATTCTGACACATGATGAAAAGCTGAGTATGACTAGAACCCTACCTGTCAACAGCACTCGATGTCTTTCTTTGCTAATTTATCCTTAGTGCTGGGTTATGTCACGCTTGAGTTGTGAACCTGCTGGGGCCTGCATATATATACCCAACATGGAGTAGAAGAGCTCCTGAGAGGTTTTTTGGCAGTTTCTGTAGAAAAAGAGAAAGGAAAATGACAAAGGCCTCACGGCGGGCCTGGCAGCCCCAGCAGCACAGGCTTAACGCCCACCCAAGCACGCAAGAGCCACCACGAAACCCGTCGCTCCCTCACGTGCTTACGTTCCGAAGCTGCTTGGAAGCCCCGTCATGCCGTTTCAATGCCGGGATACTCCTCGGTTAAATGCACACGTGGTCCCACTGGCACGGGAACCACGTTTGGGTTTGGTGTTTTTCTTTTTCCGACCGCCGGAGGGCTGACAGTGTTTCCTTGACATCAACTTAACAAGAAAAATTGAACAGGCAGGCCGCAACGGGGTTACAGAAAGCAGGGGCCCCAGGCACAGGCGAGCGGCGCCCACGTCCCACAGACGTTTTAAGCAGCGGGCAGGGGCCGGTGGCCCGCGCTCTGCCGAGCGGCGCAGGCAGCACGGCGCGCAACCAGCCCCGCCAGCCGCCCGGCGCCAGCCCTTTAAACCCCGCCCGGCCCCGCGGGTGCTCCGGGAAGTGCGGTGCGGCGGGGCAGGGCCGGCAGCGGGGCACAGCCGGCAGCGCGGTGCCAGCACACGCAGCACAGGGGCCGCACCCGCCCCCGCCGCCTGCTCATCGTCCCCTTGCCCCAGGACAGACTCGTCCCGCAGCGGGCGAGGCTGAGGAGAAGCTTTTCGCGTCTCCCGCCGTGCCGGTCTCGCTTGGCCCGTCTGTCTCGGGTTCTAGGGCACCATGGGGTTCGTCTTCTCGAAGTCCATGAACGACAACCTGAAAGCTCAGCAAGAGTTTATGCTCATGAACTCGCGGCTTCAGGTAACGTGTGCGCTGGCGGCGGTGTGGAGGAAGGTCACCCTTGCCCCTCTGCCTGCCCAGGGCCGGGCTTGCACCTCAGCGGCTCTTTGCCCTCCTCCCAGGGGTAAAGATCCTCCGTTCATACACTGCACCGGTCTTGGCGTGGTCACCTAACACGGCAGGGTCAGGTGTGTAGAGCACCGGTTCTCTGGACCTAACCTCGGAATTCTGCGTTAACGGTGGAAACTACCCGTATAGTAGCCAGACCCTGAAAAGAGAGTTTTGGAAACACGGTAAACAGTCGCCAGGGGCACAGCTGAGCTACTCTGTTGTTATGCAACACGTAAATGTTAATGTCGAGCAGTGACAGAATCGTTACTAAAACATGGATACTGTCCCTTAAAATACAGAAGATAAATAAGTTTCAACTCTTCCACTATACAAAGTCTTTCAAACAGCGTTATTTGTGCTCAGTTAGGTAACTGCACTTACTCCACATTGCTAGGAGGGTACTACATAGCTGTTTGTTGTTCAAGAAACCTCTGACTTAATAGGGCATAAGGGATTGTTTATGCCTTGTCATAAAACAATACAACAGCAACAGTGATGGAGAAGGTAAACAGAGTGGGGTAAGGTTCAGAAGGTTGTACTGAACAGAACTTAGCACGTAGCACTAGTTACTGCTTTCTGAGGAGGCGTCTTGTGATCTCTAACTTGCTTGTATCCTAAATGCTAGAACACAGTGTGGCCTTACCTGGAATTTGTCCCTTTAGCCTTTTGTTTAAATTGGATACAGGTAAATTTAAAATAGTGACGGGTGAACTTCCAGTTTCTCACGTTGCCAGTAGATGGCATATTTTAGTTTTCAAAGCAGTGTGCAGTTAGTGAGTTTTGTAGTTGTAAACAAAACTCGGGAGATGACCGTAGAAATGTGGCTAGGAATGAGAAAGTATACGGAAAAAATGATATAATCGAATACTGGAGAGCTCTTAATGTTTAAAGAAAAACAACTTTTGCAAGGTTATAAAACATTTTTCTTTATGTTGGGTTATATGATTCTTAGATGCAACCACAAATTTTGTCTGCAAATAACTTTTCTCCCAGTACAGAAGAATTTCTCTTGCCTCCATTTTTGTTGTTGTTGTTTATTTCCAAATGACAGGAGTGTTTTCTGTTTGAGACACTGATGATGAAGTTAAAGTGGAAGCTTTCTTAATGATCTGCTTCTCTTGTGCAGAATGAAAGACATAGTTGAGGAAACAGCTTGAATTCAGACTAGCATTTGTAGTGTGCTGCAGGCTTTGAATGGAACACAGTCTTTGCCTTCTAGGTCCCAGATGCTCAGCATCTCTTGCTGTAGCCCAAATGCTCAGGCTAACATAAAAATAAAACTTATTTGAGAACAGTTACAAAAATGCCCTTTCAAGATTGCATACAAAATTTTTGCAAGTTGCTATTTAGAGCACTCTCCTGGTGTTGCATTTATTCTTTGACAATAGCAATAGTCAGCATAGTATATTTTAACAGTGCAAATGCTTGACATTATATGATTTTTACTGTTTGCAGACATACCATGCATGGTAGACCAGTGACATCTTTTAAAAATGCATAATGTGGGCAATTATGTCAAGTATGAAAGGTGCAGCAGGGGCAAGGTGAGGACTAAGTTTTGTATCATAAGGAGACAGAAGAAAATGGCTCTGCCCTGAGCTTAGGGAGACAGTAGGAAAGAGGAAAAGATTGTCAGTTTTCTGTTCCGTATGTAAAACCTGTGGTGTGTCTGGAGCTGTGTTGGGCAAAGTGCTTTAAGGCTTTTAATGGAAAATAGTATCACTTGATTTACTTGCTTTTAGATGGAAATTGGAGCTAGAAACACCAGGAGAATACCTGTGTCATAACAGGGTCAGGATGAAGTAGCTGAACTTAAAGCATCAGATATTTTCTTATAAGATTCTGTCTTACTGGTACTTGAATGCTATCAGCTCTCCTATCTTCCTCTGAAACCATCATACTTATTAATAAAATAAAAGCTTGCATTTCAAGCAATATGATGTATTTTCTGTGAGAGATTCAAAAATATTGTTTTGTTTTGAACCTAAATCTATTTCTAAACAACATGTCGGATCCAAACCCCTTGGAGCTTTTCATACCTTCTGAATATACTTTGGAATGCCCCATGATTACAACATTGATTGAATATGGTACTGTTGTTAGTCCAAGCCAATTGGTGTGTATCAAGAAGTCAAAAAAAATTGTTTCTCCAAGAGTGGCCTTCCTGCTCTCAGTGATGATTTGATACTGCCGAATATGAGCTAGTAAGTGTTTAAGTTGGCCTGGAACAAAACATAACAGGTGTTGGTGATGCAGTCAGAGTCTGTGAAGGTTTCTCTTGTTCCTTGTAGATGAGGAGGAGTCGTAGAGATTCTGTAAATTGTTTGGGACAGAATTTTTGCATTGTTGGTTTGCATGACAGAACGTCTGTCCCCCACCCTGCCCCCACCTGTTTTTTTAAAGCAAAGGAAATTTGGTGTATGCTCTCCTCTGAATGGAGAGGAAGTACAAAATGGTTCAGTCATTGACATATTCTCTGTGGAGGACTGTAGGTTGGAAGGAGGCCATTGCAAAAGGGAAAATGAGTAGCATGACAGTAGTGGATAAAGACCTCTTCAAACTACAAGCCTTGATGTGTACTCAAGCTCGACCAGTTTTGGTGTTGGACTGTTGTGTGCTGGACACCCAGACTACCTCCACTATGTCAGAATAAGAGAATGTTAAAAGATATTGCAAAGCTAGTTATTTACTTTTGGGTTTTTTTTCCTTAATACCTTTCTTCTGATAATACAAAAGAAGGGATTGTGGCCTTGTAAATTTTATCTTGATGCTTTTTGGAAGAGTAATAAAAATTCAACTGTCCATTTGCCTTGATGTTGAAGGACTTGCCAGTTATTTGTATTGTCTTGGTATGGCTCCAGAATGAAATAGCAGTCTGTATCAAGAGGAGATTGTTTATGGCAGAAGTTTGTTGAGGCTTCATTTTATCATGAGCCTGCTCCTTAAAGTGCAACTTGCAAAATTCTTTCCAGGCTCTTAATATGTCAGATCTACACCTCAAGCCTACCATATGACCTTGCTAGGTGCTTTTAGCTTGGCTGAATGCATAAGAGGAGGTTCAAGGTCTTAGAGCATTTATAGCAGATTAATTTTTTTCATGAGCAATGTGAGTGCTCTGAACACAATTATAAGCAGAAATTTCAGTTATTTCTTCTGTTGAAGTGCTGTGGTCTCTACTTTCTGTTCTGGTTATACTTTTATTCCTTGACTTTTTTTTTCAACAACCCAAATGTATACCTTGAAAGAGCTATTGCAATAGTTGTTTGCTAGGAAAGCTTTTTTAAGATGTACAAGATAACTTGGAAAAAGATACACATGATGAAAGAGACAACTAAGAATGCAGCAATATTTATGTCTGATTGTTCATTCCTCAGTATGGATTAGAAGACTTTAAATATAACTTCTTTTGTTTGACATTTCTAGACAGTGACATTTCCTTTACCAAAACCTGTGTCTCTTCTTAGGAAACTGGCTGAACTCACATACTTTGAAGCTTCCAAAAGACTTTATTATGAGATAGGCTTGGGTATGATTAGGGCCTAATGTAAGTACATTGTCTTTAAGTAACTAAAACCAAAATTAAAACAACATTGTGTGCTCCATTTGCAGTGTTATTTAGAGTGATAAGGACCAAAATCATAGTAGAAGGTCATGGCTCAATACAGATTAAAATTTTACATTTATTTTCCTACTATTAATGAATTCAATTCTAGGACTACATGGAGAAAAGCTTGCTAAATTTCCCCTGCCCTACAGAAGAATATTTTTGTGCTGATGTATAAAAGACATTCTAAATACAAATTAAAAGACTTGTTATACATAAAGAACTTAACCTCTCCTGTGAAATTTTTGGCAAGCTTTATTATATACACAAAGGACTTGTTTTGAGTAGAACTCACCAACTCAGTACTATGCCACTCCCTTCTTACTGCCTACCCCACTCCTCATTTAGATTTTAGTTCATACACTGCTGTTATTATTGTAGAGATAATACTGTTTTGTCTCTAAGAAGTTTATTTTCCTGGCTTTGCTTGGGAAACTGAAGGAAATGCATGTCAGCTCCCAGGTTTTCTGTATATAGTCTTAACTACTCAGTGAACTACACAAAAGATAACCCTTCAGAGGAGGTGGTTGAGATTTTGTTTTATAGGGATTACGGGTAGGTATTTTTCCAGTGGCATTAAGAGAGTTGAAAGACATGACAATATCTCAGTGTGCATGGGAATAATACTGCATAGTAAACAGTGGATTCTAATCTGTGCAATTAAAAGACTTAAGTACTTGTGGCATTTGAAATCCTTGGTAACTGATTTCAATTATATCTCAATGAACAAGATGTTTTCTTGATGAGATTTTTTTCATTGGAACTCCTCAAAGAATTAGTGGTACAGAGTTCTTTATTGGCTAACCTTTTTAGCTTTCATGTATTAGCCCACAGCATCTGAGTTGATGACTAGTTTATAGTTGTATCACCATTTTGTTGTTTTGGGTTTTTTTAACAGCAGATGAACAAAATGCGATGGCAGTATCTCACTGATTTGTTTGTGACATCTTACATATAAGCACTCTCTTGATGTTGTCTAGCTATCAAAGTTTTCACCGGGATACTGTTCAGTGGAAACTGTATAGAAAAGCAATGAGGAGAAAGAGAAATACTGATTTTGGTCAGAACATGGAAGAGAAAAAATCTTTTTAATAGAGGACTGCCTAGTAAAATGAAGGGCAGGTCAGCTCAAAAAGCAATAGCTGAGCTAGAGCTTAAAGTGTAGCTGGAGTTTAAGCCATGTAAAAAAGACTAATTTCTAGTTTTGTTGAATTGCTAAATGGCACAATGAGCAGGTTCTAAACAATGAACTTCTTTCTCAGTAATTTAGATCACAAGGAATTCTTTAAACTGTTGCAGATCATTTTTACTTTAAAAAAAAAACAAAACAAAAAACAAACAAACAAAAAAAAAAACCAAAAAAACAACACTCCACCAAACCCAGAAAATTAAAAAGTTCTGTTTTTTCCAACATTCTCCTCTCCTAAAAACTTGTTCCTAGCATAGCAGCACAGTAGGAACATTGTGCTGTCAGGGCAGATGTTAAGTAACAAGTCTAGCATATATGTGATCCTGACAGAAGCTTTAATGACTGACAACTTGCTGGAGTTTCTGCAGTGTTAGTGGTTCTGGATATGCACAAGTACACATGTATATAGCCTGAGGAATGAGCAGGAGGAACAAGAGTGGTTTCTGGTCACAAAACTGCAATATTGTGGGGATAACTGAAATATGGTAGTACAGCTCATGCATCTGGAAATCTATAATGGATAGATTCATGCTCTTCAGAAAACACAGGTAGAGAAGATAAGAAGGGTTGTCTGTGGTGTGAAGGAGTAGCTTGTGGGTTAAGGTTAGAGGAAAGGCCAAAAAACATGACACTATGGGTGAGTATGTGCTGCAGACCACTGGTTGGGGTGACAAAGTACAGGAAGTCTTTAAACAATTGAAGAAGCCTCTTGGATTACTGACTTGGGTTCTATGAGACTTCAGCCTCCTCAACATCTACTGAAAGGAAAGTAAGCAGGACATAAGCAATTGTGTAACATTTCTGGAAAATGTGAAGGATAACTGTATGATACAACTAGATGGACCATCCAGGGCTCGAGCAGCTGGATTTGTTGCTCACAAATGGAGAAGAATTGATTTGGGGATGTAATATCAGAAGCAATCTTAGTTGCGGTGGTAACACCAGGGTCCTGAGGGGACTGGAGAAGACAGGTAGCACAGTTCAGACCCTGAACTTTGGGAGATCAGATTTTTGTCTTACTCAGGGGACTGGTAGGTGAGGTGCTTTTGGAGGCAGCTGTAGAGTATAAAGAAGTTCAGGAAAGTTAACATACTTAAGGACAGCTTCCTTCAGGTGTCCATGGCAAGATAAAGCCCCTGGAAACAATACAGGTTGGGGGCTGACAACTGGGGAGCAACTCTGGAAACAGAGAGGACAGTGGAAAACAGCAACCAAAGCATAAGCCAGCAGTATTCCCTGCCAGCAGAGTCAAAAGTATGGCTTTATAAGCAGTAGTGCAGCCAGCAGGTTGAGGGAAATGACTGCTGCCTTCTGTTCAGTGCTTTACATGCATTTAAATACTGCACATCTCCTCCCTCAGCACAAGAACAATGTGGATGAAAAGAAGCAGTGGACCATCAAAATAGTCAAAGGCTGCAGAACTTTTTGAGAGGAGGCCAAATGAGCTGGACTCATTTAGCCTGGAGAGGGATGCTTTCTGGGATTCAGGGAGCCGTTCAGACTGAATGTGAAGAGAAATCTTTTCCCTCTCAAGGACAACTCAATGATGGCGCAGAGGTGCAGTGAGGCTGTTCAACTTCCATCCTTGGAGGTTTTCAAGGCCTCATTGGATAAAGTCTTCAGCAACCTAGTCTCATCACATAGATGTCCATGCTCAGAGCAGGATCTGCTCAGGTTCAGTCCAAGCTGAGTTATTCTGGCCAGTATGGAAACAGACACAGACTGTGGACCACTGTATTTTTTAAATCCTATGAGGATTTCTTCACATTGGCTTCCCAGACTGAGAATTATGATGAGTTATTGCTTGATGTCTGCACTCTGGTTGAGTACCACATGCAATCTGTTGAAACAAGCTGTGAGTTAATCTAGCTTTTAACTGACAGTTGTTAGATACACTTTAGGTATGTATAAAATATACTGATAAAGAAAGAGCTTCAGAAGGAAAGAAAATCAGAATTAAAGCCTCAGAATCGTAGAATGGCAGGGTTAGAAGGGACCTTTAGAGATCATCAGCCAATCCCCCTGCAGAAGCAGGTTCACCTAGATCAGGTCACATAGGAAAATGTCCAGGCGGGTCTTGAAGACTTCCAAGGAAAGAGACTCCACAACCCCTCTGAGCAGCCTGTGCCAGGGCTCCCTCACCCTCATGGTGAAATAGTTTTTTTCTTATATTTAAGTGGAACTTTTTGTGTTCCAGCTTCATCCCATTGCCCCTTGTTGTGTTGTTAGATACCATTGAAAAAAGGGATGTCCCAACCTCCTGACACCCACCCTTTAGATATCTGTAAATGTTAATAAGATCTCCCCTCAGTCGCCTCTTCTCTAGACTAAACAGCCCCAGTTCCTGTGACCTTTCCTCGTATGAAAGATGTTTTAGTCCCCTGACAGTCTCAGCAGCTCTGCACTGGACTCTCTCCAGCAAGTCCCTCTTGAGCGGAGGAGCCCAGAACTGAACAAAAGACTCCAGAGGAGGCCTCATCAGGGCAGAACAGGGAGGGAGCAGAACCTCCCTTGACCTGTTGGCCAACACTCTTCTTGATGCATCCTAGGAAGCCATTGGCCTTCTTGACCATGAGGGCACATTGCTGGCTCAAGATTGCAGAAACTAAGCAAAAATCCATTTGTCTGTGGGAGTAATTTATTTGGAAAACTATTGTACAATCTCATGTGTATTTTTTAAGTTTTATAATATATATTACTGTTTTCACAGATAAGTTTCCCCAACATTGCTTAATATTATGTAGTACATATTCATATATCATATGAATATATGTATTATAATATATATATTCATATACATATATCAGTAGTACATATGTAAATAGTCAAAACCAGCAATTTCAGTATAAAGCTATAATGATTATTTAAGCAAAACTTGTAATGAACATCTTGCTTTCAGATTACTGCGGGTTGGCTCTGGCAGACTTTCAGAGGCAGATCAGACTCAGTGGAAGACCTGATGGCTGGAATTCTTAATAAATAGAAGTTTTAGGAGAAAGCAGCACAGGAGGAGTTAAAAATCATTGAAAGTGCTGGAAAGAAAACAGACTAATGAGTGCTTAGGACATATCATCATTTCTGTGGGTAACATCTCATATGAGGAATGGCTGAGATATCTGGGGCTGTTTAGCCTGGAGAAAAGAAGGCTCAGGGCAGACCTAATCACTCTCTACAACTACCTTAAAGGAAGGGTCGGTCTTTTCTCCTTAGTAACAAGCAATAGAAAAGAGGAAATGGCCTCAAGATGCACCAGGGGAGTTTCAGGTTGGGTATGAGGAGGAATTTCTTTACTGAATGGATTGTAAGGCATTGGAACGGCTGCTCAGGGAGGTGGTGGAGTCATCGTCCCTGGAAGTGTTTAAGGTTGGATGTTGCACTTAGGGCAATGGTCTAGTGGTTGATGGGGCTGGGACAAAGGCTGGACTTGATAATCTTAAAGGTCTCTTCCAGCTGAATCAATTCTATGATTCTATAACATTATTTTGTTGTTGTTTTGGGATTAGCAATTCAGAGTGATTTGAAGTTTTGTTCAGTTGTGTTTTGGGGTCCTTTTCACAGTAAGAAAATTCCTTATCAGACAAAAGATAATATTTTCTGTGAGGAAGCATAATTGCATTCAGGAGTCAGAGATAATCCTCCAAATTAATCTTTGATGGGAGCCACATAACCTCTGAGAAAACAAACAGGCCAGGAAAATAATACACATCTGACAAATCTTGAATTTACTCATAATAAAAATGTTTCATTAAAACCTCCTGGCTGCAATATGAATCTCTGGACAGTCTCACTCCCCTTCTCCCACCATCCCTCCTCTCTCACTATTATATTATGTCAGACTGTAAAGTGCATTCTTCTCCCCAGGTAGTATTGAATAGTCAGGAAACAGCCATAGATCTGCTTTCATAGCAGTTAGTCTGTGTAAGTTTATAGATTCACTCCCTGCATGCTTGCTGTTTGGACATAGGAAAAGTTCCATACATCTTGGTGGATAAAAAATGCCAATATCAAGTTAAGCTGGAAAAGTACAGGGTTGATTTTTCTATTTTGACTATGCAGTGCAAATACATATTCTTTTCTGAAAATCCATGCCAGCCTCTCCTTGTTTTTAAAATCTTTTCACTCTCCTATGGTCCCTAATATCATATGGGTTCATTTTGAGACATGGGAAGACTATGTTATCCTAGTCTAATGGTATTGAAGGGGCAGATAGTATAAAACATTGCTAGGGAAACTCATCCTCCAGTGCAATAATGCATAGTCTGACTTTTTAAAGATGAAAAAGAATACAGCAGTTTCTTCTGTAACTGAAGTGTTTGGACACAATGCAGAAATGCTACAAACTTACCTGACTCTTGGCAGATTCTGTAGCTGTAGAAATAACTTAATTAATTCAAATTATAAATCACAAGATTTCTACTTCTGAAAATAACTGCTAATGTTCTTTGCTTTCATCTGTATGTATGCATTTTAAGCTGCATGTACAAACTATGGCATTCATGGTTCAACTTGTAGTGAAACGGCTGTTGTGTGCAAATAACTAATGCTCTTGTTCTCGTAAGAAAATGCTTAATGTGTAAACTTCAATTTCATTAGGCTGTCATTGGATGATTTCAAATACATTTGACAGAAGTATTTGAATTTGGATTAAAACTATAAAAAAACTCAGTGGAAACATAGACGAGTGGAGCTTAATGTAATATTATTTTCTTTCCTCTCCACTGTCAGCACTTGGCTAGAAGCAGAGTGTAGGATGATTGCATGACACTCCTGCCAGGGTTGTCTTGCCCTAAGAGCTTTGCACTGAATGGCAATAAATGAAAGGAAGGAGTCTGTTTTCTTGTCATATTCTGCAATTTGTCCTTAAATCTGAAACAAAAGTATAGAAGTACCCTGTAGCAAGCTTTTTAATAGACCATGTCTTATGACCAAAATATATTGGATTTTTTCTCTGATTAAGGTAATAATAGTAAAAAAAAAAAAAAAAGTCAGACCCATTATAAGTGATGGAGAAGGACCAGAACATTTCCATTTATATCTAGACACTCAGCAGTTTCTCAAAATAAAATCTGGCCATAATTCAATGAAATGTTGTTTGTGTCAAGTTTTATATTGTAGGTTTGGTTTAGTATTCTGATTGTCTTGATAAATTGGAAAATACCTGAAATAATATGCAACAATAGTAAAGGTAATAGAACAAATACCAGTCCAGAGCATTATGTCCAAGAAGAAAGAGTTAAATAGCTAAATAAATGAGTATAAGTTATTAGATTTCAGGAGCTTAAAATATGTAGTTTTTATATACTTGTGCATAGATGTTGGTGTATTTATATATAAGTTCAATCTACAGCACAGATTCTTGAAAAAACATATGTAATTGTGGATTTGTTAACCACAGGATAAAATTTCTCAGTTTGCACTACTGATGACTTTGCTGGAAAAGAGATTTTTGGGAATTCTTTTAATGAACAGAAAAAAGGATAGTAAAAATAATAGAGGCAGTAGAACCTGTGAGGAAAGAATAGAAAAATTGTGTTTGTCCGATGCTATAAACACATCTATTATGAATTTTGTGTGTTGGTGATGGGTGATATTTTTATATACTCATTTTTTCTCATACATCCTTCTAAAGATGTTGAGTTTTCTCTGTTGAAAAAGCACGCAAGCAAGAATTGGGATAAGATTAGAAGACTTTGAGTACTCAGCTGTCATTATATGGGTTACTAAGAAAGGCAGTGAATCTGTTGCTAGTGGTCTTGATTAAGATAAATAAATGTCTATTTCAGTTCCTTGCTTTCAGTCTAACTTTAAAAGACCTCTGAATATGCTTTCTAGCATTATCTTTCTGACTATACAAACACAGAAGGTGAAAGACCTGAGCAGAATGGAGGTCTATTTAACCAAGGCCTGGCTAACACCTAATGACTCTTCTAGATTTACAGAATCATACATTTGTTATGATTGGAAAAGACCTTTATGATCATCGAGTCCAACCACTAATCTAACACTGCCAAGCCCATCACCAAACTAAACCATATCCCTCTGCACTTAATCTACACATCTTTTGAATATGTCTAGGGATGGTGACTCCACCACTTCCCTGTGCAGCCCATTCCAATGCTTGATAACCCTCTTGGAGAAAAAACTTTTCCTGATGTCCAATCCAAATCTCCCCTGGTGCAACTTAAACTCATTTCCTTGTGTTCTATCATTCATTACTGGAGAGAAGAAATCAACCCCCATCTCACCACAACGCCCCTTCAAGCAGTTGTATAGAGTGATCATCTCTCCTCTCAGCCTCCTCTTCTCTAGGCTAAAAAAACCCAGCTCCCTCAGCTGCTCCTCATAAGACCTATTCACCAGCTTTGTTGCCTGTCTCTGGACACACTCCAGCATCTACATGTCTGTCTTGTAGTGAGGGGCCTGTAAATGAACACAGCGCTCAGACTGGTCCGAAGCGATAGACAGTAGCACTTAATACTATTTCTTCCCTAGCAGCATCTCTTTTCTGATCTTAAAATTTCTAACCAGCTCAAATACATAATTAAATGTGATTTTTGTTTGTTTGCTTGGAGTTTTTTGTTTGGGAGGGGTTTTTTTTGTTGTTAATACAGAAAATACCTGTTTTTCAAGACCTGACGCTGATTTCTGTGTGAATGCTGTTGTATTCTGTCGTGTTACCAGTGAGAATTTTATCTAACTGTCATGGTCTGAAAGATTACAAGATGTTGTAATTTCAATTATACAGCTATTTGTTATTGGTATTTGGTTTTCATCTCAATGTCTCTTTGGAAATATACACAACAATCCAGTAAAAAATTAGTTTAAACCTTTTAACAGGAGTTTTAAGTTTGTTCTTTATTGGGAAGCAACTGATAATCTAGTTACTTTCCTAGTGGTTTTTGAAGTTCTTACATTTTAAGAAACAGAAGTTTCTGTGGTAGCATGTGTGACAGGATATTGTAAAAGAGACAGCTGAAGGATTTTAAACATTTGTTCAAGTGAAAAATGAAATTACTTGTATAGTATGTATGAATTACAAGTAGTATTTGCACCTGCATAATGATGAAGACAGTTGTTTTTTATACATATTTGTAGCCTTTCCTTAAGTTATTGATTTCCTGAGAATTGAATTGGATATATTAATACATAACACTTTTCTGAACCACAGATACTGAGAACTTTGTAAGGAAGAGACGAGGAAGACTTAACATCAGGCACTTCAATGATCTCTGCCTTTCTCTTCCCAGTTAAACTGGGAAAAAAAATGTATTTGAAGTGAAGTTTTTATATGCATAACTTCTATGTCAGCTAAAAAAAAAATCTTAAAAATGTAAATTTGCTATGACAAGTTAGATGAGCAGGAGTTTGAGAAACGAGACACGGGGCCATATTCTGTTTCAGTACTTCAACAGAAGGAAAAATGCAGTATGCTAACAAAAAAACAGAGGGGAAGAAAACTAAACTTTTGAACAGGGAAAATACAAATATCTATTTGATATGTAATAGACTAAGAGTACTCCATCTTAGACAAGTAAGACAAATTGACCTAATAAGCTTTTTGTTCTTGGTAGGGACCTGTATCTTTTACATGTTCCCATCATTATCCTAGGTTGCTTTTTGAGTAATGAGCCAAAAGTAAGAATGGAAAAGAGGATATAAGAAAGTATGAGTAAGGGCAGGGGAAAATGCTTTCTGTTTTATTTGAAGACAAAGTATATTTGCAAATAGTGTTGTGGGATTCTGTTGGTTTGTTTCTTAAGAAATTGAATTAACCCATTACTCAGTCAATGTACTGTTGATGATTTATCCATTGATCTTAAAATGAGGAGGCTGTTGAAAGTCATGCATGTGCTATGTTTTGATTTTTGGCAGGAAGAAGAATGGCTGATGTTAAAATGCCAATAAGTTTCTAAACAAGAAAACTTTTCATGCTTTATCACTTTCACTGATTAAAAAAGAAAGAGAACTGACACGCGCTTCTGCATCGGCTGCTTTCTATAGAGTCCTTCCTGTACCTAATAAAACTTTGTGTGATGACCTTCTTTCCATCTACAGATTTGCCAACTTATCTTTGTTAGCAAAAGATCAGCCACCTCCATGGTGATACCTAGAAATTTAAATTTTTACTGACGTCTTAGTAATTTTCTGCAGTTTTCTAAGTCCCTAACCTTTTCCTCCCTAAAGTTTCAACTGAGAATTAGTCAAAAGGCTTTTTTTTTTTTTTAATCTATTACAATGAAAACACTTGTTCCCTTTCTTCTGTGTGAACCAAAATGTGAGTTTTGCCTTTCTTAACTACTATCATCCTTTTCCCTTTGGGGTGGGAAATAGCTAGATTTGTTTTCTATTGACAAGATACTAGTAGTGCTCATGGCATCTCTAATGCATTTGTCTTGAAGCATTAGGAAAAAATTATTTTGCCCCTTAGGTGATCTAAGCTTAATTCAGGAAATAAATGTTCTCTGGTAACAATTCTATATCCTTATTAGTTTGTGTGTATCAAATGGAACAGAACAAGATGAATGATATCTGTACTGAGGAAGATTAGAACAATCTATCTTGCAGGGAAAAAAGCCAGTTTGGTTGGTGTTAGCTGAGAGATTGTGTACTCTGCCTGACCACTGTGAAGAATCAGATGCAGTGGTTTACAATGAGCAGATTTTAATAGCTATTTCTAACATGCAAGCACTACCAGAAAAAGCTGCAAAATAGTCTGATTGCTCCACTAGTAATGAGACAAACATTAATTAAATCTGTTCAGTGGAATTGGTTCTCCCAGCCTTTTTGCGGAGAAATGTCTGTGACTAGTGCATATTGTGAATGCAATTTGCTTGGGTAAAACTTTTGTCTTGCTTGGAGGTGCACCCACAACTAATCCTTACACACGTAGGCCCAGTATTTCAACAGGATTTATCCAATTTCAAACAAAAAAACCTTTTGAAGCTGCACCTGTAGCACTGTGAATTTTCCATCCTTCCTTCTTAGTAGAGCAAACTTACCATTTTAGTCTCTGTTGTTAAGCCCACTGCACTGAAGTCAAATCTGGCCATTTACTTGTTTGTCTATGAAATACTATTTCTTGAATCCTAGGTTTAATAAAAAAAGGGAGACAGGGAAAAGCACTATATTGAGCAGAATGCATAAGAGCCCAGAAGGAACAATGGATAAATAAAGAAGCCTTAGACCCATTTTAGTTCTGAAGTAAAAATAATGTGAAGAGAGCCACAGTAATTTTGAAAGTAAGAATCTGAAATGGATAGGAATAAACATCACATCTGCAGGTTTTGTTAATATTAAAACACCCTTTCATATTATGATATCACTGTACAACCATTTCTTCTATGTTTCATTTTTGATTCCTTGCTCCAAATCTTTCTTTCTTTTTCCAAATACAGTTTTATGAGGCCTACCTAGAGGTAACAACAAATGGAATAGTTCTTAATTAGATTTCTAAATTACTTGATATTGTGTTTGTCTTAACTGTAAGCTTTGTCTTATACAGCTTCATCTGTTTTACTATTTGCTACAGCCTGGTTACCTGCTTTTTTTATTAATAACTGGCTATCCAATGACTCTGCTTGTCTTACACAATTCTAAACACTGGTAACTGTACCTTAAAACTTTGTTTACTCTGTAGATATGACTATTCAGTGCAGATAGAGGAGATCTTTTTTAACTCTGTGACACATTCCTCACTCAAAGACCACACAGCAGAAGCGTGGCAATGCTAGGTTACTGCCAATAAATCTTACTTTCATACCACAGTACATTGGATTGAGCCTCTCCTTTGCACAACTTAGAAGTCAGGTCCTTTTGATGTAATGGGGTTTTTTTTTCTATAGCATATCATTCCAGTAACTTATTGACAAGAAGAATAGAAAGGATTTTTTTTTTTTTTTTAATGCAGATTACTCTGGCTTGTGGCTAATGTTGTGAGACCTTTTTATTTTTAAGATAGCTTTTAACTTACAAATATTTTTAATGTGTCTTCGCACTTGGAAGCTTTAAGAGAGCTTAATTTCTTGCAGAGCTAATAAATTTAATTGCTCTGTGTACTTGATGTGAAAAATATTTGCAAACAAGCTTTGAAGCAGCAGGATAATAAATTTAAGTCTGATTTATTTTAACTGTTTGATCTAGAGGCCCATGTTCTGATACTTCTGTGTGCACGCTGGTCATAGAACTAAGCAGAGATACTGTGTAATTATTCAAGTTACCATCTCTGTATTGCACTCTGGTGGCCTACAATGGAGGGGTAAACATAGGAATCATTATTCTAATTTCAATTTATTTTTGTTAAACAACAGTTTGCAGCAGCTTCTGGTTTGGCACATTGATTAGGAAGGATGACACCTAGGACAAGTCACAGAAAACACAGAAATCTTTCATCTTTCATCTTCTTATGAAATACCAGGTGCATTGCAACTGCAAAGAGTTTGTGTAATTACTTAGCTATACTACCTGCACATCAACTTTTATGTGTTTTGTAAGTAATTTGCAGATTTTTTGCTTTTGCAACTGTCACACTTTTCAAAAATTAAGGCTTATTTTGGTTATGCCTCAGAGAACTAAGGAGTTAGAAGTTTCTAGTTGTTTAAGGAATGCTTTCAGGGTCTTTGACCATTGAAAAACTTTATTATAGGTGCATCAGCTATGACCTGTAACAGATGTGCAAGAAGTTGGCCTGTGGCAAAACTGTAAGTTCTTTTAACATGAGTGCAAGGATGGTTCCAACAGCTTCTTCATACTGTTCTTTTCTTAGATTTAGATAGTGGGTTTCAGGACTTAAGCGGAGATGTTGTATATTTATCTGGCTGGTAATTCCTCCTAAGGTAGAGAATTCCTTTTCTATCTGATTACTAGGCAGTCAGCATAATTACTTTGTATTTCTGTTGAGCCTGGGGTACACCACCTTGCATCCCATTTGTTTTGCTTTGGCATTCAATCTAATACAAAACCAAAGCCACAACTATTCCTTCCTCCAACATCTGAACATGAAACAGAAAAGCAGAAAGAAATAGAGAAAACAAGTTTAAGAGTCTGAAGTGTCAGAAATTTCCAGTCTGTCTGCCAGTGCTGATGTGGCTTCTAATCCAGAGAGGGCTGTTTAATTTTTTTGCAAGTTTTTGAAGCTGATTAAATTATTTCAGATGAGAGTTTTGTCCCACTGGATTTTAATCAATGAAATGATGGTATAAATGCCCTTTTCTGTGGTTTGACATCATTGTGACGATCTGAAGAATAATCAGTAGAAATGATAAGGATGGTAACCACTGAGTAGTTTATTAGCATTATCAGTTTCACAGTAACTGACCTTTTCCCTCTCTGCTTCACTTCTTTTCATGTGTCATGTTTTATTTTGTCAGATTGATTTCCTTTTACTATTACAGCTGGAATGTGGCAGACTTGAAATGCTAATCAGCCCTTACAGTTTCTGAAATGGTTTTGAGAAACTACTAGCTGTATTTAAAGGAAAACGGGGAAATAATTTCTAATACAGTTCTCCTGAGAGTGTTATAAAATATGAAATGTTATTGCTACTTATTTTGACACTTAAGTTAAATTTCAAAATTACACGATCAATATTTGTTACCAGTGAAGAAGTTGATGCTGTTATTTAAGAAAATATGTTCATTGGGCATTAAACTTGTATAAATTTATGTAGGGGTGTTCTTCAAATTATGATATTGCTCATATATGCTCATATATAACACGGACTCATTGTAGGATGCAATTTCTTAACAGCAATAGAAACACATGCTTGTTTGTGTACCTATGTGTCTATATATCACACCTGGCTGGGAAAACTGCAGCATCTCCCTTCCTCCCATTGTAAATCTACACCTGAGACCCATTACCTGTAGTTTTTATGCAAGTATAGTCACATAAATAGTCCCTAATGAAGTTTAATGGCTATATAGGCTGTATTTGTAATATATTTGTAATGAAAGAGAACTTATTCCTTAAGACATGGCACTTGCATGGTGAAGTGTTGTTCACCTGATGTGTATGATGTGCACCTGTGGCTGTTTCCTCAGTAATCAGCTTCTCACATTAGTGAGATTATTCTAAATTAACTATAGCATATGTCTGCTAAATTCAAATTATAGACATTTTTTGTGTCTTATCAGCTACACAGTTCTGTATCTGAAGTTACATTTTGCAGTAGAATGAATACCTTGCTTCTGATCTGCCATAGGATAGAAAAGAAGTACTCTTAAACCTCATAGTAAGTCCTAAGCGAGTAGGACTTGGCCTTTGTCATAATGTCTGCATGTTAATAGGTTGAAAGTCTTCACCCTTTCACTACCCCAGTGTGGCTGGCATTTTCAATAGAACACATGTGGAGGAAAATAAGACCCAATTACTAAGAAATTAACAGCTGAAAATAGGATATCGACTTGAGCTGCAGTCAGACATGATTTGGTTTTCTACCTCTCGTAGGTTTGATTTGGAACCATCTTTTGTAGTGGACTTCTGAGTCTTTCCCTACAGAGATCCACTGTCAAATCCTGACGTGCTTAAGGATAACATTATCTTAATGTAAAAGTTTCACTTTATGATCTACCAATAGTTGTTTGCCAGTGTAAAGTCAGGGTATCCTGGTCATTCAAAACTATCGGAGTTCAAAATAGTCAATCCAGATTGGCATGTTAAATGGATAAGCACAAGGTATTGCCTCTGAATTTTTCTAACTTCTGAAAGACTGAGGTATACAAGAGTTGCTTGTGTCCATGTAGGTGCTTAATTTTGTAACTTAGAGCATCCAAAATTCATTTAAATGCATAAGCTCTTTTAGCAGGAAACATCGGTTTTAAACGTATTTAGTTGAGATGTCAGGTCTGGACAAGTTAAAGCAGCCTTTAATGACAGGTGTAGGTAGGTGCCCTGCTTGATATTTCCTCTGTCGCTATCTGCCAGAGGGGTGTTCCCTGCTGTTCCTCCCACACGTGGAACTGACAGCAGCACTGACCCACATCATTCAGAAGCGCAGTGTCTATAGTGCTCTCTGAAAAGAGCTCAGGCATATTCTAAACTGGTTTTGTTGTGGTTTTTTTTTTTTTTCCCCTACAATTATTCCACTAAGTTTAAATTATACAATGAAACAGTATGTTCTGAGATAACTTTGGCTGTAATTGTTACTCAGTTTCCCCTTTCCTTTTCCTTAAGGAAAGCTTAAAAAACAGTGAAGTCAGTGTGAAATTGTCGTTTGACTGAATCTCTCCATCGTGCAGATTCCTATTGCAATCTTACAGCTATAGCACTTTGATCTTTTTGTTTTGGCAAGACTACGGCAAGTGACAAAAGTGATCTTGGAAATGGAAAGCAAGAATGAAGTTTTTTTTTTTTCAGAATGAGTGAGGAGAGGACAAAGGGCATTTTTTGGCATTTGGGGGGGTGTTCCTGGGTTTGGCATAAGATTGTGTGGTTTTCAGAGAGATTTTGGAGCACATTTCATGGTTCTTGTATGTTGTAATTAGTTTTTCTCCATATAACTTATGATAAAATAAAAATCTATGTAAAACAGACCTCTGCAGCAGTAGGTTGCTTATCATCCCTAAAATATTACAGTGCTTTCTTGATGCTACATTGCGTTTTACAGACAAAATAGATTTTGTATAGTAAACTGTTCACTTTAACGTTGTGCAGCTTCAATCACAGCAAGAATTAAATTAGCAATTTATCTAAATGTCATTAGATCTACTTTTTACTGACTTATCTACATCAAGATTCCTTGATCAATCAACAGAGATCAACTTTTCTTCTTGGCTATGCCACGTTTCCCTGTGTACATAAAATAAAATCTCTTAAGATTCATCAGTCTATAGCTTCCATCCAACACATCTTTTTTTTTTTAAGAAATTAATTTAAATACAGTATTGTGTTTCATCTGAGTAAGATTTTATATGCACATTGAAGAAATTTGGTCAAAGAAAAAAAAGTTGGAGAATTTTAATATATGTTATCAAGTTGTTCCCCTCCCCACCGCCGGCCCATAATTTTTGGGTGATGTACTATGTAGAAAGTTGAGGGTTGTCTTTTTTCAAGTGAAGAGAAAACATCCTTCTGGTTAGAAAAGAACATAACAAATTGTTTGATTGTGTTATCTCTCTGCTGTTGTTGAAAACAAAACAAGTTATTTTCAGTTATACTAAGTTATGTGTATAAATTCCTTGTAGATATCCATGAAGGTATCCTTGGGCTTCTGAAATTTAATAGGACAGGCTTCTACAGAAGGGTATTTGTTTGACCTTAGTGTCTGTGACTTAGCAGTTATCTTTTTCTTCCAGTACTTAAGTTTGAAAGACTCACCAGTGTGACTTGTGTAAGGGGTTTGTTGTTGTTTTTAAAGAAATCATGTTAGGACCCTTTGGTTTGCTCTTCTAGATTTAAACTTGTAGCCTTCTTTTTGTCCCCTGCTTGCTTCTTTCTACACTCTGTGCCTATTTAAACTGTCTGGTTTTCTTCTTCTCCATTCAGCTTCATTTTGGCAAGACCTATATTTCGTCAGCATATCTTTGTCCTGCTTCTGCCCCATGTACTTCATTAAATTGAAGCTCATTTAAGGTAATATCGAGCATCTTGGAAGCGTAGGTTCCTCATTTGTGCTGACAGACAAACAAAGGATCCCTTAATGCTTTTCATACGTGTGCAAACTACACACATAATCAAATTGAAGGCGAAAATGGAGGTCATTACATTGATATTAAGTGTCATTATTTTATCTTGCCACGTCAACCCTCAGCAATTTACCAGGCTTAGGATATTGGTGACCACAGTAAGTCTAATTAACAGGCAGTGTGCTTGTTTACTTTAGAATTTCGAAGTGTCTCATAGGTGATAAAATAAAATCTAATTATTTTGATATTAAGTGGGTTTTCAGCCATTATATAATTACTGCTTCTGAAAAAAAGTGATCTGAAAATTATATATATCAGGAAGGTAGAGCCTGTTGATATTTTTTGTGAGAACAACAATTGCACTGTAAGTCTTAAGGAAAGAGAAATAGATGAAACCGTACTGTGAGACTACAGTGAATGTTGTTTTTCCTACTGTGTACAATTATATGTAATTAGATCTGTCCTTTTTTTATTATGCTGTCTAAAAAATTAATTCTACCTATCTAGATACTGAATGAGCTTGTAAATAAGATAGCAAGATCAACATAGTCTGAAGAAATAATTAGTAACAATTTAACAGAAGTTGTTCTGTTCAGTCTAAATCAATAGTAATGGAGATGAATAAATGGGTGGAAACCTTAAGTAATTACAAATCCTTTAAATTATTCTTGAATGAGAAAGCAGGAGAAAAGAACATATTGAATTAGTTTTATAGATGTATGAGAAGAGAACTTTCTGAATTCGCTTTTTATTCTTGTTGAATTTTTTTGTGCGACTTTGTTAGCTAGGCTAGACATCCCAACTCAGTTTCTCTTGGGGTTTTTTCACAAAAAATGTGTCACAAACATTAATGAGAAGCAGCAGACTTCTTATTGCATTAACTTCTGTACTGTGGTTTCAGACTGCTTGTTTTTGTCACAGTTTTTATTTTTTTTTTTGCATCACTTTAAGGAAGAAAGACCGTTGGTCTTTTTGTTGTTCCATGCAGTAGAGAGGAACTTTGCAGAAATACTAGATTTACCTTTATTTAATGGAAATGTACTAATATGTTTAGATGGGGCATGTAATTAAAAAAAAAATAAATCTAATAGTCTGCTTTTTTTAATCTTATGCACTATGGAAAGTTCTACTCTGATGTGTGAATATACTGTCTTGATTGTATTTTTTTTTTAATTATTGTTTGAATTTTAGTTGCAGAAGTATTTTCTTGTGGACTTTTGAGATATGTCCCAGGATCTTTGGAAGATCTCATATCTCCAACAATGTTTTTTCTGTATTTCTAAACTATGGTGTTTCAAATGTATTATCACCTTTATGATGCATCACAAAGAGAAACCCTCAAAGGGCAAAGAAGTGTCAAGACTGACTCTAAAAACACTATCAGCTAAATTAAAATAAAGTAGAAGAAATTGTAGAGCAGATAAATGGTACCTTTTGGATCACCATGGAAATGCAAAGGTCAGACAACCTTAACCTGGGGAGAGTTGCTGAGGCTTGAGGAGCTCTCAAAACTTAACACCGGTATTTTGGTTTTCCTGACCTTGATAAGCAGCATCGGAAAGATTCTGCGTTAAAGCATTTGCCAATTGACTGAAATGCTGTCTTGATATAGACTATTCAGGTTTATTACTGAAGACCATCCTCAATTAAAAGCTATGAATGACTAAAAAGACTAAAAATGACTAAAAGAACAAAAAAGAAATCTTCTCAGTTAGTGTTTTGGGTTTATAGACTAATGAAAGGTTGACTCAGTCTTTTTGTTTAACTTCTTCCTTCTTTAGCTGGAAAGACAACTACTGATGCAGAACCAGATGAGAGAGAGGCAAACAGCCATGCAGATTGCTTGGACACGGGAATTTCTCAAGTATTTTGGGGCATTTTTTGGACTTGCTGCTGCAGGTTTAACAGCTGGGTATGAAGTTTATTTCTAACGGAAAATATAATTATATTTAATTTATATTTCCCTATTGCTGGATCTTCCTTTTACATTATATCAGATAGTTATGTTTATCTAGTAACTGCTCAGAAGTTGATCAAATGACAAAGTGACTCTGATTTCTGTCTGCTTCTGGATGTGTTATGATTATGTCTGTACTGCAGACATATGTATAAAAGCAGAGACATATGAGCTGGCAACAAAATGGTGCTGGTGAGGTACTAAAAGTTCAGTGTAAAATAAAAGTTGTGTGTGTAACAGGATGCATTGTTTAAAAGCCATGCTATTTTCTTGCCTGTATTGTAATTTAGTGAACTATTAATGAGCAATAAGTCTTTCATCATCTACAAGTGGACATAGTCTGAAATCTGTTCTCTTAAAGTTGCATGGGGAAGGATGTGCCTTAAAGGACTTTTGTCTGGTAATGTGCTTTTATTGTCCTAGGGTATGATTAGAAGGGATATAGGAGTATTTGTGGGCTTGTGTAAATTGTACAAATTCAGTGCATTTTATGTGTTTTGTGTGGACCTACGTGCTGAACACAGTATCTTGATTGCTAGATGTTGCATATGGCTGGGTGGATATGTGCCTGTGCATATGCATGCTACATCAGTTAGATCATCTCATTTTATTAGATATATTCAGAACTCACTTGAAGCATTTTTTTAAAATACCCTTGGGCTGACAGTTTAGCAAGAAAGCAACCACAAGGAGAAGGCTTCTGAGGAGATTAAGACTTGTTCTTCCTTGATGAGAGATTGTAGGAGGGTACACAAGTCCTAGACAGTCAAGGTCAGCCTAAACTGACAGTGCTGATGTGCTGAATGTCCTACATAACCTTGTTTGTTTGTCTGTTTTCTTTTAACAGAGCAATAAAAAAGAAGAACCCAGGAGTTTTAGTGCCAATAGTTCCCTTAAGCTTTATATTTGCCTATCAGTATGATATGGGCTATGGAACATTGTTGCAAAGGATAAAAGGTATGTGTATATAAATCTGTCTGGTTCACGCAAAGATCCAAGCTTAATATTTCAGATCACCTCTTATCTTTTTCTAATGTCCTCCAGTAGATTTTCTCCTTTTTTTCTTGGGACAAAACTCTTACTGTTTAATTTCTTTTCTGTTACTATCGGATGCTTTCCCGGTCAAGAGTATTCATTCTACTTGTACAGCCTTTCCCTCTTGTTAATACTATTAACTTCCACTCAATTTGTTTAAAAAAAAAATAAAATAAAAAAATCTAGGGCTATAAATACAGATGAAGTAAGCATTCCATATTGGGAAGAAATTACATAATTCCATATCCCACTCCAGTGCGGCTGGTTCGGCAAGGGCTAAGGATGTGAAGAGCAGATAAAAGGACAGAGACAGAAATCATGCCCTTATACCTTCATGAACGCACACAGTCATCACAATGCCTTGCTAAGATGTTTAAAAAAAAAAGATGAGTCTCAGAAACTGGGGTCTTGCCCCATCATTGCCAATGGCAGATCTGATGAAGTGATGACTGTTGAGGGTTATGGACGTGCATTTATGTTTGCTCTGATTACTGGTGAAGGAGACATGCTAAGAGAGTGTTCTCTGTAAGTGAAGACGGCACAGGGCCATGGCTTGTCATGTTCACAAATCATCTAAGTTAAGTGGCTTGTTTTTTCTGCCTGATACTGACACAGACATCCTCAAAAAAGAGAAAAGTTTGTTTCAGTCCTTGCTCTAAGCCACCACATACAAAAGCTAGATTTCCTGACTTTGTACTTCATGAAAAATAATGATAGATAATCAGACAGACTCTGAGATATTTTCTGCTGCATATAGGTGCAAATATATTTAGGTGATGCAGCACTGTATGTCTGTGAACATTTCCTAAATCCTACTAAATACATTTCTTGGAATTTTAATATGAAGAGAAAACTAAGCAAAGGTAAAAGAAAAATGGCAGCTCTTGGAAATCAGAGTGTTGAAAAGCAGATTAGTACATACAATGCAGAAGAAACAATTTAAGAATGCAATTTATATTAAATACAAAAGGAATACAATTTAGAATTTAAGATTTGTTTTTTGGGTTTTTTTTTAATAGGTAATTTTCATTCTAGAGTATTGAAAGAGTAAGCATAACATAATGCAAATCCCATAGCAAAAATATTTAATATGTTTACTGAGGACCATGTCATCCTGTATGGATTGAAGAATGATAGTGCAGTGTCTCATTGCTTTCCAAATAGTAAATCTTCATAGCTTCAGATCTACTTAGGTAACTTCAGAAGCATGCAAGGCTTTGAAAAAGTTTTGGAGAAAGGAAGCTATGGAGCCAAATGGACAATAACCTATGTCAAATAAGAGAAAAAATAAGATAAAAATATGTCAAATTAACTCAGTCGTTTCCAGAAAAATAATTTCTCTTTTACCAGAGAAATACAGTAGATCTGCTATAAACACATGAAAGCATTTATTATGCTATCACATGAAGATTAAGTTAGCATGGAGGACATGGAAATTAGTAGACAGGTAAGTATTGGAATAAAGAGACGATGACAAAGGTTTGCGTTCAAAGAAGAAAGCTAGGCTTTGGCAGGGTTACTTTCAATGTTTCTCAAGATTTGGTCTGGATCTATTTTTGTATATGAAATTATGAGTAGGTTATACTAATCAAATCTATGTATGACAAACTTGATTGGTGTTATCAACAGAGAGAAATAAACTAATACAAGGAGAAATTATGACCTGAAGAACTGAGATAATAAAATAAAATTCAATTTGATAAGAAGGTCTGTATAACGAATCTAGAATTACTGAAGCATTAAAATTATTATGAAATGCCAAACTGCCCTGTTAGAGAAAACCAAGTGATGAGCTTGCTTCGACATGTAAAAAGACACAAGAGATTTAGGTCTACAGATACTACTTAGTTTTTCTTATGTTTAAATGGAACTTTATATGTTCCAGCTTCATCCCATTACCCCTTGTCCTGTTGCTAGATACCATCAAAAAAAAGGATGTCCCAGCCTCCTGACACCTACCATTTAGATATTTGTAGATATTAATGAGATTCCCCCTCAGTCTCCTCTTTTCTAGACTAAACAGCCTCAATTCCCACAGCCTTTTCTCATAAAGGAAGATGTTCGGGTCCCCTGATCATCTTGGTGGCTGAACTGGACTGAACTCTCTCCAGAACTTACCTGTCCCTCTTGAGCTGAGGAACCTAGAACTGGACACAAGACTCCAGATGAGGCCTCACCAGGGCAGAGGAGAGAGGAAGAAGAATAACCCTTGACATGCTGACCATGCTCTTCTTGATGTATCCAAGGATGCCATTGGCCAGGGCACATTGCTGGCACATGTTCAGTTTATTATATATTATTATATGTTACGGGAGACAGTATCAAAAGCCTTGCTGAAGTCAAGGTAGATGACATCCGCTGCTCTCCTGTCATCTAGCCAGCTAGTTATACCCTCATAGAAAGCTACCAGGTTGGTCAAACAGGATTTCACCTTGGTGAATCCATGTTGACTCCCCCTGGTAGCCATCTTTTCCTTCATATGTTTAGTGATAACGTTCAGAATGAGTTGTTCCATCACCTTTCCAGGATAGAGGTGAGACTGACCAGGCTGTAGTTTCCTGGGTTGTCCTTCCTGTCCTTTTTGAAGTCTGGAGTGACATTGGCCTTTCTCCAGTCCTCAGGCACCTCGCCTGTCCTCCATGATTGTTCAAAAATGATGGAAACCATATCAGCCAGCTCTCTCAGCACTCTAGGATGCATCCCATCAGGACCCATTGACTTACGAGCCTTAAGCTTGCCCAACAAATGTTTAACCTCTTCCACATCCACCTATAGGACAAGTCTTCTGCTGTCCAGGCCATCCTATTATCCTTGCTGGACTGGGCTTCCCAAGGGCCATCCTTGGACATAAAGACTGAAGCAAAGAAGGCATTCATTACTTCGGCCTTCTCTGCATCCTCTGTCACCAGAGCATCCTCTGTGTTCAGCAGCGAGCTCACATTTGCCCTTGTCTTCATTCTGCTGCTGATGTTCTTGAAAAATACCTCATTACTGTCCTTAACTTCACTGGCTAAGTTTAATTCTAGAAGGGCTCTCGCCTTCCTAGCTGCACCTCTGCAAGCTCTGGCAATGTTCCTATACTCTTTTCCCAAGAAGTCAGCCCCTGTTTCCACCTCTCATAGATGGCTGCTTTCTGCCTGAGTTGTCCCAGCAGATCCTTGCTCATCCATGGAGGTCTCGTACCTGCTTTTCCTCCTTTCTTACATGTTGAGACACATTGATCTTGGGCTTGGAGGAAGTGGTGCTTGAAGATTGACCAGCTCTCTTGGGCACTTCTACCATCTAGGATCTTATCCCATGAGATCCCTCCAAGCAGGTCCTTGAAGAGACCAAAGTCAGCTCACCAGAAATCCAGGGTCTTAAGGTCCTACTTAAGAACAGGATAAAGGAAAGAGAAGGAAAATAAACTGATGTGTAATATCAGCACTGGAATAAAAGTCAATGGACTAGCCTGAATGTAGCTGGGATGTAAATCAGAAGAAGGTTCATAATTATGTGTAAATCTTGTTTAGGAGTTCATTTTTATTTTAAGATTAAAATTAAATAGCTGAACACAAGTTTTTATGACACAATTAACCTGCAGGCACAATACTTGTTCTTACTACTCAGCTGATCCCTGTGACCACTCTCATACTACTTTCTCAACCATTTCTCTGCTTGCCCATGTATTGTGTTGATGCAAGCCAAGCTTCATCTCTGTGGTGTAGTGAAAAATCTGTACACCATTCCCTTTATTGTTGCCTCTGACTGGTCTCTTTCCTCCAGGAAGAGGCCTTTCTTCAGCCTCACAGACAATTCCCTCTTCTATGCAACTCTGCAGTTATTTCTACACTGTACAGTCTTCCGAGTATCTGAACCACCTTGATGAAATAGCACTGCATCTGCTGCCCTTTATTCTTTGCAATCTCTCTATTTTTCCTTCATTAGACATTTTTTTTCTCCGATCTTGCTTAGTTAATTTTCTCCTTTGTCTCTAGCCTACTTGTCAAAATGTTTTCTCATGACTTGCTTATTCTCTCACATGGAAATCAAAGGTGATTTTTCCTGCTTTATAACTTGAGCTTGAAAGCTCAGGAAAAAACAGGGGACATAGGTGAAAATACTTGTTTTGAATTCTGCTTCTGCTGTTGAAAAGTTGTAAGTGTGCCAGGGCCATGTCTCAAAATTGAATCTTTTGGGAATGGCAGGATTACAGGACAGCTCTCAGGTGCACTATCTCTTTTGAATGGCTGAGGACACTGAGAATCAGTCATGGACCTACTATGTGTGTTCTTGGCCTTGCTGTTCTGCTCTGTCCTTGTCCAGGTACATATTGCTGGTGGTTTTTTTCAGAGAAATTATTACAGAAAGGGAAGAATTGCATAGCTAGCCTCCAACTGCATAGAACTTCTCTACTATGTGATGAAACTCTGGCCACTTTTTCCAAAATTTAAGTAGCACACTCCTTGTATCTTCAGCCATGTGAGATGGATGGTGACTGGGCAATCTGCTGTAGTGCATATGAATCACAGGCATAGAAATCTGACTAGCTAGACGATCTGCCTGTAACCTAAGGTCTCTTGCTATTCTGTAGTAGATACTATATGCAACTGACTGATGTGTTATTACTAGTTACCAGGAGTGGAAACTAGTGTTGTCCTGTTGGGTACTACTGATATTACTAATGTGTAGAGATCCCAGGTACTGTAATATTAGTAAAATTGTAGTTGAAGATTTTAGCATTTAGATCTGTTTTAGAGAATTACGACAGTCTTGAGTGCACCACACTGTTCAGTCATGTTTATTGCACATAAAGAGAGATTCAAAGTGCTGCTGTAACAATCATCAAGCTAGGACTTAACATTGTTGGCACTGTACCAAATGGCATCAGCCAAAACAAACACTTTCTTTGCCTAATCTTCATCCTGTCTTGTATCACAGACCACCATAAGTTATGTATGACATCCAGTCTGTATCTTTGTTTTTCGGATTCTCTGTCCTAGATGTTTTCATTACAGCCTTATCCAGAGCATTCTGCATCCTGCAACATCTCCCTGCTATGCTGTTAAGACTGCATATTTAAGGAATTAAGGTATTAGCAAATCTTTTTGTAGGTGATATGCTTTAACCAATGCTTCTTCAAGTCCTCGGCTACTCATTTTTTTGCCTGGAGCCTGACGTCTTTTAGCTTTAGACAAGAAGAAAAACGGTACTCCAATATGGCCATTGCAGGATATTGTGAACAGGGAATTTACTTGTTGAAGCGCACAAACCCTTTTATGTATATGTCTGATCCACACTGTTCTCGGACTTCTAATTAGTCAAATGCAGTGTGGGATCGATACGGAGTATGTGGTGATGACAAGTCCTTGCTATGTCTCATGCCTCCCTTCCAAAGCATGTTTATAATAAATGAAACTTTACTATAACTCAGTGTAGTTTTTAGGAGAAAGAGGCTATCACAAATGACAACAGCAGCAGCACAATTGACTGTTTTGGCTAAAGTTCTTTCAAACAAATGCAACATGAGGTATATAGTTCAGACGTAATACTTCCAGGTCCACTGCTCCCAGCAGTCCAGAATTCCTTAATGACAACTTTATGCTACATTCACATAATTTCCTCTGTAAAATACCTAGCTGTGACCTGATATTTTGTTTTTCTGACCCAAACAAGAATAGCTAAACCAGGTTTTTTTAATTTCTTTTTTTACTTCCCTTGCTTTCTCACAATAATAGTGAGAAATTTAATTCTCTTTTTTTTCTTTTTTTTTTTTTTAAGGTGAAGCAGAGAACATATTGGACACACAGAGCACTTTACTGGAATTGCCAAAAGGGCCACTTACTTATGAAAGCCTTGAGAAAATCAGAAGATCTCAGAGCAAGCTCTTCACAGAAAAATAGGAAGATGGCATTCAAACTTAATACTTGAAATGTGACTGTAATTATGGTTTTAGTATATAAATTAATAAAATATTGAGAAAAGTGTGAGATCTTATAAAAATATAATTATTTTTTAAAAATCGTTACTTCCTAAAGCAATAATTTACATATTGTATGTATCTCTTGAAAATGCCCATTGTTGCTGTAGTATATTTTTCTTGTTTAGCAGGAAATACTGAATTTTCACTGTCTGTTTAAAGCCTGAAAAAGAAGTTTCACCTGTAGTGGTGTCTGGTACTGACCAAACTCACTAAAATCAACATAAATAAGTTAATTGGTAGTTACAAATTTGTATAAGCATGGTCATACTTTTCCAATATATTAAAGAATGCATAACTCTAATTTGAAGTCAGGAATAGACAGTCAACTTCTTTGAAAAATTAGACACTTTGTATTTGCTGTTCTTTAGGCAGTAAACTCACCATCTCTGCTCCAAATTCTGGAATAAACAGGGTTTATCAAAAGTGAGTTCAGAAGTAAACATGCCACTGTGTGGTTTTTCTCTTAGGAAAAAAACTGTATTAAATTATGAGCAGAGATTAATTTCTCAAAAAGAGAAAACAAATTATGTAGCCATTTCCTGAATCTTTTTCATCCTTGTTTGACATTCTGAAACTCAGGATAATTTGTTTACATGAAATCAGAGTTTCACTACTAAGATGAATATTAACTTAGGCTAGCAGCAAGCAAAACTATTAATGTATGTTTTTTGTAATGGGTAGATCCAAGGGACCTTAGAACTACCCAAAACCAGGGATTTTCACATGCTTTTACTGTAACGTGGCATATACTGAGAATATAATTTCAATATATTTCACTGTTCAGATGTTATACCTGGAAGGAAAAAAAAAAAAAGGCGTCTTTTTGTATTGGAAATCTTGTTTAAAATAGATTCCTTTGTGTGTTGGATAGAATGTTTTTTAGCATTAGTTTAAATATGGAACAAAACCCAAATTCTCTAACAGCATCCAATAATGAATTCAAGTCTAGAGGTATATTGACAACTTATTGATTTTAAAAAATAAATTACAGCTGCAGCTACTGCCCTGAATCTGGCTTTGAAGACTACTTGATTAAAATTATTACAGTAAAACAGGTGAGTTTATAATAAAACAAAAGCTTCTCAATGTACAAGAAATTAATAGCACAATTTCCATAGGTGTGTAAAACAGATTTCTGAAAGTGCATTCTCTTCTGCATTTCTGTTAAATGGTTCTGTCATCTACATCTACAAGCTGTAAGACATCTCAAATGTGATGCATTTTAATGTGCAGAGTGTGAAAAGATAGTTGGTTATAGCAGCTTGGACTATTTAGGATTTAAGGCAGTGATTTCAGTTGCCTCATCTCAGCATATGTTGTTCTGCGAGCTCACACACAAAATGCAGCCCAAGGTCATCTCACATGTTCTGCCTGTACTGTAACATAAACCCCCATCACTTGCTGCTATAGTATATACTACTCTGAGCACACATGTCTCTACTTACTTGTTTTGCTTTGTGTAACAGGTCATCTATTACCTTTTCTCCGAGTTCTGAAGTCTACCTTGCTTTAATTTTGAAGAAGTTATAACAGACGGCTGTGCTGCCATTCAGCGGGATCTCAAACAGCTTGAGACTTGAGCAGAGAGGAACCTCATGAGGTTCAACAAGGGCAAGTGCAGAGTCCTGCACCTGGGGAGGAATAACCCTGTGCACCAGGACAGGCTGGGAAATGACCTGCTGGAGAGCAGCTCTGCAGAGAGAGATCTGGGAGTGCTGGTTGATAATAAACTGAACATGAGCCAGCAATGTGCCCTCGTGGCCAAGAAGGCCAATGGCATCCTGGGATGCATCAAGAAGAGTGTGGGCAGCAGGTTAAGGGAGGTTCTTCTCCCTCTCTCCTCTGCCCTGGTGAGGCCTTGTCTGGAGTCTTGTGTCCAGTTCTGGACTCCTCAGCTCAAGAGAGACAGGGAACTTCTGGGGACAGTCCAGCACAGGCCAACCAAGATGATCAGGGAACTGGAGCATCTTCCTTATGAGGAAAGGCTGCAGGAACTGGGGAAGTATTCAGACACCACAGTGACTAATGCAGTACAAGGACTTGTATAAAACAGAGACAAGTGTGAGGAAAGGTTGCAGAAACTGGGGCTTTTTAGTCTAGAAACGAGGAAACTGAGGGGGATCTCATTAATATTTACAAATATCTAAATGGTGGGTGTCAGGAGGTTGGGACATCCATTTTCTCGATGGTATAGAGCAACAAGACAAGGGGTAATGGGATGAAGCTGGAACACAAGAAGTTCAATTTAAACATAAGAAAAAACTGCTTTACTGTTCAGGTGAGGGAGCCCTGGCACAGGCTGCACAGGGAGGGTTGTGGAGTCTCCTTCCTTGGAGGTCTTCAAGACCCACCTGGACGTGTTCCTGTGTGACCTGATCAAGGTGAACCTGCTTCTGCAAAGGAGTTGGACTAGATGATCTCTAAAGGTCCCTTCCTACAATTCTATGAACCTTTTGTGTTTTGAGCTGTCATCTATTGATACACTTTCTTCCAAGACAGAAGAACAATTCAACCAACTTATTGTATTTATATGTCTCCTCTGGTGTCTTTTAACTCACTCTTTTATCCTATGACAGATATTTTTAGAATGAGCAGTTTTAATAGTCCATGCTAGAAAATTAGGAAATACCCTAATCCTACCCACTGTGTGTTTGCTGTAGGTTTCTGGCTATGGTACTGGATCAAAAGGAGGTGTTAGGTGCTAAAGGAAGCAAGTAGGCTAAGCAGAATAGTGACTCAGATAGCAGTTTTAGGGGATAATAGGATAGCTATTTTTGCCATATTGCTGGAGCTGTATTGCTCCATCTTAGTGAAATATGAAATTTTTTTACACCCAAATGTTAAACTTAGATCAATAGAGTTAATCCTTTGCAAGACTCTATGCTAAAGAGTGGTGGGAATGGAGCAGGTTTGCTTCAGTGTTACACAGGGAGTATCAGTGAAAGTTACCAAATTTCTAAGGGAAAAGCAACAGGCTTTAAGCAGGACAGCCTAATGCCAACCCCAAAAATAGATTTAAACAGGCTACATAAAATTTACCAAAGATCATCAAGAAGGGCTAGTCATCTTTACTACCTTTGTGGGTTTTTTTTTAATTGTTAGTTTTGCGGCTTTTTTCCTTGATAAATATATGCATTGGTTTCAAAGATGTTCATTCTGTGTTAAGGAGTACACTCTGTTAGTACTCTGTTTCCAGTGTATTAATTGAAAAGCTTGCATGTCCTGTGCCCAGTCATTTCCGTTCCACAGATGTCCAGCTACAGAGTAGTGGAACTGTATGATTTCTATCAGAGAACAATGAAGGAAAGCAGGAAAGCTTACTTCTGACAGAGTCAGCTTCAGGGAAATAGATGTTTACAGCACAAACTACCCGTAATCATTGTACCAGTTGTGCTCATAGAAATAAGGAACACACCTAAAACGTCCTGCTCCCTTCTGACACTGGTGCCCAGCTGGTTTCAGCTGTAAGGCTTACTTCAATATATCAGAGCAATTGTCTTTGTTTTCATGAATCTCACAGGGGAAGAGGAGAATAACTGCAGGGGCAGTTTGTTCTGACCTGAGGGCGCTGCTCTTACCACCTTAATCCTGTTATTTCTTCTGGTTGTGATGTCTTACAGCCAGGTAACCTGAATCACTGTCACTCAGAGCAGGATTCTTCTGAGAAAGTGAGAAGTCAGTCATGATTAGGATGTCAAAATTAAACTCTCTTGTGTTCTCATTATGGATACGTCTCATTGAGAACCCAAGAAAGTGCATGCTACTTGCGAGCCACAACTGCCAGCCCCACACTTTTGTTGATCTTATTTTGATAGGAGGTATCAGTATTGTTGAGAAATGAGCAAGGTCTCTTCACAGGGTCTAGTTTGGGCTCCTTCATTCATTAGATGAATGATTTCACTTTTCAGAACTCTTGTTTACAACAGAGAAAGCTGATTCTTACAGTCTCTTCTGAGACATTCTGAAGTTATTTCGTGAGCACGACTGCATATCTCTGCTTTTAAAGGGGAAGAGGAAACCACTTATTTGGACATACACAAACAAGATTGCTTCTGCCTAATTTAATTGCTTGATGAGTCTTGGAATTCATTACATAAAAATGCTTGGATTACTTAAATTCTTAACTGTTAGCTTTCTTAAAAGTGGACTGCTTTCTAAAACCAATGCCACCTGGTGAAGATAGCTGGGATAACATCGGTACTTAGTCACTGATCATCCACGTGCAGCACTACTTCTCCTTTATTGTGGAATACTGTCTGATACTAAGCTAACAAGAAATATTTTGAATTCGTGTTTGGGCAGCTTTAAAAAATTAAGTAGTTCTTGCATCAGTGAATTACATTAATTTGAAATTAAGTTTCTGGAAAAAAAAAAGACTAATAAGTCTGTGCATTTCTGTCCTACTCTGATCTGCTGTGTAGATTGATATTTAACATGTGAATAAACCTTTCATTCAAAGCATTTAAGGTTGGCAAGGTATTGTTAAAGGGTGTCTTTTTCTATTTAACCACCTGTTTACACAAATCTTCCTCTACCCTTTATAAACTTTGATTACTGTTGGCCAACAGATTCAAAATGCAGTGCAAGGGAGAGAAAAAATACAGTCACCTTAACGTTATTTTAGGAAACTAAAAAATACAAAGTATCTGCATTGAGGCAGTACATTGGATGTGCCTACCTTGCAGAATCCTACAGATCATGAATGGAATTTCATTTCTTTGCTCTGCTGTTGTCTGTTCTTCATAACACAAACAGTAAGAAGACCGACAGATGCTTCTGATTGGTTATATTTAAATAATTTTCTTCTGTCTGTATTGCTTTCAACAGTAGTTTTTCTGGCTGTGATAAACACGTAAACAAACCTACCCTGTGACTTAATTTAAATTCATGGCAAGTTACTGAGAGATTGCCAGTTAGGCTTTTCTGTATACAGTCCTGTATGATCCAAAGTTCAGTGACTAACATAGTAAGTTTCTTTATAACCTGCTATTCAGATCACAGTAGATGTAGTCAAAAGCTCTAGATGCAAAGGCAACATTATTAAAATTCGTCTGGAAGGAAAATACTGAGCAATACACCTTACTAGTGAAACTGCATTAAGCATAGTAACATTAAGCAATGTCAAATTCCTGCCACCGTGGTCAGGTATGATACTTAATAAAGCTCATTAACTCGCTGCCTCTTGTTGCAGTCTTTAATCCTAGCAAGACAGTGCCTGTAGCCTATGGTTTTCAACAAGAAGAGTGATGCAGTGTGGGCTCCTCTGAGGAATTATGAATGTCTTCAAAAGATATTCCCCCCCAAGGCCTCTTCGACAGCTTGTACTCCCATCACTTACCAGCAAGCATGATGGAAATCACAGAAAGTATTGTCTTTCGCGTGCAATAGACCTGATGAAGAAGCAGGTGAGGTCAGAAAAACTGTTTTGAGCTATTTGTTTTCCAGTCTTTCAAGTGCTTGCACCTAGCAGCTGAAGTCAGAGGTTACCTACTTCAGACAATTGCAAAAGCACTTACAAAAAAAATCTAAAGGTGGCCATGATAACGCCTGCCTTTTCTTATGGAGAATTAGATGTGGTGCCGCAGTAACTGATGGTCCAGTTAAACCTGAAACTAAAGCAGGTGAAGAGTCAGGAGTTTCCAGCTAGATTGACAGATTAGCCTGCTATTTTGAGACCTCTCTCCACATTCTCTGGGAAAGACATATCTGACATTTTGCCACTTTTAAAGACTGGATACAATATTGGGCATGGACTTCAAAGTAGGCTACGAAATAAATTGTATTATTTTAAAAACTAAGCAAATCAGAAGGTCAATCACTGCCCGACTGAGGAGGCACCTTCCTTATTGCCCTGGAAGCCCTGGTAGTGGTCTTGCACATGACTACAGCTCTCCAGTCACTGAAAACATTTTCCTTGCCTAGAAGAATACTTACAGTCCACAAGTAAGTTCACCTGATGTGATGGGTATTTTTAGAAAAAGTCTACACTACCAGTAAGACCCAGCTGCTTCTGTTTTAAAAATGCAAGTTGTGATTATCCAGTTGTCTGTAGCAGAACAGCAGTTAAGACTGGAATGGAAGGAAAAAAACAGAGAGAGGTTTTTTCTTCATGAATTTCCGACTGGCATCCTCCGCTTCTGCAGATTGCATCCTCCTAACAGCCTGGCTGATAGTGTCTACTGTTGAAGCAGTACCACTGGCTAAAACATTTTAAGACTGGGCCAAAAAGAAAGCCCAAGTACAGACAACTTGGCAGTCTGGTCACAATCTAGTCCTCTTTCTATATCTAGCTGAGTGTAAAGCACCACAGTTCTCCTTGAGAAGTTGAGTGGAGTCTACGTGTTCTCTGCCAGCACAGGTGAACCACTGTGGGCACAGGTCTTCTTTGTGCTTTCCTTCTAAATGGAGTTTTGAGGATTTTTCTTCATACACTCAAGAGACAGATGGCATAGCCCTCATGCAGAAGGATCTGTAGACAACAGCTTCATTGTATTTTTAGGAATCACAGAATCTCAAGGGCTGGAAGAGACCTTGAAAGATCATGTAGTCCAACTCCCCTGCCAGAGCAGGACCACCTAGAGTAGGTCACACAAGAACTTGTCTAGGTAGGCTGTGTTTCCAGAGAAGGGGACTCAACAACCCATCTGGGCAGCCCCTTCCAGTGCTCCGTCACCCTCACAGTGAAGAAGTTCTTCCTTGTTCTTTTGGAATCTCTTGTGTTCCAGCTTGTACCTGTTGCCCCTTGTTCTATCATTGGACATCATTGAGAACAGCCTGGCTCCATCCTCCTGACAACCACCCTTTATGTATTGTAAAGATTAATGAGATCACTCCTCAGTCTCCTCCAAGCTGAAGAACCCCAGCTCCCTCAGTCTTTCATCGTAAGGCAGATATTTCACTGCCTTCATCACCTTTGTGGCGCTGTGCTGAACTCTCTCCAGCACCTCCCTGTCCTCCTCGAACTGCGGGGCGCAGAACTGGACAAAGGCAGAGTATATGAGCTTTGCTGCATTTCTGCAGTATGACTGTTTATAAAAGGGAGCAGCTGCCACTGATTGTGCTATTATGATGAAACAAAAAAATAAACAAGCAAACAAACANAGGCTGTGTTTCCAGAGAAGGGGACTCAACAACCCATCTGGGCAGCCCCTTCCAGTGCTCCGTCACCCTCACAGTGAAGAAGTTCTTCCTTGTTCTTTTGGAATCTCTTGTGTTCCAGCTTGTACCTGTTGCCCCTTGTTCTATCATTGGACATCATTGAGAACAGCCTGGCTCCATCCTCCTGACAACCACCCTTTATGTATTGTAAAGATTAATGAGATCACTCCTCAGTCTCCTCCAAGCTGAAGAACCCCAGCTCCCTCAGTCTTTCATCGTAAGGCAGATATTTCACTGCCTTCATCACCTTTGTGGCGCTGTGCTGAACTCTCTCCAGCACCTCCCTGTCCTCCTCGAACTGCGGGGCGCAGAACTGGACAAAGGCAGAGTATATGAGCTTTGCTGCATTTCTGCAGTATGACTGTTTATAAAAGGGAGCAGCTGCCACTGATTGTGCTATTATGATGAAACAAAAAAATAAACAAGCAAACAAACAAACAAAAAACCACCCCAAAACAGAATTTACTTTCACAGGTCACACAG
Organism: Urocolius indicus; assembly: GCA_013401255.1. Lineage (NCBI taxonomy): Eukaryota > Metazoa > Chordata > Aves > Coliiformes > Coliidae > Urocolius > Urocolius indicus. The sequence goes on from WBNH01012204.1 coordinate 108,577, forward strand.
TTCTGCTTCATGGGTGCAAAGAATACTACACTTTGTCAGCAAGAGCCTGCTGGGGCAGGCACTGAGCTCTGCATCCCCGGGCTGTGTGTGTCGGAGACGCTTGAGTCCCTGTCGCCTGGGTCCCTGCAGCTGCCCCTGAACATGGGGGCTTGAGAACGACAATCTCGAGAGGAATTCGGGATTCTAAATCCTACTTCGAGTGTCCGCGGAGATGTGGGGTTTTTTTTACTTTCCTTCTGCGTTTTCGCTTCAGCCAACATTTTTAGGATGTAGGGGCAGTTCTGCGGATCGTAGATCTGCAAAGGGAAACAGTACGCGAGCAGAAGATTTGGTATTTTAAGAGCCGTTTGAGAGGGCACCGGCAACTGGCACTTGGCCGCGAGCGGGAAAAGCTTGAGCAAGAGCGCCCGGCGAAGGGGATGGAGCGCGTCCATCTGGGCAGGTGAGAAGCCGGGAGCTCGAGGAAGGCGGCCGAAGGTGTGCTGCTGCGCCTTCGCCCTTGCGTGACGGGCGGCAGGCAAGGGGAACACTGAGGCAGGCTCCCGTGCCCCCAAGATGCCGAAGGGGCGGGCGCGGGCGCGGGCGCGG
>WBNH01012204.1:115677-221183 GCA_013401255.1 Urocolius indicus
CTCTCCACAGAGTGCAGGGGAGTCTCTGCTCTGGTACACCTCCTCCTCTCTTTCATCACTGACCTTGGAGTCTGCACGGTTGTTTCTCTCACTGTTCCTACTCCTTGCACCACCACCAGCCAGAAGAAGAAGAAGGACAGAAGAAGGAAGAAGCAAGAAGAAGATGGAAGAAAAAACCTCCTCTTCTGACTTCCTCTTAAAAAATGATCATGGAGGCGTCTAATTGGCTCAGCCCCAGCAGTGGGTCTGGCTCAGAGCTGGGGAGAGTTGCAAACAACTTCTTACAGGAGCCATCTTTACAGCCCCATCCCCCTTACCAGAAAAGGCTGGCATGTCAAACCATGACACATGTGGAATCAATTTTTTCATCACACAGGTTTTTCTGAATATTGGGAACAGACTAGTTCTTGGCTCTTTTGCTTGGATTTTAGCTCCAATGGCATTATTCGACCGTTATGCTGACTGCTTTGTGAAACCTGCTTTGTGGTGAGGGTTTGATATCAAATAATGCACTCTTACAATGTGCTTGTTCAGTACAATTTTGTGACCTATGCACTATAGAGAACTAGCACTAACAGGAAGGAAAGTAAATTCACTAGTCTGTGCATCAGCTTTTTTCCCTCCACCTAACCTCCCTACTATCAACATTTTCCCTGGAAGTTTCCTATGCTTGATTTGCAACGCTAAAATTTCCTCAACTGCAGTCTTCTCTCATGTTTTAATTTTAACATGTGTAAAGGCACATGTACATCTATGACTCTTCAAGAACACATAGGTTTTAACACAAGTGAGCTTCCAGCCTTTGTGCTTTGCTTTTCAAAGTCTGGAGTAATGCCCTTCAGAGCAGGCCAGCCAAACAGTCCCCAGCGAGATGTGCCTCTCTTCTTTGTCTGGATCATCTGCTCCGGATTGTACTGACTTGAGACTTGCCAGGTCCATGCAGATCTGTGATAGCCAGTGAGTGCTGCATCCCTTCTGGCACAGCGATGTGCCTTAAGAGGAACTGTTCCGTTCAGACAAGCGGAAAGCAAAGTGCATAAGATCACACTTCCTTCCTCTGCACTGAATTTCCATAGTTGCAACTCTCCTGGTATAATTTTTCAATGGCTTCATCAATGATTTAATGAAGATCTTCCCTGTGTCAGCAACCTGCTTGTGGTGGTTTAGCCCTGGCTGGGTGTCAGATGGCCACCAAGTCATTCTATTACTCCGCTTCCTAAACAGGACAGGGAAGCAAGAGGTTTGTGAGTCACAGACTGGAAGATCACTCAGCAATTACTGTCATGGGCAAAACTTGAGGAGAAATGGTTTGCTTTATTCATGAACAATCAGAACACAGCATAAAATGGGAAATAAAAAATCTTAAACCACCTCTTCCCACCCCTCCTTCTTCCTGCATTTCTCCCTCCTTCCCCCCAGTGGCACAGGGGATGGAGGTTATAGTCAGCTCATTACAGATGGACTTTGCTGCTGCTCCTTCTCAGGTGGAGGCCTCCTCACACTTCCCACTGCTACACTGTGGGGTCTCTACAATGTGGAGATAGTCCTTCTTGAACTTTGCCATCCATGGGTCCTTCCCATGGTGACAGCTCTTCACAAACTGCCCCAAGTGTGGGTCATCCATGCGGAGAACAGTCCTCGGGTACTGCTCCAGTGTGGATCCCCCATGGGGTCACAAGTCCTGACAGTAGTCCTGCTCTCCAGGTCCTGCCAGGAACTTGCTGCAGGGTGAGCTTCCTACAGAGTCACAGTCTTCTTCAGGCATCCGCCCACTGTGGTGTGGGGTCCTCCACAGGCTGTGAGGGGACCTCTGCTCCCCATGGTCTCCATGGACTGCAGAGGCAGGGCCTACACCACAGGCTACAGGGAAATCTCTCCTCTGATTGCCTGACCACCTCCTCCCCCTGCTCCTCCACTGACCTTAGTGTCTGCAGAATTTTTTCTCACGTTCTCACTGTCTGTTGCTGTTGCAGTTTTGCATCTGTGCAGAAACTTCTTCCCCTCCCCAAACAAGTTACTCTCAGAGGCATTACCTCCCTCATTAATTGGCTTGGCCTTGGTCAATGGCGGGTCCATCTCCAGCTGACTGGCACGGGGCCTGTCAGATACAGGGGAAGCCTCTAGCAGCATTTTTTTCTTCTTCCTTTTTTTTTTTTTTTTGGTAAGGAAGCCACTCCTGTAGCCCTGTTACTACAAATTGGCCACCTCAACCCACTACACTGCTGTACAGTTTGCCTTTGACTACACGCTTTTAGCACTGCTGAAGTTATTGAGCTCAGCAGCAACTAGTCTTGGCACCAAAGGTCACTGTTGAAATGCAGCCTTCTCTCCATAGTTTTGCGACTTTTTGTCCCTATGCCAAGAGATGGAATCTCTGGAGGTGTTTTCCACACAGCAAACACAGTATGACAATAATGCATTTCCCTCCTGCCCTTTTTTCATTTGAGCTCACAATTGTCTGAGGGCTCTGGTGCATTGCCACATTGATCCCAGCAGTCTTATACCCTCTGTGCAGAGCTCCCAAGAGACAGAGACTTCAGTAGGCAAGTCAACATTTGTCTTGCTTGGTTTTGGAGTCTTTCAGTAACAAAAGGAAGGGGCTGGTGTGTTCTACAGTGGGCTAATGACAGCTAGGACACCTTGCTGGTTTGAGGGGCCGGAAGATCAATTTTGCAGATCCTCCCAGCCCTGATAACAAGGAAGAATATGTTCCAAGTAGCTGAACAACTAGGCAACTTTTCAGAACCCCTTAATGTTCATAGCAGTATTGCTGCACTTTCACTTCAGAAGAAAGTCTGGTACTTTAACACCTTGTCAGATTTCTTACATCAGCAATATTCATCTCAAGTCTCTCAGCACGAGATCTCTTGGGTGCTGCATGAGGGAGAGGAACAAGTGTGCATGTGTGTGTACCTAAATTAGAAGGCTCAGAAACTGAATGGGTCATGGAAGAAGACATAATCTTCTGCATTGTGCCAGGTGTCCAGCAACCAGTCAGACCTTGTTTGCCAAACTTGAGTCTAATTTTATTTAACTTCCAAGCTTGATTTAGCTTTTGCAGGGTCATCCACCTGATAAAAGAGAAGCATACTCAGGTTTGCTTTTGGAAACAGACACAACTTACATGACCAGCACTATAGTGTGTGAATACCCCTTCCTATCCCCTCAGCTCTTTGTTCTCATTGTATCTTAAGAGGTGTGGAGTGAACTTATCTTCAAGGAAACAAAATCATCTCAGAGAGGACTTTTTTTTTTTTAAATGGGAACATCATTCTTTACCATTAACAAGTCCTCTTTTGAAGGATTTTTAGACTACTCTGCAGTTCCTGGGAATCTTTCAAAAATATACACGAGGAAGCATACCTTGCCATTTCTCACTGTGCCATTCAGACTCTCCTTCGGCAGTTTTTCTGTAATTACATCTTTGTCACCTTCAAACACACACAAGCTTTTTCTCTTGCTATGGTTCCAATCTTGTCCAAAACTTTACTCAGGTATCCACCTCAATGTTTTTCAGTGAGCTGGGTTTGAGCTTGCATAAGGTCCCAGGCCACACAGAAAGGCCCTACTGCAAGCTAAAAATGATTACTGGTCAAGAGAGAGTCTGTTAAAAAACAGACTCCAGCAATGATCAAAGCTGTGCACCTATTCTAAATTCAAGCCTCATTAACTCATGGTCACTTTGGGCTTCAAGAAAGCAGCTGTGCTACTCACAGTATAATCCTTCTGCATGGAACTGTAAGTAAGTGAACTTTCACTGGTGGTCCCAGTCTGGTTTAACTACTCTTGCTTGCAAACTTGTAGCATGCAATAATCTCTTAAATGTTTCCTTTGTGCCTAAATTTAATGATAAACTTAGCTAAACTAAATTAGCAGATCAAAATAGGTAATTGAGGGATCAAAATAACGTCACATACAAGACAGCGATCTGTCTACAGACTCAGATGTGGAAGGCAGTATTTTCCTGATGTGGCATTGAGAGAGATCAGCAGAAACATCTTGGTTCATTATATACAACTTCACATTCATTATATGCTGTTGTTCAGCATATACTAATAGATAAACAGTGCATATATATACATATATATATACTCATATGCTATAATTACATAGGTATATACTCATATGCTATAATTACATAGTAATGCAAGAGGATAGGAAACAGGAATGGCTAGATGTCTTAAATCATATTCAAAATCCTGTCTAATTGTCATGATAGAGATTTGGTTGAACAGTTTAGACAATTATGGTCTGCTCAGGAAAAACAGAGAAGACTAAAAGGCTATTTCAAGGACATGTATGTTTATTCTGTACTCCAAAAGGGCTATCAAAGGCTAGAGTAACTAAACATTTCTCACTAAAAGCAATATTGTTGTCACATAGGGGAATACAGTAGGCTGTAAATAACAAAGATAACGGAGAAGAATCTTACGAGCCTTTCTCTGGGTGACCAAAGCATTTATCAAAACCATAAAATCTTCATACTAATGGGAAATTTCAATTATAATTTCAATGAGAAAGCAATACAGGAGGACACAAACCACCTAGAAAATTCTGGAAAGCTGTCAAAACTCTTTGCAGATGAAGGAGAAAATAACTGGAAGGGAATGCGCTATTTAATTACAACCACTACAAAAGACATGGCTGAAAATGTGAGCATGGTGGCAACCATAACAAAGAATGACCATGGTATAGTCAGTATTTTTAGAAAAGAAAGGAGTGTTAAAACAAATCATTACTACTTTTTTTCTTTAAGTATTTAATGCCTGCCCCCATGCTCCAGTGTTTACTGAAATTACCAAGAACACTCACCTAGCAGAGCTGCACCAGTGACCCTGGGCTGAGAACTGAGACTAGACTAATGTCACAGATGTGTGAAATGCATCTCACTCAAAAGAGAGAAGCTGCAGTACGTTTTATTGAGGTAAAAATAATAACTTGAGTCCAATAATGGATTCAATGGATTTTAATAAAGTTTAACAGTGGTTTGACAAGGTCCACCAAGTCCTGATGGCATGGTTCACCTTAGCAATTACTGCATGGAAGAAACATACAGAGGAAAAATGAGTTAGAATGATTTACAAAGAAAGAGACATGAGATGCAAAGGGAGCAAAAACCCTCCTGTTGAGTCACGAGGTTCAGAACAGAACCCTTTGCTTTCTAAACTCCTGATAGAGCCTAGGTGCAACTAGGTCCAATCTTAATCTCAGACTTGGACAACAGGCTATTCCTAATGGAATTATCTAGAAAATGTTTATAATAATGAGTAGCCACACGGATCAGTAATACTTCTTCAGTGTTAGTTTATTGTGCTATCAGGCACTTGTGGAAGATGTGTTGTGAGTAAGAGATCTCTTTGATTTGGGTAAGGAAGGACCTCTTAGTCTCAAGTAAGGGATCTCAAACCTTGAGAGATATCCCTGCTCTAGCGGAGAGGCACTTGATGTGCAGTTCAGCTGCGATTCAGTGAGAGCTTCAATATACTATTCAATAGCATAGACAAGATCAATGTCTTCATTTCAGCTCTGGCGTCTCGGTGTGTACCTTAGTGATCTTGCATTTTGGAATCTTGAAATCACCTATTGAAAGATTTTTCTGAGGCACCTTCACTCCTTTGCAAGCCAGGAACTTTCCAGCTTGCCAGTTCACCACGGGGCATGAGGTCTGTTGCTCCTTAGCCTGAATATGGATAGAAGTCAAGTGTATCCATCACAGCTAAGGAAGGAATGATTCAGAGTGGGCTTGTTAAATAGAGTGTTTGCATCCCCCAGGCTGAGATCACAGAATCATCAACTGTTACCTGTGGGAATGCAAAGGGGAAAACAGAATTTTCAAGTAGCAGGAAAAAAAAACCCATATAAACTCTGTTTAAAAGGTGGACAGAGAATTACAGATCAGACTATCTGTAAGTCAAGAGGCAAGAGGAAATGTGACAAACAGCAAATAAACAATATGCAGGTACTTAGAAGATAATGAACATCAATCATCATGGATTTAAAAAAAAAAATGAGATCTTGTGGCTAGGTAAGATGTTACAGGCCTCAGTATCTAAACTGACGATCCCTGCAAATAATCCAGAGTAACACTAACTGAACTAAACTATTAATAAGACGAGTACTTTCCAGATCCTTTTATTATGGTGTTCCAGTCATTTCAAAGGTCCGTTGTCAAGGAGGAGAGACAGATCAAACTGAGTTCAGAGAGTCCTCTCTTTAGTCTAGTACTATTTGACATTTTAATCAATTGCTTGCATGAAGGAAGAGAGACAATGAAGATGCAAAAAGAACTAGAAAAAAAGATGCAGAGAAAATTGCAGATGGCATGAAGGAGGAAGAGACTACAATTATGTTGGAACAGTTCAGACTGACCTTAAAAAACGGGGAAAATTATTTTCTACATTTAGGAAGAATTAAATGTATAAATACAAGGGGTGTCTGGCTATACAGAAGAATCTGGGGTTGTAGATGATCCGGAATGAGGTAACAACATAATATCATAAGAACAGGCAAGCATCATGCAGGGTGACGTAAATTAACTTTTTAATTGTAAGGTACATGAAATATTTCCTCTGCTGGAAACAAATAGGGCCCCCAGTGCCACGACTAGGTTTGAACACTGCAATTCAGAACACAGGAAACCTCTAATCCAGTAATAAGAATTATCATGGGTACAGAAAATACAGCTTATAAAGAAAGAATGTGAGACTGGCTATTGTTTTATACAAAGCAAAGTTGACTTGATCTAGAACTTGAAGAGGTTTCCAGCTATATAAAGGTAGCGGTAAAGATGAAAGAAATACATTTGACAGAACCAGCGTGGGACAAAGAGCAATGTGTTTAGACTATAGAAACATGTTTCAGGATTCAAAAAGATTTTTTTAAGGGCAAGGAAAAATAACCACTGGACTAGACCTCTCATAGAAGTTACAGGATTCTCACTGCACATTGGAGAAATATTGTAGTGGGTCTGGGATGGTAGTGATTTTCACAGCAGCTCTTGCAGTGCTGTGCGTACTGCTGGTATTGATAGCACATCGATGTTATGACTACTGCTCGTACAGCATCAGGTCTGGCCCTCCTGCATTCCTTCTCCCACCTGCACCAATAGCTGTGGGTGGGCAGGATCTTTGGGGGGCCATGGCCAGAACAGCTGACNATCAAAAGATCCTTCAAATAACAACATCTTTGGCTGAGTGAATAAGTGGATTCATGTCCTTATGTCAGATACTCTTTTTTTTTTTTAAAAAAGTTTTATTCAAGGTCTTTTCAGAAGTCCATTCAGAGGTAAAAATGTGCAGGTGTTTATTTGTAAGATGTTAAGATTGATTTACCTTTTTAANAGACATACCTGCTGATGGGAAGTAGAGAGTAACAGCTTTATTTGCTTTTGTTTCACTTCTTGTGCATGCAGCTTTGCTGCTTCTTTATGAAACTGTTTTTATCTCAACCCACGGGACTCTCATCTTTTTCTCCCCTTCCCTGGCTTGCTGAGGTGGGTGATAGAGCGCCGTGGTGGGCACCTGGCATCCAGCCAGGGTCAAACTACCACTATAAAGGAGACAGGAGAGGTAGATTTGCGAAGACATTAAAAACCCCTAGTCCATTTTACAGGACCTCATAATTAAAATTTCTTTATAATGAGCAGAAAACTGTCAATGTGAGATGCTTATTATGTGGTGTGATAAGAGGACTTGATTGAGAGCACTTACACTGAAAGGATGTTTGTGTCACCCACTTGTCAGTCCTCACATCTAAGAAACCTGGCATTCTCTCAACTTGGAAACTTTCCTGTGATTTCCAAAAGATTTGTCAAACTTTTCTCTCCTCTTCTGCATGTAGGAGTGCAGTTTGCAGTGGCATTCCAGACCTGTACAGTCCTTAAAGGAGTTCTGTTAGCCTTTGGAAAACCTCTCCTCTCCTCTCCTCTCCTCTCCTCNTCATGTCCTTATGTCAGATACTCTTTTTTTTTTTTAAAAAAGTTTTATTCAAGGTCTTTTCAGAAGTCCATTCAGAGGTAAAAATGTGCAGGTGTTTATTTGTAAGATGTTAAGATTGATTTACCTTTTTAATGGATAGATTAGTATTTTTGGTGAGATTACTTCCAGTAGTGAGTTTTGAATGACACAGTTAGAGAAGCACATTGATCTGATTAGAGATCAATCAACTGTAGCTCAGGCAAAACACCTTGCATCCACATTTCAACTCCTCTTGACATTAATTGTTGGGCTTTTAATCTTTTGTGATTCAAGTTAGATGTAATCAAGTAATTATATGACTGCTAACTGGAGTTCTTGTTGGGGGAAATTACTGCAATTTGAAATGAATTGCAATACACTTGAGCTACGTAGTTATGTTTAACTCATTTAAATACCTGATTTGTTAGTATTTCTTAATAAAGTTTTACAAAAGCTCTGTAAAAATTGTTATATATAGAGAGACTAAAGTTAAAATGAACTGTGTAGGTTCAGTAAAACAGCAGACAAGATTATAGTGGCAGAGCAAAATAACAGCTATTACATTTGTACGATGTGTGCTCACCAGGGCAGAGCAGAAGGGCAGAATCCCCTCCCTCAACCTGCTGCCCATGCTGCTTTGGATGTGGCCCAGGATATGGCTGGCTTTCTGGGCTACAAGCACATACTGCTGGATCAGATTTGTTTTTTCATTCACCAGCACCCCCAGCCCCTATTCTATGATTCTACAATGTCCTGGCAAACGCTTGGTTGTCACACAGCTGCTTAGAGATCTTCCTTCCCTCACACCTCCAGCTGTGCCTGGCAGAGTGAGCAAGCCTTGCTCCCAGAGCTCCAGTCTTTATGTGCCTGCGCTGCCCAGACAGCAACAACTGTGAGCCAGAATTACTGAGTATGCAAGCTACCTCCAAAACCCCCTTGAAGCATGCAGCCTGTAGTTTTGCTTGCTGAGGCAACCATAACATTTTTGCTGTCACAGGGACTCTTGCTCAAGCATCCTGCCCATTCCTGCACTGGAGGCAGACCCCAACATGTGGGGCAGCAGCCTCCCAGATGCACCTGTGCCTCAGGCACCACAAGGCAGCCACAGCAATCACTGAGCTGCTCAGACCTCCTTGGTTTAGCTTCATCTTTGTTCTGGTAGATGCTGTAAAGCTTCTGAGTTAGCTTTACTTCACATGTAGCTCACATAGGTGTTTGAAGGCATGCAAATAGTATTAAAGCTTTCTAGATACTCTAGGAAGAAAGAGTCAAAAAGTAACCTGGTCTATGAGTTAATGACGTCTTTCAGGTCTTACTCCTTTTTGTAGTGTTTTCCTGATGTAATTCTTCCAGTCCTGTTCCTTTTCATCCATTCATATCAGCAGTACCTGATTCCATGAATTGAATACACGGAGCTATTATACACCTGCTTTTCCCCAAGTTTTATCTTTCAGTCCAGTTTTCTTTGACTTTAATACACACTTTTTTTCCTTTTTAGCTGTTGTTTGCCTTCTAATTCCTATTTTCTATAGTTAATACTGTGTAGTGCATCATATGCTACACAAAAGTACAAGACAGATGTGTAGTGCAGCAACAAACTGGTTTCATGGCTGACAGCATTTACCTCTTGTACAAATACAGAAACAAACACAAACAGAAATCGCACTTGCCCTGGTCGCTTGTTCCTCACATGCTACACTGTGCCTTTGCACATTGTAGATGAGAAACTGTAAAATCTCTGGCAACTCAGTGCATGTACGCACTTACCTTCCCAAACAAAAAACCTTACTCTGGTTTAACTGCAGAACAGTACATACTACCACACAAAGTTTCAAACCTCTTAGCTTGCTTAGATTTTTAACAGAGTCTCAGGATAAACTTGACAACTGGAATGGAGTTTCATTGACTGAAGAATTCCACAGGCTTACATCTTCCTCCATAGAAAGAGTGTAATTCAGAGGAGTGATGCGTTGCTTAACGGGGGAAAAAAAAAAAAAACCACAAAAAAAACCCAACACAACAAAATAGTAAAATTCAAACCCAGCAAAACCACATCTCAGGTAAGACTTGGGCAGAATGCAAATGCCAGTATTGGATCCCAGTAACAGCTCCGCTACCACCCAGATATGCAGTGGTGATTTTGATTTGTTGCAGAGACCACAATTTGACTTTTTTAGTAAGCTTATATGTGGGAAGGGGTAACTGAACTAGCCTAAATTTTTACTTCCACCTCATTGAATAGGTTAAGTATATATTTGCACACTTGTATTTATATGTATATTCTCTACTTTTTGTACTTCAAAATTGTAACAACAGGATTCAACTCTGTTCAAGGTTGTTTAGAAATTCTAAACAACTGTAGTCTGCTAATAGGCAATACTATTCATCATCGTCTTACACACATCTCTCTAAATACTGAGGGTAAAGGGCAGAGTTCTTTAACCCAGAATAATTAGCTTAATGACATTTAAAAAACCTACAAAAACAAAACAAAACAAAAAAAAAACCAAAAACCACCCCAGTCTTATTGTTAGGGAGCACCCAATACACCACTTTTACTTCAGCACATGTAAGTTCCTTCCCAAAGACAAACATTACAAACGGCTGTTCAGGGAAGGTCACAAAGCCATATGTGCTGCATTTTTCCCCTTTAAACAGATCAGTTTTCTTCAGGAGAGATTTAAACACCGGTGACTGATTTTTAGATATTACATAAAAGAAAATCCTGTCAGGCCTGTGCCATTCATTGTATTTAGTTATTTTATTCTCTCTATCCAAGTTCAAAAGAAATGCAGTTAAGTTTCAGGTATCAATACATTGTTTTCTTAAAAATGTCCCTTTCACGTTCTCTTCAATAAACCATGTGTTCAAATATTCACACTACAACCATGAGTAGCAGGTATTTCCCCTGGCCCCACTGCCCCACGGGACCTTTTCTACTTTAATATAAAGTATTGTAAACCTCTTATTCAAAAAAGCCAAAATTTGAGAGGACACATCTTAGCCAAACACCTTTTCAAAATTGCCATCTGGCATGGCACAACCTTAAGCAGTTTCTTTTGATATATTCATTCCAGTCAGGTGTCTGAGTATTTTAGATTTAAGGCAGAAAATAAACAGTTTAGAAATATATTAGCACATATTTGTCATGGTATGGCATTTCAGTAGACATTAGATTTTCTTAAATCATTGTGCATTTCACATTTTAGAAAGCTTCATTGGTGTTGAACATCAGCCTTTTCCCCATCAGTCTTCTTGTTCTTCTACACTTCTGCTCTCAGAACTCTGTTCTCTGGGTGTTTGTGATCATACATTCCTGGACAGCTGGCTTCATTTACACAAGAGTTACATTTCTTCATACTTCATACAGTAACATCTTTTCCCATACATTTCAAGGCAGTTGATCAACATCCAAACAAAATGCAACAAAAACTTAATTTCTGGAAAAAAAACAAACCCAAACCTTAAAATAATTTTTGCATATCATTTTACAGTTATCTTAATTTGTATATATAGTGACAATTATCTGAAATATGGAAGCTTTGAATCTACATCAAGACTTGTCAAGAATATGGGTTTCTTCTCCTGAAAATGCATTCGTCCTCTGGCTTGTTACACAGCTGTTGAAGGGTTGTGGAATAACATTTAAAAACAAATTTGGAAACCTGCAGTATTTATAGTGGTAGCCAATAAACCAATATTATACTGGACAATACTTGCTCACAGAGATTCTATGATATATATCATGCACTTACAGAACAATTCTTCACTTTGAATATAAGTGCAAAGCAGTAATTAACATTTTAATTCTAAAAGGTAGCAGCAGTCACATTATGCATAAACCAGCACTTTTTCTAATAAAAACCAAACCAAAACAAAAACCCACAGCATTTTGGGTAGCACAATGATTACACTAAAGAGTAACAAACGTGATGCCAGCTGAAGAAAGTTTCTAAAACAACAAACTGAGTCTGTTAATACATAATTTATAGAAAAATACGGCATTATACAATGCTACTGTAGATCTGAGAGCTTTCAAAATGCAGAGTATTCTGTTTGTTTCTTAAAAAGGTTACTACAATTGGCAGAAGCAAGTTCAGCAAAATCACTGCATTTACATCCTCAACAACTTCTTGAGAAAACCATTTGGTCCACTCCAGGACCTAAACATTGACACTACAGATGATCACACATCTCCCAAGAGTCCTACAGAGAACTTGGTCCTATTCACCCTGTTAAGAATACTCATCCCGAATGATCAAGCCTCTCGCGTAGACAGACTTTTTAGAAAACCTATGTTTCTGACCAACAGCACAGAATCATACCGCAGTGTAAATATATAGCTTTCTCTAAAAATCGTAAACTATTAAAATAAAAGAAAAAAATTCCATGACACACTTAAAAGTTATCCTTGAGTTCAACACTATATTAATACAACCAAATAGACTATGTAATCAGTCATACTGTAGTAGAACAAGAAAAAGAATTTTTATTCACTTGAAAAAATAGCAGACTGGAAGATTTCTTCATTGCATTACACAAACTTCCCTGAGATTTTTACATAAATTATGTTTTGTTTATGATATATTGGAAACCAGTTAGCTACTGAGTGTCATACACTGCAAATTTTACATAACTCCTGCATATGTTATCTGGCTAAAATGCTTTATGTTTCAATGCTTTAAAGCTTTATCTTCTTTTGCTACGAAAAATCACATACACACAACAGACTGCAAATGCAAAGACATTTTTTGCACAAAAATTTAAATCTTCAAAGCAAGGTATAGAAATGGAGAAAACAAATATTAAGTAGAACAAAGCACTTTAAAGTCCTTTGCAGCTTAAAGACTGTGAAATTTGATTTTTAAAATTATCTTTTCAAGTGCTTGGTGGCAAGAAAAACAACAGGAATATCATTAAACGCAATGGGCAGAAGAGGTCTGATGCTGCCCTCCCTACTTACCAGTCTCATATATTATAAAATCACGATTTTGTATGAGTGATTGTGGGAGAGAAACATCATAGTGGTAACAAAACATTGCTATACTGGCACTATGTTACACTAAGTAAGGATTTGTTTGTTTGTTTGTTTTTTAAAGTTGAGGTACTTAAACTTCTGGTAAGATGGGTGTAACCACGAATCTTAAGGAGGCCCCACAGTGAAACTAACTCCTCTATTTCACTCACTCATTGCTACAAATGTTAAACACAAACATTTCACTTTAAATAGAAATCTGGATGGCAGGTCAGTTTGCCAAGTTGTATATCCCCTTAATCGAACTCCTCTCAGAAGAAGTCCAAGAACAACAAGTATTGTACTTCGCAAACCATAATGCTTAAAGAGTAAGTAAAAACAAACAACACAAATAGATTATTTGAGTTAAAAGTAAACAAAATCTGCAACTTTTACTATTTTAAGATAGAAGATTATCCCCAAGTTTTACGCCTGGAGGCAAAACCGAAGAGTCATTTTGTCCATAAATTTTTGTTAGGTTTACTTAAAAAGCTGAATTACACAGCGTAAGTAATCTGTTCAGGTAGCTCTGATCTCCTTTCAGTTGCAACTGGGATGATGTCCTTGCCCCTTGCTGAGTGTGGAGCAATTGCACTTGTAATTCCTCCTTCCAAATAGTCTTATGTTGTGCGTTACCACAGGAAGAAATCCAAGGTAACTTGGGTCACTTCGTTACAAAATAGACTTGACGTGGTTGTGACCAGTTGCATCAGTCACTGGGACATAAGCTTTCCTTTCTGTGTATTGGAAGGAAGGTGATCATCTTAACAGCAAAGTGAGGAGCTGTGAAATGGAGGGCATTTTCTGGATTTTTAATCTGCTTTAAAAAGTTCCCAATTTATAAAGACACTTCAGATTGCCTGAAAATTACAAAGACAGAAAGAATAAAAGAGCAGCATTTAAAAGCAGTATGTTTAGCTTTTTCATAATCTGAAACAAACTGAAGACACCACCTTGTATAAAATGGCTTCATTTCTACTTGTTATCATTGTACTTTCAATTATGTAAAGGGTATCTAATACTCAACAATGGAAGAGTAAGAAAAAGTGGATAACATATTTACTTTTTCTTTTAAAATTAAAATTTTCACTCGGATGAGCAGGTTTATTGGCTCTCCAAATTACTAACAATTTGCTCCCTTTGCTTCGTACTTACAGTACGTCACACAGCGCACTCTATCTATTTGCATATATTGCTGGCACATAACTGGTTGAGGCAGGCACATTGAAAGTTTCTGGGTTACATAACCACTTCTGTTTTGTTATACAGAGAAGCCATTTCTGCATTAACAATGCAAGTCTTATAAAACTGTATTAACAAACACAGGCCCTTGTGCAACACACAAAGCACGGTGCCAGGTGACTACTCAGTGTGAAAAGATCTCTACAAGTCTTTTCCGTGCACCTTCGTTTCAACAAGGAAATACACAGTCTTTTCATCTCTTAATCTCAACATATTTTAAGTGACTTCTTTTTTCATTGCCAAATAAGGCAAATAATGGTGTTGTAGTCTGACCATATATTAGATTACTTTATTTAGAAAAATAATTTCTTTCCCTATTGAGAATTTCAATGTGTTCTCATAGTAACAAATACATCCTGATAAAGAAAACCAGCAGGATTCTTCAGTATGCAGATTGAGATAGAATATTTGCCACACAGATTTTACTTCCAGCAAAAGTAAGATGCACATTTATACATAAGTCAATCATACACAGCAGAGCAAGCACATTTTGTTCTGCGTTCCAACATGTCCTCTGAAGGAGTCACAGTTTGCTCATCCACCCATGTTGTCCCTTATGTGATCCACTCGCTGAGCAAGATCCCTAAAGGTGGGGCGCTGGTTAACATTATTGTTCCAGCATTCTTTCATGATAGCATAAATCTGGAGAAGAAACAGAGAAAATTGGTAGTAGGTAAACAAATGCTACAAATGCTTAAGAGTTACTTTGAACCAGTCCAAAGAGGATCCAACTTAACTTTACACTTCCAAGCAACAGTGGCAACAAATATGTGCTAAAGTAGTGCTACACCAACCAGTTTACTTGCTTGATCCCAATGACAGTAAGAAGCCAGTACAGCTACCTCTGCAAAGCCCTTATTATAAAAACAGATTATAAAATATGTTAGTATGGAAATTCACTCAGGTAGTTTTTGAAACTTTTAAGAGACTTAACAATATTTCCCTAAGTTTTTGCTTGCTCTTATATTTTTCAAAAGCTAAAAAATGTTTAAAATTACAAATGCTTTGCAAGTCTGACAAAAAATCTAATTTACAAACAGCAATTCTAAATGAAGCTTCCCATACAACTTTAACATACACTCCACATTTCTACACTAAGTTCTTAATAATTCTTAATAATTCTTTGTATTTAATGAGAAATAACCCAGAAAAGTTACAGTGCAAACTGAAACCACTTCTAGAAATAGTTTTAAGTTACTTTTGGAAGAGATTTCGCTGACAACAGGCATTTGGCAACAGTTTTCCCTGTTAACAAACATGTATCCAATACCTGGTCACAAAACAACTTGCCAAGCTCTGCACTTCTTATTAATTTAACCCAGATGATTATTATCAGCTTGTCATACTTGCAACAATTTTTAACACGTTGCTTAAGAACAATCTGCACAGCTCCCAGGGGGAAAAAAAAATTATCATTAGTTCCTTATTTTTCAGCAAATCTGAAATTCCCGAAATCTCAAGCAGCTTGTAAGTTACAGACTTCTAGAAGACTTAATATCTGTGATGACTGGCCTTTCAACATGGAAACACAAGAAGAGCACAGCTTCTGACAAAAGAGAGACATTTCCATCTTGCTTTGATATCTGATGGAATGTCAGACATTGAAACCTTTACCTTAGTTTGGATACAGTTTCAGTAAAACAGATTCTTATATAAATGACATTCAAGTTATCTACAAAAAGCCAAACCTTCACAATTCAATAATTCCTGTACTCTTACCTACAGTGCAAGAAAGGTTGCTTAAGAGACTTTTCTTTTGATTCTCTGTAGACTACCTCTTCCCTTGTGGCTTCCCTGCTTCACCTGTGCCATTCTTGATCTTATCTGATAGACCATTTGAATCTGATCTCTCCTCTGTCTCCTATTTCAAATATATTATTTCTCAGATTTTTGCCAAGTGTGCTTGGTTTTAAAGGGATGAAAAAAACTGATAATGGAAATTATACTTGTTAAAAAGCTTACTATTTTACTTATATTCTTTTCTTGCCGGTTCACCTGCCCAGCTCTACTAGTTCACTCAAGCTGAAGCAGATCCTGTTCTGAGCACAGAGAACTACAAGACTCAGAAATAGTATGAAACTGTTTTTTGAAATGTCTGGTGTACTAGCAAAACCAAAAGAACACTGAATTAATTTGTGTGCTCTTATGATGGCTTTACATATGTGTACACCTCAGTATCTATGAAGAACATGAACACAAATCTGAACGTGCAAAATCTGGTTTGTATACTTAAACTGTGCCTGTAGTTTGCAGGTAAGTCTTGGCTGGAATGACTGACAGAGAATAGCAAACATGATAAATATCAGCATTCACATGCTTGAAGGAAAAGCAAGAGAAGGAAAATAACCAAGATAAACAAGTTATTTAAATGTGAAAAAGCTACTAACTGTGGAATTTTTTTGAAGTCTGAACAAGAACCTTTATACAAGACAGCCATTGGAGAAGTTCTACATACTTATCTCACAGTCTTAATAAATGAGTTTTTTCAAATAGAACTCCAGGTGCTCCAGTACAGCAGTCCGTTGTAATAGTCCTACAACACCTATTTAGAAAACTGTACTCTAGGCTTCTGAGGGAAGGCAATCTAAAAAATCTGGAAAGGAATGTGATCGTACTCATTATGCAACTGATAACAGAACAGTCATTCTCCTTGTATAAATACTTCAGTATTTATACACAAAGTGTGCATCTACCAGGTATTCACCCCGACTGAGCACCTTTCAGACTACAGTAACACGTTAGTGCAATACTTCACCTCGTCAGGACATCCATCTGGTCTTGGCAGTCGTCCATTGTGCTTCAAAAGCTCTATCAAATGAAATACAATCATCTGCCCTTGTTTATCATTGCCAATCATGCGCATGAATTCCTGAAAAAGAAGACTGGCTGTCATAAATAGTTTTAAAGAAAAAAAAAAGCTGTATTTTTCGTACCATGGGAAAATGCTTTATCTTGAGAATAAATAGAATACTATACAATGAGGATAAAATTATAAATTAAAAGAGAACATATTAACAACTACAGATTTGTTTGTGGATAAAAATAGGATGATACATATACAATTTAAAGCAATAAGTGAAAAATCTACATTTTTATCATTATTTCATTATTAACTAGTTTTAAAGGCATCAACAATTCTAGAGTTCCATAAAACATTAAAATATGACCTTGCTGCTTCTGTTTATGCTGCCTCATAAACACTAAGATATCTGAAATAAAAAGATCAGTAAATATCAACCTATTTTGGTATATGAACAATATCTGTCTTTTCAAAGATTTAAATAAACAAACAAAAAACCTCTGAGAACCATTAACTATGTACTTACAGCTGGTGGGCTTTTGCTCTTGTCAATATATGTGAAGAGTTCATACAAGACCACACCAAAACTCCACACATCTGAGGCCACAGAAAATTTGCTTTCTGTCAGAGATTCTGGAGCATACCTGCAACACATGGTAAAAGGAATATTTCTCTGTGTGACTTGTGTCCTTTTCACGCTGCATCTTTTAATAAGACTGATTTTTTTCATGAATAGGTGTTCCCTGTTCATAGGCATTAGCACATGCTTAGTTCCTTCCACTACCTTCACTAGTAACTATTCTTTTAATAATAGTTAATTGGTTTTCAAAGCACAAACCACCTTAAACACACACAGTTGGTGATAACTATGTCCAAGTTCCATTTTTTCATATACATTTGTAGATATTTTTCTCATCTGTAGTGTGAGTAAATGATATTTTGATGTGATACAGCCTGGAAAGAAGGAAAATTACAGCCAGTAATCATCCTTCTATTATTTTCAGGGAGCTTTGAACTGTGTCCCAGATACTCCTGCATTTAAATTTTACAGCTCCTAATAACATCTACAAAGATGCCATTTTGTATTATTTATCCTTTAAATACGACATTTTTACAGTGTCTAAAGAAGACTAAAATGTAGACTAATATCACGTGTATGGAATGGCATTTTCTTTTGCTGTCAGGACATAAAGTGGTTTTCAACCACAACTTTCTGTCAGCATATTTTATAAGGTATTTATATATCTTTACAAAACTGAAGTACATATTTTGCATTCTGAATACAGTCTACCAACTTCATAATCCCTTAATCTCCCACAAGCTAGGCACAGTCTTCTTTTCCTTTCCATGCTAAGTGTAACTCATTAGAGCATTACTTTGAGAACTTTGACCTTCTCTGGAAGCTCACTGTCCAAATACAGACATCAGCCTCTCAACTAGAAAGTATGGATGACCAGTATTGAGGCAACTGAAAGGTCCAAAACTTTGAAAGCATCCCAGGGAACAGGACTTTTTTAGATTCCTTTTATTTTTGAGGAGCTTTCCTGTTGCATATTGTTTGTTTGAAACATTTTGGTAATTTTTAGGGTTTTTTGTTTGGAAAATGTGTTGAAAGATCCTGCATACTGTTCTGTGAAGTCAAACATCATGTATGTGACTTTCACGAGTTGGACTTGAAGTTTGCACTAAAAAATGCCACAATATGCAAAACAACTGGCTGAAACTGCAAAACCTGAAAACATGGCATGATTTTATAATCTAAAAGAGGACTTACCAAAATATAGGACTTTCACCAGGTTCTTTTACTTTGTAGTATTCTTTGTCTTGTGGCAAGACTTTTGTCAATCCAAAATCTCCAATTTTAACTCTGTTCTCATTCTCCACTAAGATATTTCTTGTGGCTAAATCTCGATGAACATATCTTTTTGTACCCAGATATTCCATGCCCTAGGTGTAAAGTTAACAAATACAATTAGAAGAGTTACTTTTACCATTAAGTAGCTGCACTTTCCCTGAAGGGGTGAATTGACCTCAAAGTTAAAACCAAATACAGATTGTTAGTAAAATCAGTGTGCTGCAAATGTTGAAGCACATTGCTCTGCTCTGAACTACTTTTTCCAAGTGCAGAGACTTCCCTTAACTGAAGGGAGATAAGCTAAGCACTTGCCAGAGATAGGTGTTTATTGATTACGTAGTTGGATAGGCATTACAGCTCCTTTCTGTGGCCTAATGCAGTTTGACAGTGATATACAGAATGAAAACAAAATTTGAGCTAAACTACACAGTTCAGGGCAGCTGAGAAGATTGTCCTAGTTACCCATCTCATTTAATCTTTTTGTATTATGATTCCTCGTATTTATTAACTGTTCTCTCATTGTATTTCCAGTTGTGTGTCCTGTTTCTCCTCTATATGGACCATTACTGACCCACGCAGTTCTGTCTACTGTTTTATTTCTATGGGTTGCTGTAACAAAACACTGGCCCAAAGACATGTTGTCTTTTGTTGCATCTGCTCTCTTCTTACTAATGCATGTAATTCTTTTTGTTGACAATGAAATGTGGAATGAAGTCAGTGTGTATAGCAGCAAAAGAAAGTCTTGCTTACACAGCAATTAATGATGGACAGAAATTGACACTGTACACACAATATCAAGAGATATCTGACTAATATGTGAAAGGAAGCACAAAGAAAGCTGACAGTTACACTAGTTTCATAAGAAAGTACCTCACTCCTTCAACATAACTGAAAATCTACAAATTACACTAAGAGCATTGTTAAATTCAAAAGTTTTGAACATCGTTATAGTTTTAATGCCAAAAGATATCTTTCTCTCTTTTAGAACTTTTTTTAAAGAGACAAACCTCAGAAATAGCTTGACTTCAAAGGCTGACCTTCCTCTCTGCACCATCAGGTGACACTGCTGCATATCCACATCCCACTTCAAACCCCCTGTTCAAAAACCCCCCAGTTCCAGCTGCTTATCCACCACTATCCTGAAACACACTAAATACCACTGTTGTTCCTTCAGTCTTTGGATAAGGCCTGAAGACTTATCTATGCAAGCTTCACAGCTTCTGTGAACAGCACAGGTACCCCATGACCCTTAAGGTCATAGGCTGAGATGGCCACAGAGCAAAACAGGTAAGAAACTGCAACCTTTGCATGTGGACAAATCCCTGTTGCATCGTCCTTCCATGAAAGATGCACCATCACTGTCCTCCTAAGGTAGTGCCCAGTGCTAAGACTCTTCCAACTCTTTGAGTGAAGAAAGACTTTTCTGTGACATGCTAGCACTGACAACAGTTGTTTTGTGGAGAAATTTTATGTCTTTCACTGGAGAATGACTTCTTGGTTTGGAGACATAGATCAGTGGTCTTTTTAAACCTCTTTGAGTGGGTGGTCACGTGCTTAACTCTTCTTGCCACAGAACTGGGAACATCTTCTGGTTTTCTGCCTCATTGCATGTTGCCTGCCCATCATGGAATTTTTGCTGGAGACTACCCACTCAGCTTTGCTT
This sequence comes from Urocolius indicus, assembly GCA_013401255.1. Lineage (NCBI taxonomy): Eukaryota > Metazoa > Chordata > Aves > Coliiformes > Coliidae > Urocolius > Urocolius indicus. The sequence goes on from WBNH01012204.1 coordinate 136,207, forward strand.
CACTGAAGCATATGAACAGGTGAGATCAGCTGCTAAAGATATATGTAGCATCCTTCTGTACATGCCTCCAGTTCAGGAGCTAAATTTACCCAATCAGCCCATTTTCAAGTAGGGAATTATCAAGCCCTATTCACCAGAAGAAAGGTTGAATGCCTGGATAACATCTTGGCTCCAGCAGATACTCTCCTGTCTGATCCTTGGTCAGTCTTTTTCTGCAGATAGTGCAGTCACTCTGAATATCCCAGGACATAATTACCAGGAAATAACTTACTGTTGCCATATCTTTGATGTGGGTATTGGGGAAGAGATTTTAAAAATACCTCTATAACATGCCTTGAGGATATGTGTTCAGTGAAAGTTCTTTTTTTCCTCCCTCCCCATTTTCTTTTTTATATTTTTTTCTTTCCCCAAACTACCAAACATGCAACGAGTTTCTTGTATCTAAAGCATAATAACAGGGTAGGGCCTAACTAGGGTAGGCATAAGCCCTCTTTCTGAGGAAATGCGATATCACAATAAAGATCAGATATTTGCCCCATTTTCAGAATTCAATACCAACCCTTGAGACTAGCAAAAAATTTAGTACAGCTTTTGGCACTTCCATGGTGTTTAGTTCTTCACACAGAAATCATGTATGTTTGCTCTTTCTGCTAATAAATCAACTAATAATATTTACAGTTTTCAGTAATTTCTTGAACATATACATGCTGTTACTGTAGTTTTATAGTTGAAGTGCTAAAAATATCTAATACAGCATGTCACAAACAGGTTGCCTGCCAAAACAACCAAAAATGGTTGGTTTGAGACAAATGAGATGAGACCAAAGAGACAAAAATTTGTGGAAAAATGTTAGTTATTTGAAATTACCTACCTTGCATATCTGAGATGCATACAGCAAAAGCTTCTTGTGGTCCAGTCTCTCTTTGTGTTTCTGTAGATAATCTCGCAAACTTCCATATGGTAAATATTCCATAATTAGTCTTAGATTCCTACGACCTTTTACAGCAACAACAAAAATACACTTAATTTTTCTGTAATTTTCCAATAAAAATTTCTGAAATCCCAAAATTTACAAATGTCTATGAATATAAGTAATAGCAAATAGCCTTAGTGCCTGAGATTAACTTATTATATGTACAACACTATACATGCTTTCACATATTGACACAGATAACTGCATTTGTTCAGGAAATGCAGTTTATTTAAACACAGCAATAATTTGGATATGCTGGATATACAGCATGTCACTTACCGAAATCATCTCACCAATACTTTGGGTACTACTGCTAAAGCAAAGCAAAAGTGTCACATATAAAAATCTGTGTTTATGTAATTCTTCCTCACTGCTGAGATGAAACTCAGATGACAACTACCATCAACTGGTCAGCAACTTAACTGCCTTTAAAACCTCAGCCCAGTTTTGAACCCAAGACTTTTCTTTTTACAGTAGGATCCTGGACATAACTTATGCTTTCATTCATCAATTTCAACAGCACCAACCATTCACTCAAACGTAACTATTTCTAAAAAATTTCCTGTCTACTTTTTTACTGTATAGGCTGTACAACAGTTTGTCATATCCACTCTGGAACTTTACATCGCGCAAAAAACAACAGTTAGAAAATGGCTGCATTTTCCCACTTACAAAGACTTTTATGCCTTAAGAAACTGGGAAACTGATTAACTATTAAAAAAGGTACTTTTTCCTAAATCAACCAAATTATGCCATAAGCTGACCAAATAAAATGACCACCTTGTACTGAAATGTAGTATACAACAGACACTATTGCCTTTGATTTGTACTCTCTAAGTCCTGCTAAAGTTAGGACAAGTCAGTGGCTTTCATAAGCACTTGTCCCTCTGAATTTCTCAGTATGTACACTTAAGGATAAGCTTGAAGGTGCATTGAATATAGCACATACCTGCGCTGTAGCATACTCCTTTGTATTTAACAATGTTGTCATGCTGCAGAGATTTAAGTATTTCGATTTCTCTTTCAAAGTCCCGAAGGTGCTCTTCTGTGCTATGTTGCAGCTTTTTCACAGCCACCACCTCCCCAGTATTGTCCTGCAGCGGGTCATACCGGCACATTTCAACACTGCCAAAATTTCCCTAGATCACCAATGGAAATAGTTGAATTAAAAACAAGTCCACATCACTGTCTCTTTCTCAGTGGTTGTTTATACCTCCTTAGTGCTCACTCTATTAGCATTAAGGAGACTACAGTTGATTATTTACGTGAAATGCCACAGAGGCCTGAGAGCAAAAGATTGCAGGATCACAGGTTCTGTAAGAATAAGAAACAAGTTCTATGAAAGAAAGCAAATAGCATGGGAAGAAATGCAGACATGGAGAGGGGACAATGTCCATTAATTTTCTCCCCCTTCACAATTTTTCACTTGTACTTTTAAACTGTCGGTTGGCATACTCTCTGCCTTGGACTTGAAAAACCCTCTTTGTTAAGGTTTCTCTTGCCTGTTAATTTTCCCGTTTCTTGGTGGTTCTTCCCTGACTTATTTCAATGTTCTACCTTCTTCTCTAGTGTAACACGGTGCATTTTGTTTATCTTCCTTTATGCAGTTGTGACCTATCACTATGTTCCTCTCCTTATGCTATCATTTACAGCCAACAACCAACCATCTGCAAATAGAAGAAGTTCTGCTACTTCACTTTCAGGCTTGGCTTCAGTAGTACTCAAGAGTCAAAGAAATATATACATATGATATCAATAAAAATGACAAAATAACAAGGAATTTCCAAAATCCTGAAAAAGTGGTATCTGGTGAAGATCTGCTAGCTGCATTTGGTCATGTGTCTAGACATGCTTTCACACAGCCAGGCTGCAATGACTTGCAAAACTAGTAACCAAATGCTGATTTCTAAAACCTCAGAAGTTAAAGGCCTATGTATATCTCAAAGACATTATTGAATTTATGTACTACGTATTCTGACTTCTCAAAATATGCATGCACCAAAAAAACCAACCCCACTAGAGTTTTATACAAAGACTGCTCTGGACCACTTTTAAATAACATATATTAAACAATAATATTTGCGTGTCAGATGCAGCTTTGCATTACTGAAGAAGACTAGCTTTTTGGCATAATTGCATTAATTGTAGAGGCCAATTATCTTTCCTCTATATGATGATGCTGTGAAACAAAAATGTGATCTAAAAAGACTTGCACAGGTATGACTGAAATGATTAATTTATGTAACAGAAATTATAAACAATGTAAACAATGTATATGGAGTTATTGGAAGATAATTGGAAAAGATAAGTTGTTTCCAAGGTAATTAGAGAATTTTGAAACACTTTACCTTGCCAAGTTGCTGTAAAAACTTAAGATGCCTTTCTTCAAATTGTGTTGGGTCTCTGTCTTCAAAAGCACCAGAAAATCCAAGTGCTCCAATTCTCATATTTGGCAACATATCACTTTCTGTCAATAGTTCATAATCTATGGGGTAGGCAGAAGAAGGAAAGAGAGAAAAGAATAGGAGGCACAGAAGCAAATAAAAGAGCAAAGGAACTTATTACAATCATGGCATACCCCAAGCTCAGTAGAACAATAATAACCATCTAAATTTCTATACAGTAATTTGCAGTCAAAGAGAAAGATGCATTACAGAAAAGCTAAATGAGTTGTCTCGACTCATAGTAAGTCCTGCTTTAATTTCCAAATTTCTCTTTTTGCAGATGAATGGTAACTTCAAATTTAACCACCATTTTGCAACAACTCCACTACCACAGAGAGAAGAAATGTAAATTTCACAAAGCCTTGCAATATGTATCGTCCACTTGGAAAAAAAAAAAAGATACCTGTTTATTTTTATTGTGAGAAAAAAGAAAGATAGTCAAAAATGTAACATCTTTGGTGAGGAGACTAGAATGTATGGGATAGACATTAATCAAAACTGCTTTGAACAATAACGCTAAAACTTTAAATGTGCTCTCTTTTAGAACAAACTGAAAGCAGTAACATACTATTGTGGGTTAACATATCAAAAAGGCAGGCATCTTATGAAAATGAACTCATCAGGGTTCTCTTTGTCTAGTGTGTTCTTATTGTACCACATACTCACCTGGAGTGAACAAACTATTCAGGTCACGTATAATTGCTCTAAATGAAGGCCTGAAATCTGGCTCGTAATCCATACAGTTGTTTATGAGGTTTGCTAGTTCTGTCCAGTTGGGAGCAGGAAGCTGGTGTCTATCTTCATAAAACTGTAGTTTCTGTAATTGAATAGATAAAAGCCACTTTAAACACAAAACAACAAAGAGTTGCAGAAGTCTTAGGATTCTTACCAAAGCTGCTAAAAAAAATACAGCTCTCTACCCAGACTTATCTCACCAAACAATAGATCTGAATAATTTACGTCACAAGCAAAGGTGAACAAAGTAGCAAGACTGGCATAATTTAGAGGAATTGGTTCAGAAATTCACAGTTACAGGTGGAAGGTAAGAAAATAGATTGAGAAAGATGCCGTCTCCTTTATTGATAATGAAACCTTAACTGGATGGGTTAACAGAAAACTATGTCTCCTGGTGAGTTGGATGAGCTCCTCCAGTTGTAAAAAGTTTTGTAAGTATTATGACAGAATGTGAATTAGTACAGGAAAGGAAGGCAACTTCCAAAATAAATAGATATCTGTAAGCTAAGTCTGGGAAGACTTTGGAGCTTACTGTAAAAGCTGATTACAGCACCTGAGGAATCAGATCAGGCTTTGTGAGAAGGTAATAGTCCCTTCGTAAAAACAATACTCCAAATATTTTTGTAGCATATTAAAAGAACTAAGCTTTCTGCTTCCAACTAGAGAAACAAATACATAAGAAATAATACTTTTATGGAATGTGTTCCTCTTCTTTATTCTGTTAACATTTCTGGTTTAGGTAAAATATTAGAATTGGCTGCAACAGGCAAAGTCTAACAGTATTTCAAATGTTCAATTACTAGAACAATGCTAAGTAAAATCTGTGTGCATTTTTAGGAATACTTCTTGTTCAATTGATACACTGTTGCAAGAAAGCAACAGAAACATGAACAAGATCATATAGGCAACACTGTACTTTGTCCCCATAAAAATCAAAACAAAGAATATAAAACCAAACCTCAAATCATCACTTCTCACCATTATCTACCAATAAAAGTGTGTTTTACATGCAGTGGTCATGAGCCACATCAATTTACATACTGATATAATTACAACAACTGATGTTTTAAGTTAGAAGTGTCCAAAGAACTGTTTTGACTGAAGGCCTGTTAATACTTACTCTTGAAGAATCTAGTGCACTCAGAGGTTTGTCTCCTCCACTGCAGATTTCCCACAAAGTGGTACCAAAACTCCATTTATCTGTGGCCAGGCTTAATTGTTTGGGATTCTCAATACATTCAGGTGGAACCCATGGTATTCTCTCAAGAAGAACTGTGCAATTACACAAAGAAAACATCATGTCAAGCTGAATAATAAACCCAGAAAACTCTGTAATACATTTGATTTAGTAAAATCCTTTAGAATACACAGGTATGTCATTTGGTAAAGGGCTTTTAATACCTTTCCAAGTTTTTGTTCTTGCCTAAAAAAAGCTACAGAATATGTATAAGAATAGTACGTTTAAAACAGAGTGGAGGACCACTAGTTTTATTGTAAAATAAGCTTGTTTTATAAAACCGTCGTAACATCACTTCCATGTTATAATTTTGCTTCAGCTTTTGTACTTCCCCCAATGTTACCGAGACTTAGTAGCTACTACAAAAGAACTATATGGCAAAGACTAAGCAGTACTTTGCTAGTGGTTGGCAAAAGATGCCATAATGAGGAATTTGTAAAGCTTTGATGCTATATGTAGTAACAAGTTAAAAGATGCTTTTTTTATTGATACATATTTAGAGCTCCTTATAAAGAAATCTCTTAATATTAACATAGGCTTCTAGTTCAAAAAGGGATGGTTTAAACAGATTGTTGAAAATTAATGACACTGCATTATTGCTTGTAGTGTCTTTGATGCTTTACTTCTTTTGGCATGTATAAAATTACCACTTACAATGTGTGCTTATTTTTCCAAAAATATTTAGAAGACTAGATAAAGAAGAGTAAGGTTATTTCAGTTTCATTAGCATAACAATCTTGTACATATTTTTCATATAATTTAATTAGTTTTATTCTTTATAAAGCATTAAAATAGTCTTCATGGTAGATGATAATCCACTATTTCTAACGTCATCAGGTGGCTTTAAATATTCACCAAGAAATGCACTGAAGACTATTTGGCAACATTTTCCAAAATGCATTTACAGCTCAGAAAGCTTCTTCACAACTATAAAATACAACAATTTAATCTTGATCAATAATGGGATATTAAGTCCAGCAGCTACCTGTAGATGCAACAGACTTCTCATGGTACATTCTAGCACACTAAGAGTACTAACAGTGAAAAAAAAAAAGTTGAAAGTGAAAAGAGCAGGAAAAAAACCTCACACAATGGAGAATTGTGGCTTTATTTCCTGTAGCTATTTGCTGATGAAGAAGATGCACTCGAAACTGCTGTCTAGGACTGTAGAGATTATTTGAAATGGACAGACGGATGAAAGAACTTAGAGTAACAGAAGTACCTTAGATGGGAGTCAGAAAAAAAAACAACCAAACAACAAGCCCAAACCTGTTTTTCACATCAGAAGCTGATAAAAAGACTTACTATCTCTTGGCAAAACTGTAATACTGATGCCAGGGTCACTTAGTTTTATAAATGGAAGGTTTCCAGACTTCCTGTCTTCCTCTCTGATAAGCAAGATGTTTTTTGCACAGACATTCCCATGAACAAGGCCTTTATCTTCCTATGGAAACAAATGCATCATTCATGTGCCGACAAAAATCTTATGGTTGGAGAGGTATTTAAAAACCAATACTTTACAGCATGCAGGAAACATCAATTAAGTTAGTAAAATCTCAGACATTTCATCACTTCTTCTTGAGTTACAAGTTCTAGACAATTTTCATTCTTTTTTATTATCTGCTTTAAGTTTCAAGTTTAAAACTATTTGATCTCTATTAAGCCAAAAGAATACTGAGCCAATAGCATGATCCATTTAAAATGAATACCAAAACATTTAAACTCTCTTGAAGGAAGATTAATCTAATCACATATCCTATCTCGAATCATGACCTTTATTAACTATACTATAAAGTTGGGACCTAATACACAAAAAGAATGTACTAGTAGTTTAAACATTACAATATTTTCTCCTCCTAGTGGTTAACTACTAACACTACCAGGACACAGTTTGCATTTAGCATCATGAACTGGGGTGATAAAATCAGAAAGGACTGATTCCTGGAAAAAAGAAAAAAAAAAAAAAAAAAAAAAAAATCACTGGAAATGTGTTTGTATTTCATGCTAAAACACAAAAAAAGAATGGGAAATTCAATCATGTTTTGTGCAAGATACAAAGGTCTGTCCTTGGCTATCCACTATGTGGTATATGTCCAGTCTATTTTCAAATACCCTCCAGAGTTACAAGAAGTAGGGTAATAGCTCAATCATTCTACCTATAGTAGCCTGAAACAAATTCAGCCATTAACAAAAATGAATAATAAATTACTTACCAGAAAATGCATGGCTAATGCCAGCTGTTTGGCCACTTCCAGCTTCCACAAGATATTGATAACATTTTTGTTCTTTTTCAAGTACGTGTCCAAGGATCCAAATTTTACATATTCTTGTACAAGAATGTCTGATTTTGAATAATAAAAAGAGTAACAATTAAACCCAACAAAAAGACTGACATTTCAGGACAGATTCATTACTCTAATACTATCTATCTCTTTCTTCGACACCTTGGTGAACTAACTATAAACCTGAAGCTATAAGACATCTGACTATTTCCACAAACATTCTGCTGTTTATACTTCCTCAGGGTGTGGAAGTTTGCCGAATTTCTTCTCAAACGCAAAATCAATAGCTTTAACCATTTTTCACAACATAGGTTTCCACCTTAACAAATCCAGTGAGCGTCCTTTCAGATCCACTTGGAAAATACAATAAGACTATAACTTCTGATAAAGCATCGTAGTGTGCAACAATATCAATGTAGTGAACTGAATAACATCTAAAGCATTCACTTCATTGTCATTTACAATCCATATTCTCAGTGAAGAATACAATGCTTTGCCTGCAAAAGATGCTCTTCTTAAAAACATTAATATTAGCACTAAAAAAATTCTGTGTATGTTTACACAAACACATATACATATATACACGCACACACATATATATACACATATGCCTCCATGCAGTGAATAACCCAAAAGACAAGACCAGTTTCACAGTACTGTGCAGACTTTGTCAGTTTCAACTCAATAATTTCATATTGCATGACTGAGCTCCTGCCTTCAGGTGTAAGACACTCACATTGCAGTGTTTCTCATTTAAACTCTAAAGACACTGCGAACTACCAGTTTTGTTATAACAAATAAATTGATTTTTGTAACAAATTATTTTTTTTCAGACAGTAAACTTTATTTTTTTACAATCATGTGAAGCAATTTTCATCAGATCTGTATATCAAGCGTGTATCTCAGGAAAAAAATAAGTCTCTCTTCCTATTTCTTACCAACCACTTCTTAGTGGTAAGTAGTCTCTTTCCTTCAGAAATAGAACTGTCTATAGAGGGCAACTGTGATTTAAAGGAGAAATAAGTCATCATAATTATTATTACTTTAGTTTTGGGTTTTTTTAAAATAATTATATACTTGATCTACCTGAAATTTTCTATATAGTCTCTGTACATGGTACAATGCATAAACTAGTGACTCACAGGCATCTTTGTGAAGAAACTAGCATAAGTTCTTGGCCAAACATGGTGCTATGCCATTTCCAGTCTCCTTAGAACCTGGAAACTCCTGATACAAATTCCTCTCTCCTTTTCGCAAATTCCTTCTCAATTAAGGGAGGCCACTGTCTACGCAATATGCTTACACAATTACTACAAAAAGCTTCCCTTTGTTACAAATTTCTGATCACAGGGAATAATATAGTTTTAGGATGAACTGACTTTTTTTCTGCCCAAAGGCTGAATGAAGAGGAAAAACTCACTGGGAGGTGAGATCCAGCAGCACATATTAAAAAATAGCACACATAAACGTATGACAACCATCTAAAATCAAGATTTCATTAAAATACATTCTAAATGTATTTCAGATTCTTAAAATAACCATATTAATATATAGTCACAATGCAGTAAGCTAAACTGAAAACATACTCTACCTCTGTAATCAAGGCAAAGATTTTTACCTTTGTTAACATTTGTAGCATTTTTGTTGAAATAATGGAACCTTGTTGTTTCAGACGAACTTCTCAAAGCCACCTGATCTAGGTGAACCTGCTTCTGCAGGGGGGTTGGACTGTATGATCTCTAGAGATCCTTTCCAACCCTACCATTCTATGATTCTATGAAGTTTTACTTCTGCTCACAAAGTCAGCACATGGGTGGGAAAAGATGACAATGTCTGCATTTCTGACCACAGTAAACTAATACTTTCTTGCATAGCCAAGCAGTTCCCTTTCTGACTAACCACAAGGCATGGGTGTAAGTTTCCTGACATTTCAAAAACTCATTTCAGAAGTTCAGCAAAACTTTCAAAAGTGAGAGTTTCAGATAGAACAGACAGGACTATGAAGCATTTACTATACACAGTGACTGACTTTACAAAATTTTTCCATTTTCCGTCACCACATTAACTAGTTCTCAGGCACTAGGCTAATACCACTGCAGTGTGAACACATAATGGGTGTCCAGCTTGTGTGACTGGTTGTTTCGGTTTTCTTCCCTGCTTTTACCCAGAATCAATGATAAACTCTAATGACAACTGTATAAAATTAGTACAGAAAGATAATTTTTACTTACTTTCCTCTCCACATACGCAGACTCCGTAATTTAACACCAAATGTTTGTAAGAAAGCTGACTCATCATACTTGCTGCCTCAAAGAAGGACTTTGAGGAAGGAAAGAGAGAGATTAAAAAACAATAAGTATCAATGAAAACGAAACCCCAAAATGTTACAGGAATTCTAATAAGTGTATTAAAACCACGTGCTTTTTAAAAAACAGTTCTACTTCCATCTCATCACAGAGACCTTGCGTAACATTTTTGTTATTGTTTGAGGTTGTGTTAGTTTTGTTCCTTTTTTTTTTTGTTCCTGATAATCCACATCCCAGAGAGGTCAGCTTTTTGTTTTCTGTAGGCAGGTGTACCTCAATTTTTTTTTTAAAAAAAATTTCTTCCATGTCATTTAACTAAGTACACCATAGCCAAGCTCAAGAAGCACTACTCAGCTTTCAGTTTATTCTTTCATAATGCACTATTCAGTTTCCAATTTATTTCTTCATAATGCATTATTAAGAAGTATTAACGTCACTCATCCATCACTGTGAGACCTTACCTAATCTTGTCAGAATGTTTCAGACACTTCTATTTTTACAATCATTTTTTAAAATTTCCTTCAGTGGCATTTCTAACTACACTTGCTTGTGTAATGACTGGTCAACTCAACAAAACACTCTCAAAATTAGCACATTTTCCTTCATGTAACTGTATTTGTATTTCTGTACCCTTAGTCCCTTTAAAAACTGATTTTTGTTTAACTTTAAAATGTAAATATATTACGCAGCTTCGTAAAATTACAGTTCCTGTACTGTTTTCAATAGTCCAAAGTGTACGCTTACATTGCTTATCAATATTAGCTATATGCAATATCTTTTTTCCTTATATTTCACACAGATTTGTCTTAAGTAAATGAAAAGTTCCATAAACTAGACTGGTTATCTTGGCTTGCTGTAAATACAGCTAGATTAATTAGGAATGTGATACAATTATACTATCAAAATACCATCAAAATAATATACAGCTATATAAGTTTGTTAATATATAAAATGCTACAACATCTTGTTAAAGTCTTTTAAATTAAATTCTCACATACAGCATCTTGGGTTCAATTACAATACCAGTGATTCAGCTTTTGCACAAAGGCATTTCAGATTTGCTCTCAGTTTCACTCAAACTACAAAATTCTAACTGAATACAGACAATTCTACATACAGTAAGTGTTTCTCATACATAAATATGTCCAACATCCTATGGATTGAGGTGAACTGTTGATTTTAGTGGAGAATTAGTGTAACTCCAAAACACTGAGGACAGTCTACCAAAAGAAAATAATTTTCCACACATGTTCATCCCTCATCTACATAATGAATTAACTGGCAAAGGCAGCTCTGTGACGATACCACCTCTCCTGTAGTACATATACAAAGAAACTGCTCTATGGCTCTCTGTAGGTCTGAATACTCTGATGGATGGTGGGGAGAGGGTAAAAGTAGTACATAGGTGTACTTTGCAAAACCAGACTCAAATCCATCCTCGCAGTGTCACAAGTCCAAGAACGACCTTGGTTCAACGTACAATCTTCTACCATTTAACAAAAACTCATTTATGTTAAGAAAAGTATGGCTCAGCATAGAATAGACAAACATTGTATAGCAGTCAATAATCACACCAACCTCAGAGTAGTTTCTATGCACTTTATCCAGCACCTTTAGAAGAACTTCAGTTTGATGGAGCTGGCCATAGTCTCCCACTTCTTTCCTTATACCTTTGAAAATCTTAGTAAAGGTGCCTTGTCCAAGACTCTCCTCCTAAAAGACAGGAACAATACAGATGGGAAAAAAGTCAGAACTCTCTGCCTCTTATCTCATGAGCAAACAGCCTAAGTGACGTATATGAAAATCTTTACAGCTAGCACACCTCTACAGTCAGACTGAGGAGGCAAGGAAGCAACTATATTAGAAACAGCTTAAATCTTTGCTAATTTTTCATTGATTCCTCAAGGATCTCAGAAAATTACTTGCTGCAAGGATCTGAGAGGAAGAAATTGCTGTTAAAGATGTATTTAGACACCTTACAAGAAAAGAAAACACTATTTCATTCAAAAGGACACTTATTTTTTAAAAAACCAATTATTTATAGTAATTGAAAACTTTAAAAAATTATTTTCTCTCATGACTGTAAGGATAAATTAGAGCACAACCTCCTAGCTAAGGCTCTTTTAACACTTATACTGAGTTTTTCAAATCTTAATGTGTATTCAACCAATCCTTCGCAGTGGAAGAAGCAACTTACAAATATTAAGTCCTCATTCCGGATTTTGTGAAAGACCATCTGGTTGACGTTATTGTGTCTCTGTAGCGTGGGTGATGAAGGTACCTCAGAAACACTATTGCTTCTGAAGACTAGGAGATTTGATTTATCTGGGAGAAGAAAGGAGGTAGGGAAAAGAAAAAAAAATAAATTTGCAAAATATAAAACTAAACCAGCATTATCTTAGAAAGATTATTAATGGGAAGCTCATAATCCAACAAAAAGTCATCACACAACATTTTAGTGAAGTACTGTGTGGCTTTCTGAATAAACGGATTTTCAAGTCTGGGGTTTTTTTCTGATAAGTAAAAACATTTAGGTTCACTGAGCTATTTTAACTTTCTGAAGTACTCTAACCTTTGACAAATACTCTGAAAATAACCTTGTCTCCTTTCACACTTTAACTTTCTGCTGTATTTTTAACACTAATCAGGGATGGAAAAGGGGGATATAAGTCACCCTCTTCTTTTTTATTACAAAGTCATTCTGTTAAACATCTGCATATCTTTTTGATGCTTCTTTAAAGTTTCACATACTTCTACCCTGTCACTACTTCAGTGATTCTCACTGCCTTACATTTAGCAGAGTACTTATTCTTCAAGCGATTTTGGAAAACGGCTCTCTACAAAATAGAGCAGGTCTATTAGAAAAACTAAAGCTGATAGGCACATATTAGTGAGTATACACATGCATGCATGTACCATTATAATTCTGATGTATATATATTTCTGGTCAAAATGGAAATAAGGCTATAGAATTACTATCTGTAATGTACACATAGATTTACTTCTCAAATAGTAAGCAAAAAACAGACATTCTAAGAATTCATAAAGGAGAAAGATTTTATGAGTATCAATGCTAAGCAAAAAACTTTAATGTAAATTCAAGAAAAATTCACTCCTCAGGCAAGAGCTCTAGTCCATATGTATTTTTCAGTGTTTAAGTAGAAGCTGAAATCACACAGCAGACAAAGCACAGTTCAGCTGTCAACAAACAATAAAAGAAATCAACTGACATTGTTTGTTCCATTGCTTATGAGTGAGAAATTATACATTTAGCAGCTCTTTCATTTTCAAGATATGAAAAAAAATTGAAGAAGAAATGCTACTGTACACAATTCACTGCAATTAAAACACCAGTTTTGCTTCTAATCATGAAATTGCCCTCCATGATCCTTTCTGGAAGACTATCTTAGAATAAAGTAAAATTTGGCAGAGAGTAGGACTGAAAACTATGACTAAGAAGCTGAACAAATGAACAGTGAAATTTAAAAAAGAAAAACCACGAACATATCTACCTAGCCAGCTGAGAGTCATTTAATGTTTACTTATTTTTTTAGTCTTTAGAAGTTGGAAAACCTTATGCTTAGAAATAACCTTTCTCTTACCTTTTGGTTTTGGAGGACAGCATTTGATGAACTGGAAAATTATGTTGTCTGAACGGACAGTTTCTGTCTGGTAACAGGTCAACAGATCCTTAAGATTACCAAAACTTCTCTTGGTTCCACTAAGATTAAATTCTCCATTCTCATTCTTTGTAATTAAGCAGTGTTTATAATCAGTGGTATTCTCACGCTGCAGAGATTTTTTTAAAATAAAATTGATCACTGCTTAGTATTTGAAAGTTTATTTGAATGTACAGCACTCTACTAACTAAAAAACAATCCCTCAGCAAAAAACGAACATAACTCACTTTTTAATTCACACTATGTAATATTAATTTTGAGAAAACATTATTCTACTCCCATTACTGGAATCAGCATGTCTGATCAACAGCCAGCAGAATATGAACTGGCAGTTGTGCTCAAGTGGCCAAGAAGGCCAAGGGCATCCTGGATTGTATCAGAAATATTGTGGCCAGCAGCACCAAGGAAATGATTGTCCCCTTGTACTTGGCACTGGTGAGGCTGCACCTTGAGTGCTGTGTTCAGTTCCAGGTCTCTCACTACAAGGACACTGAGGTGCTGCAGCATGTCCAGAGACAGACAATGAGGCTGGTGAAGAGTCTAGAGAACAAGTGTAATGAGCAGCAGATGATCGAGTTTGGGCTATTCAGTCTGGAGTCTGAGACCTTATTGCTCTCTACAGTTACCTGAAAGGATCCATCTCGTCTCCCAAGTAACAAGTGATAAGAGAAGAGGAAACGGGCTCAAGTTGTACCAGGGGAGGTTTAGATTAGACATTAGGAAAAATTTCTTTAGTGAAATGATTGTCAAGCATTGGAATGGGCTGCCCAGTGAACTGACTCAGCCATCATTCCTGGAGGGATTTAAAAGACGTGCAGATGTGGCACTTAGGGCTATGGTTCAGTGATTTAAGGTGGCAGTGTTAGGCTAATGGTTGGACTCAATGTTAAAGGTCTTTTCCAACCTAAACAATGCTGTGATTCTATGTTGATGCTAAGGAAAACAAACATTATGAAATCTGCAAAGATTAGGCTGAGAAAACAGATAACAGATCCTAGGAAAAATCCTACAGAGATAGTAATGAAAGCTTTTTCACCCTTACATGGGGTAGCATCAAAACAAAATTCTTTTGAAAGCAACAGTCCAAATGCTCATGCTCAGTTTTTTTTGGCAAGCATTTTGAGATCTATATTTGTACTCCTGGTTTTGCCATCTACAGTATAGTTCTAAGCAATTAGCTTCTAGCACAGATTTTCAACATGCACTGAATTATTTTTACAATGAGTTTTGAAAAGATCCTATTGCATGTTTTTAAACAAAGAGGAATAATTAACAGCAATTAAGCAAGGTGAGTAATTTCATGGTCCATGTCAACATTGCAGAAAACATTCCAACAAATTCTGAATCTGAAAAGCCTCAGAACGAGAAAAAAAATGTGGCTAGGTCACTTATTGGCAGGCTTAACTCATAAGCCAGATTCTCAGACTTTGACTCTCAAACCTTGCTCAGAGACTGATTTCTTAGTCTAAAAAATCTCCTATCAATCACACTTCACTGACTGGAAATCAAATTTTTGTGAAAGTGATCTTTAAATAGCTGTTTACTTCTCCATCAACACATCAACATTATTTTGCCATTTTCTGAAGTGCACTTAAACATTATTTATTGAACTTGATAGCTTGCTACAAACCATCAGGAAAACCCGTGTATTACTTTCTCTAGATAAAATTGCAAAGGCAGCTCTGTTAATTTAATTTAACACAAGTCTACCTTTGGAACATGATATTGCAATTACGTAACAGTAATATTCAAGTGATGTGCTATCTCTGCAATCTCACAGAGGCTAGGAACATCTGGTTCTTTAACTGCTTGAGAATTGCAGGCATTTCGAGGTCAGCTCCCATTCCAGCTAACACCAGATATCCAGAAGGAGATCTGTGTTGGTGTAACAGCTGCCACAATCTGGTTGGCCCAGCACTGTGAATGGAGACAGAACCCAAACCCAGAACAACCTGTGAAGGAGAGACACTCTCAGATCAACAAGGGCTGTATATGCAGTCTAAGACCTATTCAGGATGGGTGGTAGAAATGCCAGGAAAAAAATCCAAACAAAAACCACCAAATCTAAACCCCAAAACTTGAAAAAAAAGGAAGAATTCCCACCCTTCTCAACAGCTCCATCACCGATCTACAGTCCCAAGAGCTATGTCACCAACCACAGAAGCCTAACGCTCTTTTCTCTCCACCCTGACTTGTGTCATCAGTACATGTCATTAGTGATTCTTTACCATACATGTATTTTGATGTTTCTTTGAAGACCCTTAAAGCTGGCAAATCTCACAAAAGTAGCTATAATATACCCAGATCAGATAAACATTCTGAAGAGAAAATTCAGAATCAGGTTCTGAACATCCCAAGCTCATTATTATAACTTTAATGAAGACTATACAGGCACTATTTAATGCAGAATACAAACCTCTATAGCAAATGTGAGGAAGTATTTTTTAAAATCTTTAGGACTGCAACGAAGAACGTAGAAACCTGTCTGATTACCCGCTTTCTTCAGCTTACTGATAGCAAAGTCCATGCTAGAGCAAAGAGAAAATATTTAATATCACATAATTTCATAACCCAGGAACACTGTTGATTGTCCAATGAGCATCATTATCAGATTTCTAATACAAAAAAAATTCAAACTCTCAATTTTTTACAGTTTTCTTAAAGTTAATGTTTTTGTCTCCTTATTTTCCAGTATTCAGGTTGGCAGATTTTGTATAAAGCAGTATATTTTTAATATAGAAAACAATACAAATATTTATTTTATGAGAAACTTTACAGCCTAATAAAGAATATTCAACTGATAGGATTTTCAATATACATTATGAATGAAACTGTAATAGAATTGCCTAATAAGCTAAAATTAGCAAAATATTTGTCTGGGTGAAAAATATGTGTTTAACTTGAGACAGGGCTAACAAGAAAGAGAAGCTGAAATAATGATTTGTTACTATATGAACCGATTTCCCCCTAAAAAAGCCTTGCTAATTGACTATCCATCTCAGAAAATGAGGAATACAATGGTTTGTTTGGGAAGGTCTTGAGTTACTGTACATCCTTCTAAACAGCCCTAAATAAAGTTCAATTACAGCATCAGTCATTAGTGCAATAAATGCATCTACAACTATATAGGTATCCATCCTCCTCAATTTCTTCTCAAGGTTACAGCACCTATATTCTTTCTGTCACTGAGAAATTTACAGAACTATTCTTTATTAGCTGAGTAGGCAATGCTAGTTTCATGCAACATATATTGCATTCATCAGCTTTCAATCTTTCTGTAGCTAAACCAAATGCCCATTTTATTTTGACTTAGAAAACATTTCTAAGCTCCCATGTGTGCTTCTGGAAACAATAAACAATACTACGTGAACGATTTTAAAGTTTTTAAAAAACTGAATGAAGGTAATAAATTCTTCTTCTAAAAAACAATAACAAAAGCAAACAAGGAGACAACATTCCTTAAATAAATTTTAAAAACCTCCAATTCATATGGCTAGCAGTTTACTGCAATCCTTGCTGAAATATTGAAGTGTGTGTTATCTGAATTTGTCTTTTTTTGCCCCTTGGCAACTCAGATAACAAAAAGGCTAGAGGCTGCAGTGAAAACGCAAGATCTTCTGTCTATGACACTGGATGGTGCTGCCACGTTGTAATTTTACTATAATTCTGTAAAATCCGCATTGTGACTTTCCTGCTTGTCTCACTTGAAGAAAAGAGAATTCTAAGGGAAGAAATAAAAATCAGACTAGTTCCATTTATTTTTTATCATATATGAAGAAGGCACTGTATTTTGCAAAGTGAAAAATCAGATGAATAATGTAAAGCATTTTATCTTACATAAACATAATAAATAAACATTTCAAGATGTCCATCACAGCCCACATTCAACCAAAGTTCACCTTTTAAAAATAGTTTTGTGTTGTTAAATTGCTAAAAAAGTGCTTACAAAATCGGTCCATGACAGTTGCTTTGGATATTTTCAAGGACTGATGGTGGTGCTACTTCTTTACAGAGATAATGGTGGGCATCTGCAGTTAATCTGTAATATCCATCAATTAGTGATACAAAGGAGAGAGCTTCTCTTAACGACTGAAATTCAGCCTCCTGTGAAATTGCCAGGGGAGAATAAGGGGCAAGGAGAAGAGCGGACAGGAGAAAGAGACAATTTCAGTTTTTCATAGGCAACACAAAATTTTTTAATATCATAACAGTATAAAATATAAAAATATATTAAAACATTAAAGATATCTCAATTGTTCTTAACTATTGTTTATACAGTTCTACCTTCCTGGTGCCACCCAAAACTTGTTAGTAATCTTTAACATAAACTAGACAAATCTGCCATTAAAAACCTCCTTATTCTAAATACCTGAAACAGCAGGGAAATGTTGACAAGAGAAAACATTTGACAAGGAAAAAATTAGTAGATGCAGCTCAGTATAGCAGATACCTACTGCACTGGCCATATAGTGTCCTTTTTTGTTTGTTTGTTTTTTCCTAAAGGAAGGCTTTCGCTTACCAAATATTTATGAGGTTGTCTTCACGTAGCAAAGAAAAATCTCTAGAAAAGTATATGCCTAAAAATTTAACTAGTAGTAGTAGTAAAATTAAATCCACCTGTAACAACGTATTTGTTACCACTAATAAAGGAAAACAGAGTACATTTTTATGTAATTATTTGTATTTTCTTCATATTTTGACAGTTGTAGAAGGCATTAAAGCTGTTTTTACTTCAACAGAGTCTACAGTCACTCTAGATTTCATTCAGTAGTGTAGCTCAACAGAACAGGCTTTAGTATGTGCTACATAAGTTTACCCATGACACTGGGGAAACAGCAGCTGAACAGAAAAGCTAGTGTTTTTAAGCACATACCAAGAATTTGTTTAGAGTACTCTGCTCTCGTGAGACTGTATATGGAATATTTTGTCTGGTTCTGGGCCTCTCTGTTCAAGAAGGAGAGGAAGCTGCTGAAGAGATTTCATCACAGGGCCACCAAAGGGAGTGCAGCATCTTCCTAGTGATGAAAGGCTGAGGGAGCTGGGGCTCTTCAGCTTGGAGGGGACTGAGGGGTGACCTCATTCATGTTTACAAATATGCAAAGGGTGGGTGTCAGGAGGATGAAGCCAGGCTGTTCTCAATCATGTCCAATGATAGGACAAGGGGCAACTGGTCTAACGTGTAACAGAAGAGGTTCCAAAGAAACACAAGGAAGAAATTCTTCACTGTGAGGCTGACAGAGAACTGGAAGGGGCTGCCTAGATGGGCTGTGGAGTCTCCTCAGAGACATTCAAAACCCATCTGGATGAGTTCCTCTGTGACCTACTCTAGGTGGCCCTGCTCTGGCAGGGGAGTTGGACTAGATGATCTTCTGAGGTCCCTTTCAACCCTTAGGATTCTGTGAATCAAATTCTGTATTAAAAGAGGACCTGGAAACAGCCATCTCAGCAGCTGTTTCAACAGGACTGGAAAACCCACACGAATGATAGACCTCGAAAACCAGCCCAATTTAATCAATTCACATATCATGAAAATGTGTAAAGTAAATTTCTACAACAAATTCTACTAGCTACGTAACAGGTTAACTAAATCACAAATTTAAATAACAGCCAATTGTGATTGTGTAAAGTGTTCATACACAAACCACAAGCAAAGCAGCAGCTACTGCATTTTTTTCTACTGTGCCTTACTCTTTAACAGCTTTTTTAGACAAGCTCTTAGGTCATTTTTACCCTCAGAAGCATATGCAGTCAAGTACTTAACTACTGTTATTGAGAATTTTTAAAGAAAATGTTAATGACTCAAAATTAATGAAGCCTCTTCCACCAATTTGAAATATTATTATGCTCTCAGCATAAAAGATGCACATCACAGATATTTCAGCTACTCTTATGTTACAACAAAAAGCTTTGGAAAAAAATGTCAAAGTCTTAACAGGTCATTAATTCTGTACCATTAATGCAGCAAATGAATACAAATCACAATTATACCATAAAGGAAAGTAAATCTTATGCCTCTTTTTGAAAAAGCATAATTAGAGAGACAATAAAACTAGTTAATGCCTATTGAAATATTTTTCGAATTTTTAAAATTATTTTTACAGAAAAGAAGTACATAAGCTGTACACAAGTTCCCTGAGTAGAGTCTGTTTTGCCTGTTACAGTGACCCCTCTACTCTGATCTCAAGTCACAAGCCTTTTGGCAAATCTTCCTTCCTCTGTCCAATTGAGGAGGGACAGTTAGAGCAGCTTAGTGAGTACTTGGCTTCCAGCAAGGTCAACCCATCACACAATTATATGATAATTATACCTGCTGGAAAGCCTGATAAGTGCAATTCTAGATCTTCTTAAAAGATTGTCTTCAAATAATTTTAAACAGTAAAAGCAATGACAATTTTGTTCCAATACTCAGTTACTATGTATCATCATCCCTTCAGAGCACTTTTTCAATATGTTAGTAGACAGCTTACAATGACAGCACAGTATGCTCGATGGCTAACAACATAAGACTCAGATTAAGACCCCAATAAAAAAACAATCTGTGTATCAGAAATTACTTGCAGTTATGTCTATTTCTATTTCAGTCCATGCACAAATTTTTGAATGCAAAAGACTTTTGATGTTCTGATACATCACTTACACTGATGAAATGTATTCAGTTTCACCTCTTCCTTAAATGACATGGTAATTGGTTACATAACACTATAAATACCACAGCAATGACACAGTCTTCTCAAAACAATATCTATTTGAAAAAAAAACCCAGCAAAAACAGCAAGTAAAGTTAACAGACCAGATTTTTGCTGTCTTGTTTGTGAATGGTGACAATTCTTCTCTCACTGGAGCCTTCTTGACTGGCTTGTTTAATGCTGACATCAATGATATCAGGAAAATCACAGTATGTTTGTAAATCCTGTAATGAACATTGGTTATATTAATGTCAGTAACAACATAAAATAGCAATTAAAGTTGGCTACATTTGTAGTATTAAGAATTCCTACAACTTTGAACTTGCAAGCTAGCAATGAAGAGAATCATAAACCTTGATTATGTCATTACAACTAAAAAAAGGAGTTTTGTGTTTATAGGATCATCTCTAGGAGCCTCAACTCAAAAATACAAAAAAAATCCAGGAACTGTGAACAGAATTTTCTTTTAGATATTGCTTTGTTCCATAGTATTTTGTAAAGATTAACAATGGAACATTTTGATTGGGGGAGGTGGGGGTGCTTTTTAAAAACAAACCAAAATTCGTTATTTGCATCCTGATTAAATTGATTTGGACATACTGTTAACAATCCAAAATGCCATGGCTTTGTTCAGAGTGATACAAGCTGCCAAATCTTCTACCAAAGAGATAGATGTGGTATCAATGAAGAAAGTATCTGAGGGAACTTTGTGCAATCAGTCATGGTTATCAGTGACTAGGTAACTTGAAGCACTGATCCTAATTACATGCAAGTTCCAAGAGAGATTTTCTTTCAATAGCAAGTTCAGGTAGATTTTGGTTCTCAGATTTTGGCACTATGATATTCTGTACCACTTCAGTCTTCCACAAGACAAATCGCAACAGCATATAAATAATTTTTTTTTTTGTAACAGAACTTCAGATAGTACATAACATCCTTAAATAAAGGTAGATTTATCTAAAATTATCCTTCCAAAGCAAACAGATTTTATTCAAGAGAGAATACCCTAAGCATACGCAAGCATATCCTAGTACATGAAGAGGTGTAATAATCGATGCTGTAAAACTGAATGGGTATGAGATACAATAAATCAGCTCAAATGCACTGAAGTCCCAAAACTCCATTTGATCATCTGGCTGTTGGAAACATGAACAGGCAAACCAAATTTCTTCACAATCTACTCCATGTGTCATTCCTGCTTTCAAAAAAATTAAAATTCTGCTCCAATTCATTGTTTTAATAAAGATTCATCAGTGTAGATTGCTGAAACAAGAGCTGTGATCATATTTATAAGCAATCTTATTAATTTACTAAACTTTCATAATCAATTTAATAAACCAGTGAAACATATGCCATCTACACTATGCCTCTTCCAGTAAGTGAGATGATAATACAATTAAATATTTTTAAATAATTTCACAATCTCTATAACAAATATGATCAGTTTAAACAATACTATTAATAAAGGTCTGACTACCAGGTCCTAACAGAATAGTATGCATAAATTTTATAAACCTAAAACTAGAAACTGTAAAATCTGTAATTTACGTTAGCTCCTGCCAAAGCAGCTGGCACTTAAAAGGCAACTGAGGAAAGGCAGGGGACTGATACACACCAACTGTAACTGTAAGTAACATTAGGTAACTGTACCTAATGTCAACCTGCAAACATTCCAAGAACATACTTTTAAAATCTGTGTATATAATCAGATTTTTTTGGTTTTTGAGTTATTACCTACAAAATAGCACTTTTACAAATTATAACAGCACACTGTAAAAATGTAACCTTTTGTAGTTTGCTCTTGACTGCTATACGATATGCATCAAAACCACAAAACTAATAGATGCAATTATTTTGGAAAACTGACATGTGCTTCACTTTGCTTCTAATTTTACCTTTGGAAAATTGCCACTCTCTCAATGTGTTTGTATTGGATTGTGGTAAACTCAACAAAATGGATAGTCATGCTGGGAAATCACCCATGAAAGAAATAACAATGATAAAAATGCAGTAGCAGATGATTGCTAGCATCTACTGGAACCATTTAGCTGAACTAACAGTGTATAGACTCTGCAGTCACAGAAATGTTACTTTAAATTTGCTAACTCAGACACTGGTAGGTGCCTAGCTGCAGCAGAAATCTGTCTGTTTTTTGAAGAATTTGATTTTTGCATTTTACCTACATCTAGGGGCAAGGTCTTTACTTTTCCCCATTGATTTTTTTTTACAGTAATGAAGGCTCAACACTGAATTTTTCATTTGCCAAGTACATGTTCAAGTACTGACTTTCTTCTAATACTTCCATTTAAAAAAATCTAATCCTAAAGTCCTGCAATGTTTAAGTCAATACATTTCTGTGAGTCTCAGTCATACGGAAATTGCATCATCACTGTAAAATAAAATTGACCTACCAAATTTACCTGGAGTAAATCTGAACTTCTAACATAAGTTAATCACTCTGAAACATGACAAACTGCAGAAATATTAAATAATAATATAAATTACCTGCTCTGCCAGTGTCTCACAGTCTTTAAGTTTTCCTCTTGAGCACTGAATTCCACCATTTCCAGTTATTACAATGGTTGCAAAACTTTCCTCTCCAGAAGGACCTCCACCAGGTTCTTTTACTTCAAAAATCTCTGAATAGAAGGCAGACTGAAGGGTTTCCAGATTTATAAGATACTTCAGTTTCAAGTTTCTGGCAGTAGCTTTGCATTGTCCAAACTGTTGTATAAATTTGCGGAACCTGTACCTTATTCTTTTGCGTGTCAAAATGTGGTAGTCTTGGATTTTTGCTCGCACACATTTAGGCAAAAACATTTTGTAGCTGTGGATACAGAACCAGCAAAAAAGTGATTAACTTTATCCATTAAATCCAACAAAGACAGTTAGATCTGTGCTAAAAAAGCCAACATGGAAATATGTTTTTCTCCATATGTAACCTTATTGTTTGAGCTATAGGATAACAAGGAAATTTTCTTCAACATAGTATGTTCATTTGAATAGAGACCTATCTCTTCTTTCCTTTTGCATTTTCCCCCCCCACTGAGTTTCAACATATACTAAGCAACACATCATCCATGAATCCAGCCATGTCCCTTCTAGTCATTACTGAAGTTTTAAGGTAAGACAGCAGCAGTTACATAGTTGCTTTGTGTAGTAGCTGGAAAGAGGAGATTGCATAGAGGCAATGACATGGATAGAGGACAGATTTCTTGGCTGAAAACATAGGTGGTGGTAGAACACCTATGTTAAGTGCCTCTCATCTGCACACTGTGCTGAGATGCAAAAGGCTGATCACCCTGAGGGAGAGCCAAACTAGGGAGGATCTTTCTGCATCTCTCCAGGGAAATCTGTGTGTTTGAGTGAGTCCCTGCGCTGCCTCTACACCAATGCACGCAGCCTGGGGAATAAGCAGGAGGAACTGGAGATGTGGGTGTGGATGTGGGATTGTAACATCATGGCGGTCACAGAGACCTGGTGGGACAGCTGCCGTGACTGGAGCACAGCCATGGAGGGCTATTTGTTGGTCAAGAAAGACAGGCCAACAAGGTGAGAAGGTGGAGTTGCTCTCTATGTGAGGGAGCGATTAATGTGCATTGAGCTTTGCCTGGGTAGGGATGAGGGGCTGGCTGAGTGCTTGTGGGTGAAAATTGTGGGTGATATTGTTGTAGGAGTTTGTTACAGGACACCTGATCAAGTGGGGGAAGTGGATGAGGCCTTCCGTGAACAGTTGAGAGCTGCCTCACAGTCACAATCCCTGGTCCTCATGGGGAACTTCAATCTCCCTGATATTTGCTGGTGAAGCCACACAGCCAAGTCCACATAGTTCAGGAGGTTCCTACAGATTGTTGGCAATAACTTCCTGTTGCAGGTGATTGAAGAGCCAATGAGGAGGGGTGTGCTGCTGGACCTGGTGCTGACAAATAATGAGGGTCTAGTTGGAGATGTGAAGGTTGGAGGCAACCTCGGCTGCAGCGACCACGAGATGATAGAGTTCAAGATCCTGTGTGGAAGAGGCAGGACACAAAGCAGGACCGTGACCCTGGATTTCAGACGAGCTGACTTTGGCCTTTTCAAAGACCTGCTTGAATCGATCTCATGGAATAAGATTCTAGAAGGTAGAAGTGTCCAAGAAAGCTGGTCAATCTTCAAGCATTACTTCCTCCAAGCCCAGGATGAGTCTGTCCCAACATGTAGGAAAGCAGGAAAAGGAGCAAAGNTTCTGGGCTTAAGAGGGACAGAGAACTTCTGGAGAGTATCCAGCACAGGGCCATCAAGATAGTCAGGGGACTGGAACATCTTCCTTATAAGGAAAGACTGCAGGATCTGGGGCTATTTAGTCTAGAGAAGAGAAGACTGAGGGGAGATCTTATTAACATTTACAAGTATATAAATGGGGGATGTCAGGAGGTTGAGGCATTCCTTTTTTTCTATGGTATCGAGCAACAGGACAAGGGGTAATGGGATGACTCTGGAACACAGAAAGTTCCACTTCAATATAAGAAAAGGCTATTTTACTGTGTGGGTGACGGAGCCCTGGCACAGGATGCCCAGAGGGGTTGTGGAGTCTCCTTCCTTGGAGGCCTTCAAGACCTGCCTGGATGCATTCCTGTGTGACCTGATCTAGGTTACCTGCTTCTGCAGTGTGGTTGGACTAGATGATCTCTAAAGGTATCTTCCAACCCCTACCATTCTATGATTCTATAATACTGAATGGTTCATACTGGAGTTCCTATATTCTATACTAAGACAGTAGTTTGTCACTTGCAGTGAATTGGCCAATTCATTATCTCATTTTGCTTTTTACTCTTCCAGACAGGTTTCATTTCACTGCAAATATCAAGCATTAAGTACTAAGTAGGGACAGAATTAATTCAATGGGAGTGGAAAACAATTAGGTGAAATGAAACCTAAGTCAATTGACAAACTCAAGTAAGTTAAGCAGAGATCTGCCCAAGATGGTTAAGCACCTGGAGCACATGACAGGGCAGAAGAGGCATAAGGGAGCTTGAGTTGTTCAGCCTGGAGAAAAGAAGGCCTAAGTAGCAAGTTTTAATTGTCTTCAACTAGCATAGAGTTATGGAGAAGACTGAATTAGATTCTTGTGAAATACGCATAGTGAAAGGACAAGAGGTAACAGATGATAAGCATATCACAGAGAAGCCTGAATACATATGGATAAAATCTCCCTCAATGAGGGTGATCACACACAGGACAAAGCTTCTCAGAAATATAGGAGAATGTCCAACCCTAGACATTTTCACAACTTTACTACACAAGGCCCTGCGTAAATCCATCTAACTTGGAAGTTGGACCTGATATGAATAGTAGTTTGGATTTGATAATTTCTATAGGTCCCTCCCCCAAAAATTACTTCATATCTCCTTCCCATATAAATAGCTGCTGATCTACCTTTCATTAAACAAACTAAATCCACGTATCCAAAAATATGGATGGCTGTCGTGATACAAGCTTTCTATTGATTCATAGCTTACATGATAAGTAAATTTATGGATTCATTATGCTAGAAAAAATTGCCACAGATGAATGTCTCCTCCTAGATGCTAATCAGATATGTGTGATACAGTTATGAAGTATGGAGTCACCTGATTGAATTGTAAATAGCCAATGGGGTTTGGTCCTTTTCTTTGGCCACTCTCATCATATCCAGAACAGCCATTCCAAGGCATTCTTCTTGTGTTTCATGAGTAACAGGCATCTGTATCCATCCATCTAAAAAATCATCTCGCCACTGAGAAAGAAGAATGCATGAAAGTAAATTAAAAACATAGACCTGCTGCTCATCAGTAGAAGTTTTTTTGGGGTGTGATGGTTTGGGATTTATTCTGTCATTTGTGGCTTTTGTTTGTTTGGGATTAGTTGTTTTTTTAAACAACTACATGTTCCTGAATGAACTTCTCCATCTACAAAAAGCTACCCATGTTCATAATAGATAACAGCTACCATGATGCTTAGAAACACTATTTAAAAAATACTTTTGTTTCAAATCAGGAATGTCCACATGGGGAGGATGTAGTTCTACATTTTCAGTCCAAACTGAAGGTCACTCTGAAAGACTTACACAGTGTAGTGAGGCAAGAAAGGAGCTACACACTCTCACTGCTTTCCCCACAGCTGCCATTTGAGTTTCATCTTTCCAAATACACAATATGACATAGAATTTAATTTTCATTTTGAGTGGGCTACAAGCCACCTAAAAGAGCCTATACAGTTACTATCAGAAGACATGAAGAGGAATAAATACTAACAAGCTTTACCAATTCATATCAAAAACCCCTAATCAAACAAAGAAGCAAATCATACCTGTGCAAATAGATAAGACATGACAAGGTCATCAAGAACAGGGCTTTCTGTACCTCGAAGAATGCCATACCGATATGCTCTGTTGGTGCCATTGCAATACCAGTGGGGAAAATAAAACCTGTTAGGAAATATTTAAACAAATTAACAGGTACTTTCATTTATCAACACTAGATATTACCGCTTTTACAGACATGTCATTAGTGATGGTTGGTTTGAATGACCAATATGAAATGCCAATTAGTCAATGGAATCCAGTTAATGGATCCAGTTCTTGGTGTCTCAGAAGTATTACCACATTTAAGAAGAGTGACAAGCTGTACTGGCACAAAGAGTTCTGCAAAGTTATCCTCACTAATTAGAACACAGAAAATTTTGTGTATATGTCTAGATTCTAGTTTCCTTTGAGATAGTTCCTAAAGAAACACTCAGGCCACATTATGCAATGTAAATAAGATAAATCTTTTACTGACTCTAGCTTTAGATGTCAATATTAAAAAATGAGATTAGAGTAAAATTGGTACATTTCAGACATCTGCCTGACTACGAAGGATAACTACTCTGCATTTTGGAACTGCTACTAACTTCAAACAGGTAAGCTTGAAGGAGACAAGATGTATCATTAAGAAAAATATTTTTATTTCTGCTCTATTTATTGTTTGTTTGTTCAATCTAATATGGAAAAATATGGTATACAGACAATCGATAAAATACGTTATTCAAATTTACTCCAGTGATTTTGATTCTTTTAATCTATCTCTTACTCAGATATCATCAACAATTTGCCCATAACTTCTTAGAGAAACTACGGTTCCACTAAGTATCTTATTGCTTGTATTTTCTCAAAGGGTTTTGTTTTACCATGAAAAAGGCATAACATTTGATTTCAATTACCTTATCCGGTAAAGCAGGGTGAGTCTGGTTGCTTCATCTATGTGGAAGATGTGATTTGGAGGATACCACATTCTCTCTGCTTCACTCATCAGTGCAAACATGTTATGATACACTGGCATGATACCTAAACAAAGAACAGAGAAGCAAACATTTCAAGGAAATTGTCTTGACAGAGAATCAAACTTATTTGAAAAAAAAACAATCATGGGTTAAAAGAAGCAGAATGGCACATGTTCTTCAACTATTCAGTGCATTGCACTATTTCTGTCAACAACGTTGCAATCATCACACCATAACCTGCAGACTGTTTCAGCTCATTTATTTTATCATTCTTCCTGTACGTTCTCTGACTGCAGACTGTGTTTACATGTTATCCTACACTTCACTGTTAGATTACAAGAAAGGCTATGGATGTGGTCTTCCTGGACTTTAGTAAGGACTTCGACACAGTCACCCACAGCATCCTCCTGGGAAACTGTTGTTTGAATGGACCTGCTTGGAGATGGGTGGAAAAAGGTCTGGATGGCTGGGCACAGAGAATGGTGGTGAATGGAGTTAAATCCTGTTGGTGGCTGGTCACCAGTACTGTTCCCTGAGCTGAAAGCTGGGGACAGTTCTGTTCAACATTTTCATCAACCATCTTGATGAGGGATCAAGTGCACTCTCAGCAAGTTTGCTGAAGACACCAAGCTGAGTGGGTGTATTGGACTCAATCTTAATGGTGTTTTCCAAATGTAATGATTCTATGACTGTATGACATTTACTTCAATGCCTTCTTAAACACTCGGTTTAGTAACAGTAAATTTAACAACAGTACATTCCTTTAACTTTTAAAAAAAATCCATCTAAACATTGATTTTGAGATTCTAGACTAACAAAAAAATTGAAATAAAGCAACACAAAGTCATCATGACTACGAGAATCACCTGCCATTTTCATTTTAGTAGCTCAGTTGAGAACAGAATCAAACATACACTGCTAATTAAAGAGAAAATGGAAAATATTTTTTCACTCAGCAGTTCAGGATTATTTTAATGAGAATTGACAACCAATCCTACTTAATCACAAAGTATGGATATCAGCTGAGCATCAACTCTTTGGCAGCACTACAACTTTAATTTGGCTTTGGGGCTCTCAGCTGCAGATACAGCCCGACATGAGACAGATGCCACAGCATTGCAGTGTTATGCATCCATGCAATGCCAGTACTATGATCCAAAAAACAGGCTAAATACCTCAGAATTGTCAGAACAAAAAGATGAACTTCAACCACTGGCAAATGTATTTTGACTACAGGAAGAGATACAGGTCTAGAGGTCAGAGTGTAGGATGAAAATTAGTGTGGAAGTCATACTAGATCACAATGAAAGAAAATCATGTTTACATTAGAGAAGACACTTTGGGGGAAGAAGTCAAAAATATTGAAAAAATAGCAGATATAGACAAAAAAGTAACTTAAGAGACAAAACAATTCTGGGAAAAGGTAAAATATCCACGACTCTACCCAAGACATTGAAAGAAATAATTGAAATTCACACAAGAAAACAGGAGCAGAAAAAATTGAAAATCCCTGGTTTCCTTCCTTCTTTCTGTTCTGAACAACTTTTCATCACATCTAAAGTTCAGGTAAGCAAATCAGTTAGAAACAACTAATCAATTTCATATAAAAAACTGCCTGTGGAATAAAAACAAAATCAGTCTTAAATAACAACTAGCTTAAATGCATTACAAAATGGGGCTTGTCTCTGTAGGGAGCCACCAAGAGGGCTAAGATCAACAGGTCTATCACGCAAGTCAGATTAATCTGCTGAAATCTACAGGCTAATCATCAGACACTTGTTTAAGCTATAGCTCACACAAAGACACCAGAACAACAAGTCCTAACATATGATTTTCTATAAAAAGGAGTGACAGACTTAAAGGAAACTGTAAACTGGAAAGCATTACATAAAATAATGAATGAGAAACCAAAACTAAACAAAATCTCCAAAGCAGTAACCAAGTTGGTAACTGAAGGATTGGCTCTATATCTAGATGTTGCAAATTTATGATGCAGCAAAACATTACAGATCAGCTAAGAAATCTATCCCACGCAATCAAATATGGTTCTTATTTGATGCATGAAATGGGATCAACTAGACTACATTACAGATTAAGTTGTCTATAAAGCATTAACAACTGATTTACCAGTTCTAAGGCTGTGTAGAGTCCAAATCCCAAATAAATTCAGATCAATTACAGTGTAATGCATGTGAATTGCCAGTCTATTTCCAGATGTTAAATACCATTCAAGGCAAAGCTGATTACTTACCTAGTTTAATACATTTCCTCTAACTAGTAACATTCCAACGTTAGTACACTGAACAAGAAAAAATTTCCAAGTCATAAATTCAAAGTTAAACTGCCATATTTCATTGAATATATTACAGACACCACCCACACGATCCCCACCTATCAAAAAACCCAAACTAGAACAAAAAAACTGCAGATATTTCAATCCAGATCATTTCATTGCCATTCTGTAAAAAATGTAAGCAAGTAAGATAACTTTGGAATTTCCTCAAAAAAAAAAAAATTGTTTGCATTAACCAAAAAAACACCACAAAAATCTACCCAAAACATACAAAAATAACCCACCCAAAATTACTCTTTGCTCTGTGCACATCCCTCATACTTTAGCACTTGTAATTCCAAGTAGTAAGTTATACCTTTCACTATCTGTGCTCAATGACATATAGATCATACATATTTTTAAGTTACACTTTTTTTCCTTTCACTGTACTCCTTAAGAATTATGCATTTGTGCCAGTATATTGCTATAATGTAAAGAAGTTCAATGATTATACAAATAAAGTAAATCCCCTTCTAGAGTGTTGAAAGTTGTCCACAAAAGTCTGATGAAACCAGAACTATTAACTGCAGGGACTTTCAAAGTCAATGATAACTGCAGTAATTTTCCCGAATCAAGTTTTCTCCAGAAACAATGAAAACCAAAAGACTTGAGGTGGGAGTGGAGGTATGTGAGGTGAGGAATCAAATTTTTCCGACGAATTGTCAACAACAGTGAACAATTCTGAGAAATGTAAAGCAAATGTAAAAGTAAAATCAGAAATGTTGTTCATAGCAGGTACTAAAAAACATCCTCTGAATCTCTGCACTGCACTAACCATGCTATCAAATCAACCAAAGATTAACTAGGAGAGGAGACAGTAACTCAGACACAATAAATCAGAATTGTTCTCCACCTTGCTTTTCCAACAAGGGCTATTAAATAGTTTTTCTGGACTGTTGTAAAGACAAAAGCATTACTATCTCAAGTATTTTATTTAGTAGGTAAGGCCTACAGACACACCATACAGACTATCAAGTAATAACAAGAAAGGTTGCAACACAGCAGAAATTCATTCCTCAAATCATAGAATGGTAGGGGTTGGAAGATACCTTTAGAGATCATCTAGTCCAACCCTCCTGCAGAAGCAGGTTCACCTAGATCAGGTTGCATAGGAATATGTCCAGGCAGGTCTTAAGTCCTCCAAGGAAGGAGACTCCACAACCCCTCTGGGCATCCTGTGCCAGGGCTCCGTCACCCACACAGTAAAATAGCCTTTTCTTATATTGAAGTGGAACTTTCTGTGTTCCAGAGTCATCCCATTACCCCTTGTCCTGTTGCTCGATACCATAGAAAAAAAGGAATGCCTCAACCTCCTGACATTCACCATTTATATACTTGTAAACATTAATAAGATCTCCCCTCAGTCTTCTCTTCTCTAGACTAAATAGCCCCAGTTCCCCCAGCCTGTCCTCCTATTGAAGATGTTCCAGCCGCCTGATCATCTTGGTGGCTCTGCACTGGACTATCCAGCAGTTCCCTGTCCCTCTTGAGCTGGGGACCCCAGAACTGGACACAAGACTCCAGGTGAGGTCTCACCAGGGCAGAGGAGAGGGGGAGAAGAACCTGGCCACATTCTTCTTGATGTATCCCAGGATGCCATTGGCCTTCTTGGCCACGAGGGCACATTGATTGCTCAGTTTATTATCAACCAGAACTCCCAGGCCTCTCTCTGCAGAGTTGCTCTTCAGCAGTTTGACCCCCAGCCTGTGCTGGTGCCTGGGCCTGTTCTTCCCCAGGTGCAAGACTCTGCACTTGTCATTGTTGGACCTCATGAGGTTCCTCTCTGCCCAACTCTCAAGCCACTTGAGATCCCGCTGAATGGCAGCACAGCCTCTGGGGAATCAGCCAGTCCTCCCAGTTTGGTGTCATTAGCCAACTTGCTGAGGGTACCCTCTGTCCCCTCATCCAGGTCATTGATGAAGATGTTGAGCAAGACCAGCCCCAGAACCCATCCCTGAGGAACTCCACTGGCCACAGGCCACCAACTCAATTCTGTGCCATAGATCACCACACTCTGGGCTTTGTCATTCAGCCAGCTCTTGATCCACCTCACTGTCCACTCATCCAAGTCACACTGCCTGAGCTTTCTGATGAGGATGTTAAAGAAGACAGTGTCAAAAGCCTTGCTGAAGTCAAGGTAGTTGACATCAGCTGATCTCCCCTCATCTAGCCAGCCGGTTATACACTTATAGAAGGCTATCAGGTTGGTCAAACAGGATTTCCCCTTCGTGAATCCTTGTTGACTCCCTCCCTTCGTGAATCGCTTGCTGATTCCATCTTTTCCTTCTTATGTTCAGAGATAACATTCAGGATGTTAAATGTCTATATCAAGCCTTAAAAAAGAATGATTTGCATAGTAGTATATTCCTTTCCTCATTATCATTTTGGAGCTTTATATCCAGACGAGTCATACAATTTCATCTACTGTGAACCAGCTAAGGAAATATAGTTTTACTGCATTTCCTTATTTGTTGACATTAGCTACCCTTTCGCCTACACAATAGATTTTCTATACAGTCCCCTTGAAAAAAAAAAAAAAACAACACCAAAACCAGAAAACTGCAAATCACAAAAGGCCATGACTTCACTATGAAGTTTAGTAGCCATGTGTAGTCTACAGTAGAAACAGTGTTAATTCAAGCATTTAAATAAGACACTAGACAGATATACAGGTAAGAGCAATTAACTGCATGGAGCAGATGATTAAAACAGTTTTAAAATCTCCAACTTTCAAGGTCCAATACAACCATTAATCAACTCTCATACACATCTGTCAAAGTATCTAAAATGACATCTTGCATACACCAGCTGAAGAGTTGCTTAGCTTTTCTTCATAACAATAATAGCTTACCCTCATCTTTCATGTAAACTGGAGGCTTACCAAACTCTAACAACACATTCAATATCATTTAAATATTAATAAAACATTTTATGAATACTTAAACCACATTTGCTTTTTCAGCTTAACAGAACTGCCCAGAGTTCTGACTAATTTATTCCCCATTCACTCCTCCTTGCAGGGGGCTGTGGCTTTGTGTTTTCAAAATAAAAACCGTAAGAGGCAGTTATAACCAATAACTGTGAGCCATGTGAATTATGGAAAATCAGGACACTAAGGAAAATCTGTTTAAAATTTTCTAGCTACTAACAAGGAATTGCCTCTGAACCTTAAAAGCAAAGAGGTACTAGAGGTCATTGCTATCATTACATTATGCAACACAGTTGCTCCCTTGAAAATGTTTAATTACCTCCAGACAGTGTCAGCACTAAGTCACATTAAAAGCTTGGAAACGTTTTTAATTTGGTAGAATTATAAATTCTCTGTTTATCTTACAGCTTTCTGAGAGGCACCAGCAGTTTTCAAAGAAAATACCATGGAAGTTCCCATCTGATTTGCAAACAGATTACCGAGAATTAATAAGTTCCTAGGGGGAGTTTCAGTATATTAGCATTTAAAAAAAAAACCAAACAAACACAGAAGCCAACAAATTCAAGGTATTTGTTAATTGCTAGCTGCCTGTAACTCAGCAACTCAGTCAGGATTATCAAACTGGTTCTCTTGGGATTCTAGTTCCACTTAAAAGTTACAGTTTCAGGGTTTAATGATCAAAACAGAAGGGGAAGAGGGAAATCAGACCAAACGCTATTACAGAAAGCAGATGAAGCTACATACATCTACTGAAATTTAGGGTTCATATAGACCAGACAAGCCACGGCAGAAATGCTAGATGCTAAACAAAACTATGCTCTTCGTTTGGATTTGTAAAAATATTTTTCACTGTGCTATTTAAATGCTACAGTCACATTTAAAGAAAGCCACTAGCTCTGTTTGCTGGTAATTTACTAAGATATTCAAGAACACAGCACAAATTTATTTTGCTAACACCAAGGCAATGTCTTGCTTATAACTGTAACTATTTTAAATGTGATTTACAAACTTACTTATCTAGTGTGAAATATGAATATTTTCACCTTATTACCTTTAATTCAGTAGCAATTTGGATTATACATACAAATTATGCCTGTATTTTTTTACTTATTCAGCTGGTGGAATAAATTCATTATTACTACTAATATTCAAATGGCTTTGACTGCTTGATAGTTTTATCAACTGATTTTGAACACATTAAAAACAGTCTAGAAGAGAAATTTCATTTAGGGTTATTCGAAAGAGTGGAGAAAACAAAAGGGTTTAAGGTTATGACTTGGGAAAACAAGTCTCTCATACTGAATTAGAAAACATATATAACAACGATTCTGTAACCTCTAGAACAGTTTTTCTGTTGTAGATCATTTCCACCATTTTTCTAGTACCACTTTTTCTCTTAAGCTGAGAGTAGAGACTTCTCTTACTTTTGGTGTGACAATTTCTTACATGGTAATTAACAAACTAGCTAACATGCAAGATCTGAACAGAAAACTGACTAATCAATTTGAAGTTATTTCAAGACATTTCATTTATTCTTGCACTTCTGATTAGAAAACGTGATATTCGGTTTCATGTTCAGACAGTTTTCAGACGTGAAAATATAAATCTACTGAAAGTTCTGTATTTATTGTATTATTGATTAGTATTATTTTTTTAATGGAACATTGTTTTTACAGAAGATATTGCTTCTGCATGCATGCCTCAAACTGGCAAGGAGCTACAGAATACAATTTATACAAATATTCATATAGCTAATAAATGCCATATGCAACAGATCTAAAGACAAGTCAGCACAGATTGGAAAACTTTCAATTGTTTGAACTGTGTAGATGTTTTATAGCAAGACTGACTCCATGACTGCCGATGTTTGCCTAAATCCAGTACTGCTTGCCACCAATAAAAAACAGCCATACTATGATGGGACCAGCTTTGCTGTCAAGAGACCTAACAACTGCTCAGATCACAAAGAAAGTTCAATAACAATTACCAAGTTTGTTACATTTTGGATGCACCTACTACCCGAACCACTCTTCTCTTTATGAAGTATTCTGATTCATAGCTACCTCCCAATATAAACATATGTCTTGACAACATAAACACTATTTGACTATATGAGGTTTGCAGACCTAAGTGTTCTGCCATACAGCTATAAAACTGCCTAGAAAAAACAGAAAATAAGAAGTGGTACCTAACAATTTAAGCAGTAAAATTGTTATGAAAGAGAACAAAAACCTGTACCCATTTCAGTCTTTTCTATCAATTTATAAGGAGTCTGTCTCAGCTCTACAGGGTAAAGGCTTAACATGATAAAACATTTTATTAACACAAACAAATGTAAATCACTACCGACATATTTAAGAAACTCTGGTGAAGAATACTGGAACAATGGGAAAAATATAAAATGAACTTGATAAGGAGTACTACTGATATAAAATTACTTTTAAACCAATAAACTATACAAGGATACATCTAGGTCTTGGATATTTGTCATACCAGCATAAGAAAAACTGGTACCTCAGAAAGCTAGAAGTCTTGAGAAGGACTGGTAAGACATATTTAAGCAACAAAGTATGAAACCTTCAGATGGTGTCACACATAATAGGACTGATTCGATTTTTAGGTTAGTAGGAATTGGACTTTGTATGTTTGTGTTGTGAGAATATTACATATGGCCTGGGCTGCACATTTTCTGCAGAATACAGAAAAAAATGAAAACAGTTATGATATGAAGCTAAAGAAATAAATAAATTTCAGTTTTAGCAAAAAGAAGACTTAAAGATAATTTTATTACAGCACATAAATATCTCCCTAGGGTTGGTGATGGGGAAAGAAGAATAAAAAATAACCGACATTAAAAAACTGATGCAAAGAAAATTCAAATCAGAGAAAAAGGAAGAAAAATGCAGAGAGGCCAGTAATAACAGCAGAAACACCTAATTAGACTATCATGGAAGCTACTATTCCAGAGAATCCAGACTAGGTTGGGAGATTTTTTTGGAAGAAGAACTTTACCTAGCTGATTTACTAGAAGAGTAATTATAAGAGTGTTCTGATGACTTGTTATTCCCCTATCACAAAAAAAAAAAAAAAAAAGTGAGATGGGAAGAAAATGAAGCAAGACATCTGATGTCATGGTTTATAATACAGTATATTCTTTCAAAGATTTATTTTGAACATACTGAATTTGATGGATACAAACCTTAATTGGTTTAATATTCTGGCAAGTTGGTCAATGAAACAAGAAACATTTTGTCCCATATCTACCCAGTAAAATTGTCATCTGTTTCACTTTCTTGACACTACCCTTCAGTGGCTATAATAGTATTTATTTCCATTGAAAAATACTTAACTATCACCTAATGTAAAGATTCAATACCACTTTGACACTCAGAAAGTAAAAGACACACACATACACTCCCCAACCTTATACGCCTTTAGATTCTGTATCTGAGGGTCTGAACTACACTAAAAAAAAAAAAAAAAAAACAGAGGCAAAAATAAAGCCCTAAAACACATGGCCACTAATGCTAAGAAATCCATCACTATTACAGAAATGATTGTGGGTATATTCTCTAAAGTGGCGAGACAAAACTTTTATTGCAATTTTCTTTCTTTTTTTTTTTTCCTTCTGGAGGACAGAGACCATAGAACCCCAGGGACACAGTGGAGGCTATCTGGAAGATCTTGTTTGGAGCCACCATCAAAAAAATAACTTTCAGAACACTCTCGGGTCCTACGAAGTCATTATAGCATCAGAATCTCACACAGTTAAAACTTTGCAAACTTCTGCATACCATGCTACTTCCTAGCGGTCTTCCAGAAAAAAACCTGGACAGTGCTTCTGATAAATTCATTTTATGTGTTTACCTGCCTAAAGCTCTCATATTACATGAAGAACAACTCTACAAATTTGGATCTTAGATTCTGCCACACCTAAAGAACCTCAAGGAACAAAGGAGCTGAAACTCAGAAGAATCTTTGTGAAGCTAGCATATACAAGCAAATTACCAAATTGCAGCATGCATACAGTCAGTACAAAACATTCAACAGCACAGAAAAAAAAATGACAGATCCCTCTCAAAAAGAAAGTAATTAAAAACATATTTAAAAACAACATAGCATCAAAAAACTAAATTACAAAAGTATAAGATGTTTAGAGATAATAAAATGAACTGAGTCAGCAACTTCGTGTTTGTGACCCACTGAAAAAGAAAGACCTCAAACTACTAGACATTTCTTTTAAATTCATTTAAATTCTTTCGCACTTAAGCCTAAAAGACAAATCCAGCCTTACACTACTGACAGCCCAAAGGAAGATATAGAGAGACTCTGTGAACGTATGTGCACAAATGTGTGCAGGGAACAAAAAGACAGTCACTTTAATATTTGAAGTTTACTGGAATAAATTTTTATATTCACAAATTTAATGTACTTTAGCAATGAATAGCACATGCCACAAAATGTATCCTTGAATTATTTTACTACAGGTGTCAGTACCTGTTCACATTAAATCTGGGTAAATTTAACAATTCAAAGGCATTCTTAGATATAAATGCTTTTATTTATTTCTTTCAAATATACTACCCTGTCATTTATTGTATTTCCTAAACAATTATGAGAAGCACAAGCTACATGTACAGAAGCAGTCATTCTATTTAACAGAAGTTTGTGTCTGCAAAGTGATTAAACATGTACCATATACAACATACACACATCTTCTAAGAATAATTTGTTTCTCAGGGTTGCATCAGAAAGTAATTCAAACTCTTCCCAGCTCTTGCTGTGATTAAACTTTGCAAAGTGCATCTCAGGTCAGTGAAAGAATTCCAAGTAAAGGGTAGTATACCCTCAATTGTTTGGAAAAATATGCAGTCACTCAATTATAATCTCAGTTCCACAACCATTCTGACAGGAATCACATAGTAGTAATTTGCTAATTACTTCTGATACTGATTACTCCTGAAAGGACAAAGAGATGAGCATTTCAGTTCAAATCCCACCATTTTGATTAGCCCAGGATTATTAAAAACATTCTTGCATTAAGTTGTATTTGACTAGTTGTATTTGTTAGGAAAACTGTTGTGTACGTTCTTACCACAGGCTTTACAGGCAATAGCGCAAATCTCTTCTGCAACATATTCTCCAGCTGGAAACTGAATGTAATCTCCTCCTGTCTTCCCAGGAGAATGATAAAGGTACACTTGAAGCAATGGCTCCATCTGCTTGGATGCACTGGTATTCCCATGGATGTCACCATTCTGGTGGACAGTAGCAGTTGCTGTACCATCCATATTTCTCATTGTAAGACAAGCCATAGTTTGTTTTGGTTCTGTTCAGAGCATTTGCCTAAAAGAAATATAAAGAGTAATTATTGACTAATTGTGTTTTGTTTTTCTTGCAATACTCCTATTTAATGACAGTTCCATTCTGAAACAGAAAAAAAACACAGCTGATGATAAGAGAATAGCTTAGCAGGTTAACTTGAAGCTGAGTTTGTTTTTGATTTATTACATAGCCTTAGTCCGAAAAGTAAAGAGACACCATGACAGGAAAAACAAAGACACTGGGAACCCATCTAGAGGATTTATTATCTCTCACTGGTTTTTAAACAGTGTATAATTACTTACCCAATTGAAACATTCTAGATAATAAACCCAAAAGCCAAAACAATTGATGACATTTGTGCAATTCATCATATTCCCAGTTTAAATGCAAACATTCCACTAAGAACTTAAGACAGAACAAGTAGATGGGTCACAAACTGATGAACAGGGCAAGAACAGCACCTTTCAGCTGAGTTTTAGTCTTAAGCAGACACTTAAAATATATGCTAAGTGAGGTGAGACTGATAAGGAAGCAGACTTGTTTCATATCTATAAACAGGAAGATTTCCAAGATCTACTTTCAGATTAACCATCTACTCATATGAAACTAAAAATCCTGATCAATGTAATCAATGTAAATAAACAACTAAGGACTGTATTTAACCATGAGTACACTTGATAATGAAAACAACCTTTTTTTTTAAAGAAAAGTGAAATAATTGAGATTGACAGCATAACCCAACAGCCAGTTGAATAACAGCTTTGCTCTTCCGTGCCTCCATTATAATTTTGATTAGTATACATCATGCTTATGATACAAGTTTTGACCAGTCTTGAAGGCTGCTTTTATTAAAACTGATTCCAAGTAGCTACCACCTGGAATTCCATGTTTTTTTTGAAACTGTAAAATAGGTCTAACCAAGACATCAGTTATAAAGATTTTTTACCAAGGGCAGGACTCCAGATATTCAAGTGGAGTCTCACACATACAAAGCAGACGGGAATCATATCCCTTGATATGCTAGCCACGCTTCATTTCATATGATACAATTGAATTTCTGGGATGCACACACACACATTGAGAGCTCATGCCTCATTTCTTCATCTACTAATATCCCCAAGCTCTTTTCAGTGCTGCTGTCAATTCCTTCATCCTCCAATCTGTATTGGTGCTGGGGATTGCTCGAAACCACGTGCAGGACTTTGCACTTAGCTTTGTTGCACTTCACATTGGCCCGCTCCTCAAGCCTGTCATGGTCCCTCTGGATGGCATCCCTTCCCTGAAGCTCATTAGCTGCACTACTCAGCTTAAAGTCATCTGCAAACTTGCTGAGGGTGCACTCAATCCCACTGTATATCATTGGTGAAGATACAGAACAGTTTAAGACACTGAATTAAAAAATGTTAGTTTAACTTAAAATATTATTATTGTTTTGCATAGGCAGATGGATGTTACATTCTTGAACTGCAATTTTCAATTGTTTTTGTTGTAGAAGAATTGTCCGGAACAGAATTGGTTTTACATTTTCTGCATCTAACTACAATTACTGAGGAAAAGATCGGTGTATGACTATACATACAGGAGAACAGAACTGTGCTAGCATGATGGTCATTCTGGGATAAAGAAAAAGGGCACTATTTAATTTCCCAAATGACGTAATACAAAGAGCCAGTCTATCACAGACATATAAATCTGAATTTTGTAGGTACAAGTATGACTCACTATGTGCCTTAGGGCCTGATCTAGGGTGGGAATATGAATTCCCTATGTCTTATTCATAGAGCTAGCCACCTTTAAGTGAGATTTCTGATTTGAGCTGCAAAGGCAGCATACAGGTTAACAAGTAAGTGCTCAGTTAAGGGGAAAAAAAAGCATTTAATTTCACCCATCAAGGATGAGTTTCTTTTCTGGAGACTTATTTAAAAGATTTCTCACTACTTCTGTCAACAATACCTAAGATGTAATGTTTGTGACCTACCACCTGCTTATACAAAACTTTCACAGCTTTAATCTCCAGAGCAAGCTGCCTTTAATAACCACAGTAATATATCTAAAATGCTCTAAGGTTAACCTTCTGTTGAATAAAAATCTTCACCTGAACTGACAGATCCTTTCACCTTGGTCACTTGGTATTATGTCTACTCAACACTGATTGGAAATACTGTTTCTAGAACTAACTGAAAACATGTCTAATTTCAAAAATGAACTAAACATAAATGCTTGTGCCTAGCTCTTCTTCATAACATTCATTTATTTACAAACACATTGCCCATTAAAAAAAAAAAAAAAAAATCATCATTTTCTCCACATTCTTATATAAAGAACTCCGTAAACCAAGTGAGACTTGCTATCTGAGAATGGGAAATATCAAAATGCAGTAAAAAATGGAAAGTAAATACTATAACAAAATACCATACATTGCTCTTTTGTTGTGCTAATTTCAAAGTTTTCATGTGACAATGTGAAAAATCTCAAGAGATAGTATTCATATAATTATGCCACCACTTCAACTTAATAATTTTCAAGTTTCCACTTTATCTTTTATGTCTAAGTGCTGATGAAACAAGTGAAAACAAGAAATATCCCTAAATTTGTTTCTTCACTGAAAAATAAAACACACATTTTCTTGGCCTTTCTCCTACATATCCATGTAAGTCAGATCTATGGAAGGTGCTGCAACATAAGAAGTTCCATTTAAACATAAGGAAAAACTATTTTACTGTGAGCTACTTTAGCACTGGGGTTGCACTAGATGATCTCTAAAGATCCCTTCTAACCCTACCATTCTATGATTCAATGACCAAAAAAAATTGTTGTTTCATCTAGAATATATAAGACCTATTCTTCTTACCACTGTAGAACTTTAACAATTTGAGACTAAATATACTGGGAGACATTAATCTGTCTGCAGAACATATTTGAGTATCATTTTCTGGGGTATACAGAATAGATTTGTTATCATACTGTAATTCAAAGGAACTGTGTTGGTGTAAAGAATGTATGCTTGTGTAAAGAATTCTTAAAGCTATATAAAATATTTAATATACCCACAAAGGGACATTTGTAGGTGTTACAGTACCACAGAGGTATTTGCTAACCAAAAGGGATCTATGTGCCATATCCACACACTTCCAAAAGTGGATGTCTCGCATCATCAAGATGCGGTTAAAGTGAAAAATGCCCTGTCCATTTACCCATATAAAAAGAATGTGTAACAAAATCTTGAAGGAATATAAACATCTGGAATATAAACAATGGAAGTTCAAATGGGACAGAATGCAGAATCGGAGAACTCTGCAAGTTTTATATTGGATGACTCTTCAGACAGAAATCTCCCTGGACAGGAGAGGAGAACAGGAAATCAACACAATTTCCTCAGCAACATGTACTGAGTCTACCAATACTGCAAGAAAAAGGAACCCATCTCAATGAGCTCTCCCCACACAAGTCAGACTGTTAAGGCAATGATTACTATTTCTCCCCTTGCAATACCAGCCTCAGAGATAAACAATTCAGCCTTGTTTGGTCAGCTACATATTTTAAACACACCTCCAGTGTTTATCCTTCTAGTGCTGTCTAGCTAGCCAATTAAGGCCAAAGTCCAGTCAATGCAAGTTTTCCGGACCTGCATTAAAATGCCAAGGGAGAGACAGAGAGGTTTTTTTGGGGCAGAGCAGTCTATAACTGACCTACTGAGCATGCATTCTGTGTGCACTGATCTGATAGTACCAGCTTGAAAGGAAGCACAGAACCACCACTTGCTTATGGAGGCATTTCAGATCCAGGGGCACTGTGAGTATTCTGAATTCTTCTCTATTTTAGAAGCACTGGTACATGTTGAGAACTGTCTTGCATTCATCTTTCTCTGTCAGGCTCTTGACTTGGAGTAAAAAAGATTTACCTGATTGTTGTTAATTATGTAGTTTTTTTATAAACTCCAGATCAACTGCACAACATCTTTAGCTACAGGAGACAGCTGCTAATTAACTGATAGAACAAATCAGGTTAAGCTAAGAACTCAAGCCACTTCAATCCTCTGCTGAGCACAGCCTAGTGAAATAATGGTTGCAACATTTTGAAGAAGTTCAGTGATGTTGTGGCTTACATTTTAAATGCAAAATCTGGATAAAGCAACCTAATGTCAAGTCTATCTTTCTTTACACAACAAACAGAAAAACAAGTGCTTGCTTATGAAAGAGCAGCTCATAGCTCTGGACAAACTTGGTGATTAAAAACTCCAAGCTGACCAGGCTTACAGTGATTATAGCAACATACTTCGTCTCTTTTTTCCTTAGAATCAACCAGTTGTTCTTCTGCACACCTTTACAGACATACATATTCCTGAGATCTGCATCAAGACCTTATGAACTATTCAGTTTAAATACTTTCAGCTTGAGTAAGTCTCACCTGACACAACTTGTCCTTTTTGCAGCATAGTTGCAAGGAATGTTACCTACGCTCCTGATAGAACCAATCTCACTGCATTGTCTTGCCAGTGACCTAGCTCCCGTTTTCCTCTTTCCCTCCTTTTTTTTTTTTTTTTTGAGTCTACATCAGCTTAACATTTCTGGCAGCTACAAGAATTTAAATGTCCAATTTCAAAATAAGCTTAGAATCTAATGAAATTTAGTCAAAATATATTAGACCAGCATCTCCAAATTGCCATGATCTGCAGAATTTGTTACGCAGAGGATGTTCTACCATCTGAAACAGTCACTTTTCAGCAAGCCTTCACAATTCCTATAAATACGGTTAAGTGTTTATTGTGTCTGTGTCACGGAGTACCTTGAATACTCAAATTTACTAGCAACAGAGGAGAAAGAACAAAATACCATTTTCTATTGAAGTAAGGCATCAAGAATTTAGGTTGTCACCCAACAACTCAACATTTTTATTGCCAGTAGACTATAACTTGTGTAAACTGAAGATTTAAAAAGTGTGCACACATTCCATTTGCTTATACACACGTCTTTCTTACAAGAAATCTGAATAAACATTGTAAACATCAATCACAAAGCCTTCTCAAGTAATGGTAGGTAGGTGGTTAAGACTGCAGAAAAGCCTCACAAAGAGTGCTAAGAGGTCTTACATTAGTGCGTAGTAATAGGAGAACAACATTAAGTTCTAAAGAATATTGTGTGTTGTGTTAAAAGACCACCAAAATATTTTTTTGCCTCTAAAAACAAGATTAGATCAAGAACAGTGAGTCAGTTTCCTACTTATATATGTTTTGGTTTGTTTGTTTGCCTTATACTTAATATGTATACTCAGTATTTAATTACAGTCTTCACAGTTAATTTTGAATATACAGACAAATGGAGCTCAACTAAACTTACCCATAACATCCACCCAGCAGTGCCTGTTATGCTATGAAAACTTTGAAGAGATAACAATAGTATTCACACTAGTGAATAAATAGTATGCACACAACATGCAGTATTCCTTGCATATCTGATCTGAATTGCTTGCATGCTCATTTGTTTTGGTGCATTTTTTAAACATAAAAGTATACACAATTTAAAGAACCACATGCATAAGCTACTTTAAAAAATATACTTTATTAACTGTCAAACACTAATATGTGCAGAAATACCACTGCTCCTTAATGGATCAGCAAGAGATTCTGAGGTTGTTTTTCAGATATAATGTATTATGTCAACTAGTACTTCAGAAAAAAATATTACAGCAACAGATCCACATCTTTCCACCATCTGTTCTCTAGAAAACATCCTTCTGACAAATTTTTCAAAATATTCAGCAATACTTTAAAAAATATTAAGCAATCTGGAAAAATCTAAGAACTTTTTCCATCACTTAAACAATAGATGACAAGTTTACACACAAAGTTAATCTATGCTTTCAATGCACCATCTGCTTTAAGAAAACACTTATTGTATTTTCCCAGATAATATATTTCTGATTTTAAAAATATCTTTCACAAAAATGTAAGGTATTTTGTAGAGAAAGCATATATTCAGTTTTCATTGTCTTTTTCTAACATATTCTGCCTTTTGCAGGACCTAAAACTTGCCCTGCAAGTTTTGCCCTCATACAATAAACTGCAAAAAGTTAAATTACTCCAAAGCTACTTCTGTGCTTTATCAGCTATACATTAATGTCGCACAAGGATTTTAAATACATTAAAATTTGATTGCACATGGTAGGAAGCAGATACAGGAGGAAGATGATAGACTAACACATCAATGTCAAAACATACACTAAAAAAAGTGGAGAAGCAAAGATAACATTTAATACAGTTTTCACTTGGCGAA
Organism: Urocolius indicus; assembly: GCA_013401255.1. NCBI lineage: Eukaryota > Metazoa > Chordata > Aves > Coliiformes > Coliidae > Urocolius > Urocolius indicus. The sequence goes on from WBNH01012204.1 coordinate 180,686, forward strand.
TCACTGCCTGTATCAGCAATTCACCAAGAGTCCATGAACTTTTGCACAAGGATATAGTAATGATCCTGGTCTGAGCCACCTGCACAACACAAAGGAACTAAGTGGACAGGAGCTATCAGTATGAGGATTTTAATATTTTCATTCTGATTAGGAAAAAAAAAGTAATCGTGACTTCTAAGTCCTTTAAGAGTGAATGAAACCCTTGCTCTACCTTATCCCAGGAAAAAAATCTACCTGGATGTGCTGTTAAAAAAAAGCAGAATGAACAGTACATTCTAGAAGCCTCAGGATCACAGGAACCTGTCAAGTGGGTAAGTTACCAGAAAAGCAATCAAATCAAACACCTGCCACAAGCAACACCTCTGCTTAGGTTCCTTCAGAACTTTTGCAAAAGTCAATCTGTGTCAGAAAAATATATCAATTTCACCATGCTGATAAATTTTAGTAAAATACTATTTAATAGGAAAATGTCCAAGCAATTTAAATGGTTGCCCAATTATTTTGGCAAAGATTATCTCCTAGGTCAATGGCATCTGAGGATCCTCAGTCCATTCAAAGCCACCATTATCTGTACAGCTTTATATACACAAATGATGTAGGAAAAGTAAGAGGTCAGAAAGACCTTTTGCTTGAAATACGTGAAAAATGTCACCATTTCCCACATATCTCACAAATTCTTCTAAAACGATGCAATAAAAGATGACAACAGCAAAATTAGGAGTGACAGTTTCACAAGTATACCACATCATGCGAGACTTTGTTTCATGAACCATACTGAAAACTGAACTCTGTTCAGTAGCTCGGACCATGAAATACGGGTTAGTCAGTAGAGCATAAATCTTCCTTAATTATTTGATTTCTTTCAAAATGGCATTAAAAAGTAATTGCCAATTGTCTTGTGTGCATGGAGCAAATAACCTGAAATTAAAACGTGTTTCTGATGATTGCTTGCTTCTGGTCTCACTCTGCTTGGTGGCTTTTGGTTTTAACAAAAATGGAAAATCAGTGTCTTACACTGAACTATCAAAGAATGGTGTCAAAACAACTACACTAGTGAATTACTAAGAAATCAGGAAACAAGTAAAGGGTTTTTTTAAAAATCACATTTTGAAGTGGAAAAAAATATTCTGACTTGCCACTGAAACGGAAAAATATAAACTTCTATTCAAAAGCATTTTTGTTGAAACAGTCTAGAGGAAAAACCCTTCAACAACCTCTAAAGAGTGCACATGACAGTTACAGCTACACTCACAAACTAAGATAAATAATGAAAGTGCAAACAAAAGCAAAAAGTACAGCAGCAAAGTAGCATGTTAGGTGGCTTGGTTTTCTTAAACATTGTAGGATTGCGATAGCAGAGAGGTGACGCTGGAAGACACTTTTGAAGAAAGCAAGCTATCCTTTTCCAAATGTGATTCCCAGTCTCATAATTGAAGAAGGATTTGTCAAAACAAACCAACAGTTGTTACTACAGTATTTCATGGCCAAAAAATATCAGACAGTTGTAGAACAAGATAGCAGTATTGCAGATGCTGTCAAGAGCCAAGCTACACTGAGCTATGCAAAACCATATGCATTTCATGTTGCTGTCTGAGAGTGCTGAACAGTGGCAAAGCAACCACCACATGTATTGCAATGGAAAAGGTTTCAAGACTGTTACTCCTCCCTCAACTTCCAAAGACCTGTCCTTTTATTTCTGTGGCAGGCAAGAATTTCTCAAGTACATGTCTGCTCTCAATAGCTTAACTGTGGAAGAAAGGGAACAGTCAAGACCCACCACTTGCCGTAATTCAGCGCTTCTTCGGAAGAATGTCAGACCTTTGACAAAGTTCTTTGTCCTCTCCAAATAATGGAGTGCTCTGGAATTCCAAGTCTATTAAAAAATGGTATCTTTTATGCAAAAAAAACAATGAACAGTTTCATCAAGCAGAGTTACATCCTGGCAGAAAATACAAGGTTCTCTTCCTTCACAGAAGATAAAGTTTCTCACAACAAATATTTCTGTGAGAAAAATCAGTCATTACTTTTTCCAGTTGCCACGGGCTATCAAGATAAATTGCCCATCTTACAATTTTTCAGGAAGCTTTTCCCCGAGATCTGGATTTTAAAGAGTTAAACCTTTTGGACTTTTCTTCTGAATTCTGTCATCTCCCTTTTCTTGTCCTCTTATCTCACTTCCCCAGTCTGGCAACTTCCCTCGTCAGAGGTTAGTAGAACACTGCCTCTACAGTAACTGTCACATGTGTTTACACACTACGTCTTGGACAAGAACATTGCATAATATGCTGCATGATAAAATACGCAATGACTTTGTTTCCTTTAACATTTTTCAGTCAAAAATGTGGAGGGGAGAAAGACAGTAAATCTGAGTGTCACCAAAAATGTGAAAACATCTTCAACAAGGGCAAGTGCAGAGTCCTGCATCTGGGAAGGAACAACCCCATGCACCAGTACAGGCTGAGGATTGATCTGCTGGAGAGTAGCTCTGCAGAGAGAGACCTGGGAGTCCTGACTGATAATAAACTAAACATGAGCCAGCAACGTGTCCTCATGGCCAAGAAGGCCAATGGCATCCTGGGATGTATGAAATGTGGCCAGCAGGTCAATGGAGGTTCTTCTTCCTCTCTCCTCTGCCCTGGTGAGGCCTCATCTGGAGTCCTGTGTCCAGTTCTGGGCTTCCAGCTCAAGAGAGATAGAGAACTTCTGAAGAGGGTCCAGTGCAGGGCCACCAAGATGATCAGGGGACTGGAACATCTTCCTTATGACAAAAGGCTGCAGGAACTGGGGCTGCTTAGTCTGGAGGAGACTGAGGGGGAATCTCATTAATATTTACAAATACCTAAAGGGTGGGTGTCAGGAGGCTGGGGCATCCCATTTTTCAATGGTATCAAGCAACAGGACAAAGGGTAATGGGATGAAGCTGGAACACAAGTAGTTCCATTTAAACATAAGAAAAAGGTATTTTACTGTGAGGGTAAGGGAGCCCGGGCACAGGCTGCCCAGAGAGGGTGTGGTGTCTCCAAGGATGGACTCTTGCTTGAGGCCTGGATTCATTCCTGTGTGACCTGATCTAGGTAGACCTGCTTTAGCAAAGGGGTTTGATTAAATGATCTCTAAAGGTCCCGTCCAACCCCTACGATTCTATGATTCTATGTTCTGGATGAATTGTCCTGTTACTTCTATCCAAGCTTTACACTATCTGAAGAGAATCTGAAAACATGCTTCATTAAACTAGCCCTTTACAGAAATAACTGTCAGCATGTAAACAGGATAACATTTAAGTCAGAATGAATCAGCAAACTCTACCCAATAGTCAAGAGCAACAGTCGTCAGTGTCTCCTATGGACCCTGCAGAAAGACTCTTCATCTGCAGTCTACCCTGCTTTTTCAGTTTCAGTTTAGAAACTGTATATTGACAGGGCAGACCTGATGCAAAATTCATATACAAATTTCTTCCTCAATATGCAGACGTTTCTAGGATATTTTAATGTTGTTTTCCTCCACATCACCTATGGAAAAGTGCTTCCAGTTTCGCAGAGGAAACAAAGCTAGCTTTTTACAATGACATATCAGATGCAGAATCCTGGAACACTAATATTAATTAAAAGGGTTGGATTTTTAATAACCTTGTTTTCAGAAAAAGTAACTCCATGCAATGCAATCTATATAAAATGTCTTGCATTTTTATTTAAGTTTTTGTTGGTATTGCAGGAACAGCTGAGAATCCAGGCAAGATTAGAGCCTAAAGCTCTAAACCAGATAATTTTTTAAAAAAAACTGTCTTAAAAACACAAAATGAAACCCCCCCCCACTAAAACCCCCAAACCACAACATCCCCCTCCTTTCCCTCCAACTTTCATCCGATTCAGATTCAAGAAGGCTAAAAGTGGGCATTGTGCATGAACTAAATCACATTTATAAATCCTTACAGAATCAGGGCCTGATAATATAATTCAGTACAAATAATACCAAAAAAGGTCCTCCGAGACATTCATTCACAAGACAGTGACACAAAACTATTTGAAACCAAGTGAATTCTGTAAAGGAAATTTTGATTAAATACTAATACTCTAAACCCCAAAACAATATAAATGCTCTCACAAGCCTATCAAATAATAATTTAGAGTTTAACTATCATATATATAAATATTGCAGTTTCTAGTTTTCTTTGATAGAAAGTTTTAAGTGTTTTTAGAAAAGGAATATGTTTTTTAACCTGATTTTTATGCTTCATATTGTTGAATTATTTGTGATAGCAATGTTGACATTTTATCTTTGTAATTCAGGGAAATGTACTTGCTTGATATTTTACTTAATGCTTCCTTAATCATTAATGGCCTGAGAGCTCTCCACTTGCTCCCTATCTGAAACACCAGCCAGCTTCTGCAAAGATACAGCTCTACATGCTTTGCCAAGATCACGTTATCTCTATAAACACAGATTGTCAGAAAAAAAATGGAAGTGAAAAAACCCAGGGCTCTGAAAGTAAACAAAGATTCATCATAAAATGTACCACTAGCGGAGATTCTGCAATACTCTAAAGAAAATTACAGATGAAAAATAAAAATGTAGTTAAGTCCAATGTATCTTCACAATGTAAGGTTTCAAAGGTTCAGTGTTCTCTTATACATTTTAAAAAAACCCAAATAAACAAACAAAACAAACTAAACCAAGACAGACTGATGCATCCCACACACACTGGAAGAGTCATATGTGTCTAGTACTTACAGAACTCTGGTTTAAGTGTGATTGTGTAATTCAGTTTTATGTTTTACTTTTAAAGACAAAGGAAAGTATTCCCATTCATGATACAAAGAGTTCATTATTTTCATATTGCATACTTCTCCAGCTTCTAAAAAAAAAGAATGACAGGAAATTTTTTTTTCATGACTCTTTTTACTGTATCCTGAAAAAGCGTAAGGAAATTACAGAAAGCAAGACTTTGGAAACTGTACCCCAATAGATTGAAAAGCTCCAGCAGGCTATTTGACATGGATTCAAGAAAAAAACCCACAATCTAATGGAAAAGTACATAATGATTTAAATAGAGGGTACAGTATCTGTAGAATAAATACCTATTTGAAACAGAACATTTTTTTCTCTCTCTAAGAAACAAGAATATCAAAATATTGGGGAAAAAAAAATGGCCAAGTAAGCAGTAGATTCTCAATTTCTTGATTTTAAAAGGTTAAGAGCAGATGCACTGTTGCAAACAGATTTTAGATAAACCCATGTTACTGAGCTTGGTGGAGGAAGAAAGAGAAAATGTAACTGGTCTATGATATGCAAAAGATCAGATAAGAAGAAGGTGTTCTTTTCTGTATTTCAAAATGTACTGCTATAGATTATGCTATTATCAGTTCCTTTATGAGAAGGCATTACAAAATAAAGATAAAACAGTTATAGCATTACAGTATTTTTCAACTGCTAGGTTGTTTATAAACAAGTGTATTTCAAAATTCCCACTGAGCAAATACTCAATTATTCATAGAATTCTATCCAGTGACAGAAAACTAGGGGGAAAAAATCCACTCAAATCTCTCAGTATATAAGTAAAATTCTAAAACAAATTTTGCCTCTGAGCCCTTAAGTCTAGGTTTTCATTTATGTTCCAATCTCAGACAAGTTTCCACTACTCTGAAAAAAGCTCTGCTGATGCACCCACTCAGTAAGGCAAAACAAGACACAACAGTTCTTACATGCTAAATGCCACTTCAAGCCAGAAATCATATGATTTCAATCTTACCTACGGGTGGTATTTTCCCACCCATTTTTGGATTCAAAATTCAAATACACCTAAGCTGATCTGTTGAAAAATTAGGATACTTTGTTCTCCAAGTAGTATTTACTAAATGAACAAGATGGGCTGTCTCAAACTCTCAAACCATTTCAGTTTTGTACAGAACTTTTTAGCATATTACACATACTTATTTGCAGCTTCACCTCAGCTCTGTCAAAATATAAATTTCAGACTTCTCTGCAGGGTTTGGAAGAAGCTGCTGCAAACCAGTAGACTTTCACAGACCTCAAGAACTACTTCCCAAGGCAAAATAGAAAAAGATTAAGTATTCCACACTACTGAACGTGTGGCTAAAGAAGAGATGACAAAAACAAGCTATGATTATGATGCAAGCAAAAACCCAGTTAGCCTCCTCCAGAAGGTCTGTTAAACATGTTGCAGACTCTGACACTTATTTTGTTAAATACATATATATTTTTTTTTATTTAGATAAGTTCAAGCAAGGTCTAAAATATAAGTAAAATATAGTGTACTACAGGCAAGGTTTTTTTTGAAACTCGCCAACTACACCAAATAAGACGTCTCCAAGTGAACTGGTCTCAATAAGAGGTTTTTGCACATACTTTTCCAGACAAAAGACAAATTGCTGAGACCTACTGAAATCAACCAGAGGTTTAAAAGTGACCATGGATTCTCCTTTCTTTATGCATGCTTTGAGAGTCTCAAGATATTTCTGAATCAACTACAAATTACTACTAATACCATTAGTTATTGAATTCATTCAATATATATTACAATTAGCAAACTAAATCAAATTAAAAATTGTAAGCAGGAATAAAAAAATGTCTGAACTGACTACTTCTGACAAGGCATTCCAGTATCTTCAAATGGATATCCCTCTACCTCTTCCTGTCCTTAAGAGTTTGCCACATCTGCTCACCTAAAAATAAATATCCTTTTAAATAGATTCTTTTTTTCATAACTGGTACATGTAAGAAACATGTCTACACACACCTAGATCCAAACTTGGCAGGGCGGTTAGACTAGGTGATCTCTGAAGGCCCCTTCCAACCCCTACCATTCTATGATTCAAATGAAACAGCATGACGTTTGTCTGTCAATTAATAAAACTAACAACTGAATTGAGTTTCATTTTCTTAAAGCAAATAAGGTCACATACAACCACATCCCTCTGATCAGCATACCAAAAAACCCAGGAAGTGTAAAAAACCCCACCCAAATAACAGTAAGAGTCAGATCACTGCCTTAAGTTGGTTTTTTTTTAGGTCACTGATAGCATTCTTTGGTGTCAAATGTAATTAAACACAAAAATCCACAATGCAGCTTTGCCACAGAACACAGAGCATGCTCCTGTCAGTGACAAAATTAGTCATCAGATTATTTCTACTGTTGTAGGCATTCTTTTCCTATTTGCACAACTCCATAACTACGCATAGTGATGTTCATATTTTCAGTTTGCATTGCACTTCAGTATTAGGGTGCTTTACATAAAACATTGTCATCTTTCTTATTTTCCAGATGTATCACAAAGACAAACACTTTAGACCTTTGCACAAGTTCACGCTGTGAGTCACTGGTAGATCAGATATAAATTCAATTCTTTGTTTCAGAAAATAATTTACAGAACAAATTTCATTGTAAAGAAAAAAACTACCTCACAATTCCTTTCAAGGAAGGTAAACAGTTGAACAATTAAGTAACACCATAAAGGGACTGCTATGGAAATGTACAAACTGCTTAAACACTGAATCCATTTTAAAATTCAACCCTTGCCATTACTCTTGCCATTCACAGTGTCTCAGTTGCATTTCTCAGTTTTAGCACACAGAGGAAGCCTCAAGCAAGGGAAGGAAAAAGAACCTCTGCTCCTGAGCAGAGTTCAATACAAAGGGCATGTGTAAGAAAAAAAAACAAAACCAAAACAACAAACCACACCAAGTAAAAAAAAAAGCTTTAGGAGAGGAAAGATATAGATGCAATATATGTAACACATAAACAGATAAATAGATATATTTAACAGATAAAACAATACAACACAATGATTCTGCTTAAGACTTTCAGTCTCAATCACTCTTTAAATTTCAGTAAAAAGAGAATTAGGCAACAAATGTGACACTACTGTGAACATCTGTAGCAAAACCTGTTAAGTGCATTGTTCAGTATCTCATAGGTGACCCAGATATCCCTCATGCCTTCAACAGAAAGAGGATTCTTAGTGGCTCTGTGGTACTGAACTAGTTTAAATGCCATTACCACATAGACTTAATGCCTCTGCATTATTTCAAGCAGTAAATAAAACAAGTTCACAAAAACAGGCTCTTGTTAGTCTTCCATAGGTTCTAAACGGAGTGAAGTTTATCTCATTTAGCAGATGCTTCCCCTCCCACTCCCCTGAAAACTGTTCATAGACAGTATCACCATTTAACACTTGACTTCATCAGCTTACTGGCATAAGCAGCATACATCACCATGACCACATGTAAGAATAGTATAAGATGGAACAGATCCTACCAGTCACTTCAGACAGACACAGTCATACAGTACAGCTATCATAATGGTATAGTAGGGGTTTTTTTCAGAAAAGAAGTTAAGGTAGTTTGATAACTGTCATAAAAGTTACAAGCACCCTAAACCAAAAATAATGTAAAAAGTGGTAGAGCATAACAGAGTCTTTCCTTGCACTTCCTTTTCCCAGCTATATGCTTTTGCCAACAGCAAGACAGCATAATGGAAAGATTCATCTTCTGGTGAGGGATTCCATCTCATCTGATGTGGAAACTTCCTAATGCCAAATTATCTCTCAGATCCTGTCCTATTAAGCAATGTATGCACAGCACCTGAAAATTTCAGTCTGTTTTATGTTGTACATAGCCTCTGCCATAAAGAAAATGTCTGGACACAGAAGAAACAAGGAAATCCTTGAGTAAAACAAGAAAAGGAGACAGGATGACAGATAACAGAAACTGACAGCTACAGCAGAATGTGAAATCTTCCAAAAGATTTGAGAATCCCTTAATCTAAAACCCGATGTTGCTTGAATAGTCCTTAAATCTGGAATGTGTTACTAGGTCAAACACACAGATTAGTATGCCAAGTCTGAGCCCAGATGTCTCTAAAAGATAGCTTGTTGTGGTTTAACCCCAGGCAGCAACTGAGCACCACGCAGCCACTTGCTTGCTCACTCCTCCCCACAATGCCTGTGGGATAGGGAGGAGGATCAGAAAATAAATATGAGAAAAACGAAATATGTTCATGGGTTAAGAACAGAACAATTTAATAACTGAAATAAAATACAGTAACAATAACAAATGCAATATAGCAAAAAGAGAGAGAAATAAAAATCTAAGGAAAAAAAAACCACAAAACCAAAAGCTGCACAATGTAGTCTCTCACCATCGTTGGCTTCACCCCGTCTATATACCAGGCACGACACTCCGTGGTATGGAATAGCCCTTTGGTTAGCTGGGGTCAGCTGTCCTGACCATGTTCCCTCTCAGCTTCTTGTGCATCTGTTCGAGCATGGGGAACTGAAAAGTCTTTAACTCAGGATAAGTGCTACTTAGCAACAACTGAAACATCAGTGTGTTGTCAACATTATGCTCACACTAAAGCCAAAACACAGCCCCATACCAGCTACTAGGAAGAAAATTAACTCTGTCCTAGCCAAAACCAGGACACAGCTGATTCTCCTCTTTCCTCATCCCCATTCGTCCTCCTCACCAAGCCTCTTTAATAAGAGATAAAATCTCTCCCACCTCCCACCCACAACTGAGTCCAGAAAAAGGTTTGAGTTTTAACTGAAATAATCTCAGCCACTTAGTATTTACACCACTTTGTTTAAAACTAATTAAAAACTAATTAAAATTGTTTAAAACTAATTAAAAGAGAGTGGGTTGCTAGGCACGCATAACCTTAATACACACAAGATGAAACATGATTGTGCACAGGCAAATGAAAAACCTAGCAGGTTGGAATCTGTTTGATCTCAGTAGGTACAGGAAAATATATCATAACTACTGAATGTGACCAAAAGTATAGACTCCATTTGATTCCTAGAAAAATCCAAAAAGAAGGAAATTAAGGCACACTGCCACAAACAACTTCTGCCAAAGCATTCTGTTCTAACCTTTGGAAATGTAATTGAATACAAATGAAAACTTGGGAAGGAGTTTAAACTGGTCCTGAGAAGAAAATACCTTCTCAACAGTGATTATTCACCACGAGGCAGTGGCAGACAACAGAAGGATGAGATATTGCACAATAAAAAATGAGTGAAATAAATGCAGAAGCTCAGATCAAGTACAAAACCAAAACAGCCCACAGAGTTGTAAGTGGAACAGAAATCAAGAAACTACTAGAAGGGTAGATATTTTCCCTACTTTATCTCCTACACCTCTGCATTCTTGTCTTGTAAGAAAGTGTATATAGGACTTTTTCATTCCCCTCCCATCTCGGCAGATACAAACTCTCGTAATCAGGTCCCAAACTTAACAAAGCAAATTAATTCTATGTGACTCCTCATCAAGGATTCACCTTTCCCAGTTCCCTTAGTTTCTGAGTCTGTCTAGCATCCCCAGGTTATCAAATCAGACACTACAGAGAACATATCCCATACCACAGGGTAACAAATTCATTAATTTTCGTTTTTTTCTACAGTGTCCAAATCATAGCTACATGTAAGCAGATATAAGTAGCAGGAAGAGCTGGTGTTAAAAATATACCACAAGCGGTTGGGTGGTTTTTTCCCCTTCTCTACTTTTTGGACGTAAGAAGAAATTATTATTTTAATCCTTTCAAATGTTTCTTTTGCTCTTCCACCACTCTCCAAGTAACATTTACTTATTCCTTTAGAAGGCTGGAAAAAGTTGATGGAGGATTCAGTCTCATTGCTGAGCCCAAGGGGGTGGTGATTAGGACCCTTATGCCAAGGATTTCAGTCATTTCCTTCTCTTTAAACACAGCGAGTGAATGGGAGACACCTCAAAAGCTGCTAATGCCTTTGAGCATTAAAATTACAAGTGCCACCCCACTGTTACTGACATTTACAGAGTTTTTTTTTTCTTATAAACATAGGATAAATAAAACCTATAAAATAATATTTTAAGCAGACAGAAAACAAGTGGGAGAAAAGATCTTCATGAGACAAAGAAAGACCCTCAGAGGTGACTCATGGAAGTAAAACTAACCATTGAAAGTGACTGTTATTCCTCAACAAACTTGAGCCAGCATGGTACAAGAGGACATGTTACACATACTCTCAATTACAGAATAAAGAACGTTTAGTCTCAACTACTGATATATGTTGCAGAGCTGTCCTGGCTTCAGCTGGGAGAGAGTTAAATTTTCTCCCTATCAGGTGCTACAGCGACAGCTTTTGGATTTATGAACACAGGGATATTTTGGCTATTGCTGAGCAGACAGCATCAAGGCCTTTTCAGCTTCTCACACTGCCCTGCCAGTGAGCAAGTTGTGATTGCTTAAGAAGCTGGGAGGGAGCTTGGACAAGACAGCTGGTCCCAACTAGCCAATGGACTATTTCATACTATAAAGTGTTATGCAGGGAGGGGTATGTTGCTGCTTGGGCATCAGTCAGCAGGTAGTGAGCAACTGTCCATCGTTTGTCTTTGTTTTTTTCCTTGGGGTTTATTTATCTCTGTGTTGTACTTATTTTCATTACTTTTATTAATAATAACATATATTATTGTTGTTATTATATGTTATTTCATCTTAGTTAGTAAATTGTTGTAGAATCATTGTGTTTTACCTTTTTTTTTCCCTCCCCTCAATTCTCCTTACCATCCCACTGGACAGGGGGAGGAAGGAGCGAGAGGCTTTAAGGTGCTTAGTTCCTGGCTGGAGTTAAATCATGACAAGGGCCAACCAGTCCTGCTCGAAGAAACCACACCAGTTAACACTTGTGGCATCACATTCTCCCCAAAAACCAAAATAGCTCTGATTCTTGTGGTTCCAGACAGGCACTCTGTGATCTGCAACTCTCAAGCAGAACTGAGAGATAGGGAAGTAGCTGTTTTTTTTTCTTATCACCTGGAATATAGAATGTGCCAAACTACAAATGATTATCATAATCTGGCTATCTCACAAGTGCATACAAAATAAAACCGAAGAAATGGCTCTGCTCAGTTGACCAACTGGCATGTGTGGATTTCATATCTGTTCAAATTTCTCTTGCGCAGCCTATGGAAACATCTATTCAGATAAATCAGTTTTGCTTCTTCCTGGACACAAGAAATTATCTAGATTTCCATAGAACTTTTAAAACATCCAGTCTAAATATAAGTATACTTCAGTAAGGTGTGTCAATCATTCCAGTGATTCTACACAAATCTTTGAAATTTTATAACAAATGCATAAATGTCAGATACTTTCTGCTCTAGCCAAATAGTCACGTAATCAGTACAACAATTTTTCAGCTCATTGGTGGTCTTGATGGCCAATGTTAATATCAGTCTTTCAACTGCCCAGTTCCTCATCTGCCCTGTTCATTTAGGTTTGAGACAAATCGTATCATATTCAACACACCAAATCCTTCCACAACAGATGGCATATGTTTTACCTGTTCACCGAAAGGGCTGTCAAAGTCAACTAAATGCACTTGTGCTGCATCTCCTCCTCTCAGATGTTTTATATACCATTATAAAATATGTATGACCGATTTATGAAAAACTAGAGATAAGTATCAGCCTTTCAAGTAGATTTTTTTTTTTCAGCCATTGGAAAGAATTCAAATTAAAGAAAATCCTTTTTACTTCAAGCACTTGCCTAAATTGCAAGACTAGTGTTGAGTTTTTTAATTAATAGTATGTAGGTTTTAGATCAGTAAAGTACCAACTTTAAGATCAGTAAGTATTAGATTAGGAGGTAGTTCATGACAAATTATTTTATGATTACTGACAGTTTCTCTAGACTACAAATGTGATGAACTTGAAAAATTTCATTTCCCTTCCATCAGCAGTGCATGACATGAATTTCTTACTGACTACTGCCAAGATTCAATTGTCTACTGTACAGGAAAAGAAATTGGCAGTGAGGCCTAGTAAGTTACTAATGAAATATTACTATTTAGTATTTCTTTGGATGTTGCTTACAGTGGTTGCTTGAAGCCCAGTGGCCACTGTATACATACCAGACAGTTTTTGACAAAACCACTAATAGGCTATTCTCTACTAGCACAGAGAGTATGACAGAAATTAATTAGTGCTTATGGCCACGTCATTTTCAATTATGTGAACTTACCAAAGACAACAACCATGGGCCATATTTTCTGGACAGACATATCATCAAAAGCTATCTCATTGCATACATTTTGTACTATAGCCATCTCCTAACTGCATTCTTTTCATTCTTTTTTGTTGAAGACCCAGAACATGTATCTTTCTTGATTCAAAAGCTGAACTCCTAAATATTTGCTTCCTTCCAAACCAACCCCATTCTCTGGTCTTTAATGTCTCTTGATCCTTAAAGTCTGAGATGCTACTTGTACTCCTACAATAAAGAAGTATCGGTAAATATTTCTGGAAAATATACAGTCTGTGATAACTAATGGACAAAGGCTCAATTTTTCACATTCTCTAGTTATGAAATAGTTCTTCATCAGCCTATCACTTCCATTTATTTTAGCTATATGGACGACTCAGACCTTTTCTGCAAACTGATAGACAACAACCATCCAGACATCTGTAAATGGTATTTTTTTTAGAAATATCTATAGAGAATTTAGCTACAGCAACTAAGGCTTTTATAATTCTTTATGAACATACATTTATAGGAGTTTAGGGTGGTTTTGTCTTAATACACTGTCATGGTTCAAGCCAAGTGGGCAATGAAGCACCATGCATCCGCTCACTCATTCCGTCTCCCCACTCCTCTGGTAGGATGAGGAGGGAAACCGGAAAAGAAAATCAAAACTTGTGGGTTAAGATAATAATAACTAAACTAAAATATAATAACAGTAAGACTAATAGAATGTAACAATAGCAATTTAAGAAAAACAAAACCCAAGAAAAAGACAAGTGATGCTCACCACTCAGTGACTGATGCCTGAGCAGTGATCCACCCCTCTTGGCCAGCCCGCCCCAGTTTATATACCGAGCATGACATCCCATGGTACAGAATAGCCCTTTGGCCAGTTTAGTCAGCTATCCTGGCCATGTTCTCTCCCAGTTTCTTGTACACACACACCTCTCTTTCCCCTCAGCCCACTCACTGTAGAGGCAGGATGAGAAGCAGAAATAGCCTTGATGCTGTGCAAGCACTGCTCAGCAATAGTCAAAACATCCCTCTGTTACCAACATTCTTTTCAGTGTAAACCAAAAAAAAATATAGCCCTGTAGCAGCTACCAGGAAGAAAATTAATTCTATCCCAGACAAAATGAGCACATGCACACAAAGCTTATTCCATATACTTGATCATTTGCTTTTCTGAACATTCCACTCTAAAAGCATTTTTTACTTACTTATTTTACTGGCAGAGATCCAGTAGGCACATTTTGCAGTCATTCACAAGACCAAAAGGCAGAGGTCTTTCCTCAGCCAGTCTCAATGTTTAGCACATTGTGTGATTTCAGATTATTTTTGCTTTTTAATGGCCCATGGAACAATTCTAGTTTTTGTACTTATTCTGAATCTCAACTACAACACGAGAATGTGATTTTTGAGAGTGGATTCTCTTCCAGTACTTTTTTTTTTTTCAAGTCATTTGCTTGTTTGCTTGCTTCAGAACAAGCATAAAGTGTCAGACCAAAGATACATCTAAATTTTCTTCTAACAATGGCCAAGAATGAATGCCCAGGAAAAAGTGTAGAAGAAGTCTACAACAGTACTTTTCCAGTGTAGTTTCACAATGATTTAAAATTCCCAAACATCTTAAGCCAAGATGAACACAAAATCATCTTTGTGTTCCTTCCAAATAAGACCTGAAAAGAGGTAGATCAAGTGCTTGTTTGTTGGTCACGCTCTTTACAGTATAACTATTGTAATCCTTGTTAATACCAGACTCAAGACTTCCTTGTATTCCTCTGTTTTCAGAAAATCTCTTATGTGTGATTAAGACCAAAGAGGATTCAATTATTTGCAGGGATTGCCTTCACACATTCTATTGCCTTCCTTCTTTCCTGATTTTACAATAGACAGACTTTGTACTTCAAAGATGTTTTATTTGAGAGCTTCACTCATTTTTCCTTCCCTATATATATCACTCTAACACCACATTAGCTTGTATCTTTAATCCTTTACCCAGGAGCACCATTCCTATGTCCCTGCCAAAAGCATACAGTATTGTTTTTGGCACTGATCAAGACTAGCAACTTGTAATAAGGGAGAATTTTAAGTGCTTGGCAGAAGAAAGATATTGGCAGCTGGCAAGTTAAAAAAAAAACAAAAAACAAAAAAAACCACCACACAACCAAAACCGAACACAAAAAATCAAACAAACAAAAAAAACCCAACACAAAAAAAGCCCAAACAAAACCCCCCAGTCAAGTTTTTCTACCACATGGGAAAACACGTATAACTGCATTTCATTTCATTTTCTTAAGTCAGTTCTGACTGAAAAGTGGCTGACCAGTGCTATTAAACATTATTTGGTTATAACATATAAAACATTGCAAAAGAAGTAAAAATCTTCATTGTATTTTTGAAACAAAGTCACATAATGTATTTTCACGTTGTCAGACGATGGATTAAATTATTTTGCACTGCTTAATCACATCATGACTACAGTAAATATCTAAATGTTCCCAATTTCAATGTTTATTTAAAGTTCTTAACACAATCATTTCTGTTAATACTAACAAAGTTAGCTGGGCTCATTACAGTACACAGAAGAGATTTTTATGCTTCTGTACAATGCCTTACACCCTACTCTTAGCACCTATCATAATATAGATCCTTTTTCCTCCTCAGCTTCCACTCATTTCAATTTCTATTCATATTACTCTCATCCAAAAGCAAATAAACAAGTCCCTCTAGCTCTCCTGACAGTCCAGAGAACTTCAAATTCTGCACCTTGGCTCGCATTTGTTGCATTCCTGTCTTTGTCTGCTCTCCCACTAAGCCAAATCAGGTATTAATTGTCACACTCAGCCAAAGTACCTCCATCAAACAACTGCTCTCTAATAACACACCTTTCTAAAGTTTTTAGCCCCACAATTCTACCTGTTCATTCCTCAACTTCTCTCCATCAGCACTAGCCACTTCACATTTGACGTCCTTTCTGTTCTTTTTTCAGTCTACTCACATGATTATTGACTCTCTCTACTTACCTCTTTATTTCTGACAATACATGTCTCATTGTATCTGTCACCTCACTTCAACACCTCCAGCTTCTATTTCCACCGAAAGCTGCAGATCTCCTTACAAATGATCGGCATGAGTTTCCAGTATGTATGATTCTTCTCTAAGATTCTGATTTTTCCAGGGAAAAAACATTCTCTCCAGCATAACTGAACCCCAATGCTGTTTTACTTGTACTTCAAAATGTTCTCCTATCTCTGCTTTTTCCTATCCCATTTTTTTTCCCAGGGCAAACAAACTGCTGAATAGTCTTATCTCTGTACTCTTCTCAACATTTTTTTCATTACATTACTTTTTGTCTACTTGATGATGACACAAAGTGACCTGTCTGATCTTGTCCTTTGATTCGTGTATTTTCACTAAGTCCATTCCATTTTCTGATCTTGATCATTCTTTCCTTTGTTCTACTCTTTCATCTTCACAAGCAGCTTCTATTTCCCATTCCTTCTCCACCAGACTGATGCAAAAACCCAGTCTCCCTATTCCAGTTATCATTTGAAATAAAACTCTCTCATGCTGCTTTTCTTGACAACTGGCATTCTCTTTAAAACATCCATCATATCAGTGATGCATCTGCATTCCGTTTCCCTCTTAAGATTTGAGTGGCTATCCAAAAAAAGAAAAAAAAAAAAAAAAAAAAAGAAGAAAATTTATTTGAAACGCTGCAAATTATCATTATTGGCCCCCTGCCTTTTCTCTTCACCTGGCTATATTTGCTGTGTGCTGTCTGTGTGTAAAGTCTAGGCCAATTTTTCTGTTCTGCCTATGCAGCAGAGTCCTTAGCCAAGTTAGAGTTTCTGAGAAGTTGGACAAACATTGATTATACCTACGAAAATTCATTATACAGAAAATACTGCACGAATTAAAGCTACTTAATAGGTTTAAGGAAGTCTTGCAAGACACATACAACTGCTTGAGTGTAGTACTTAAGAGCTACTGTTTTCTCCTACAAAAGAGTGTTTGTTATACTTTAGCTTTGTGTGTCACAATAGACTGGAAGATGAATCACATATCAATTGATCCATTCTCTTAATTGTTTGACTTTACAAAGATGCTTTCCTACCAAGTAATAAATACTAATACCAAGATGAACTAGACATTTTTATGTGAACATTTAAGATGACTAACTTATTTTTTTTCCAAACACATATAAATTGCCATGTTATTTACTTCTAAAACACACTGACGATATTTCAGTTTCCTACCAACAATGCCTCTTTTTTTTCCTTTTTTTTTTCAAGCAATTAAAATAAAATGAAATTTCAACTGCATAAAACATTGAGTTCTAATTTCTGAGGTAGATGATAATTACTAGCCTTTTGAGACAAGTAATAAAAATCTGAGCTCTAGAAAGTTTTGAAAATGTATCTGTTTTCCTTCTTACAAAGAAAGAAGTACAGGAAAAATAAGAGCTAACACCTGTCCTAGGGGGATACTAATAGTTTGCAAAGTAGGTAATTTTTTTCATCCATTTTCCTGATAGAGAAGAACTACAGCATTTAGCAAATTAAGCTTACAACTCAAATTAAACTAAAATATATAACACATATGAATGAAGTACACGGAACAGGACTGAACTGATTTTGATTATCTGACATTGTAATAATGATGGCAAATAAAAGTCAACAGGTACTTAGAAATCATATGTGGTATTATGCTAAAAGACAAAAACATAATATGATGGCATTTTTGTAACTGCAAGACTCCAGATCTCTGTCACCGTTGTCAGATTAATTCAATGTTAATTTCTCACCCAATACTAGTATTGGACTCAGGATAAAGAAATGTATTGAAATAATCACTGAGGTACACTGGTGAGGAACAAAAAAATGTCAGTAACAGGTTTTGTAGGAATATGTGGACAGGCAACGTTATCTGTCAGATTAATATTCCAGATGGCTATGTCTTGTCAATTGTATGGCACCATTTTGGACTGCTTCATCTTCTGGCCAACTTCCACCCTTTTTTCAAAAAGAGATTTACAAAGGTGCAGTTAGCTGAAGTAAAATATAAAAGTCATTTAAAAGATTAATGGAGTTCAGTGGACATTAGGCATGTTTGACAGTTCTGAAAATCCCTCTAGCCTTTGAATCACACACAAATCATCAGAGCAAAAGGCGGCCATACCTCTAGCATTACATTAAAGATATTTTGTGCATTTTTTCTACCTCAATGATTAACTTTAACATTCCACGTCATTCCTCATTTCCACATAATTTTCTCTTTATCTTCTAATGTCTCCTCTCTCTATCTTTGCTTGTCACTTTATACAGTGCTTTTTCCTCTTATACTTTAGCTAACTTAGAAGACACAGATTCATTATCAGCTACTGAACAAATCAACTTCAGAGTAATGAAATAAAACTCAAAGCAGCACACCTGACAGGTATTTTCAGAGAGGGGAGGGGCGGGGAGAAGAGAAGAGAAGAGAAGAGAAGAGAAGAGAAGAGAAGAGAAGAGAAGAGAAGAGAAGAGAAGAGAAGAGAAGAGACAAAGGAGTAGGCTGTTTCCTCAAGAAAAGGTACAGAACATGGCAGCAAGATTAGACAGGACAGCAAATCCATTTGGCAAGGACAATGGCTCACACTGGAACACAAGATGGGGTGGGGCAGAATAATACAACTTATTCAGAAATTTTGAAAGGACTGAAAGAAGGCAGCAACTGATCTTCCCCAATGACACTTCCTGACCTTTAGATAGGAAAAGACAGGCACACTAAAGGAAAAATCTGTGTTGTGCTTTTATTAAGGCACATCCAATTATTCAGATTGACCAACAGAGAGAGAGCTGCATGAACTGGAAAGCCCGCATCTCTTGTAGGGCACTAGTCAACACAGAGTAAGTCAAACAGCAGTAGAGACAGCATTAAATTAATAACGTATGATGAAGGATATAAGATATGCACAGGTGGTACACACACAAATTGACAGACCACAAGAAAACTGAACCCAAACATACTTATTTGATTCTCAGACACAAAGGCTAGGCATCTTGCTAACGTATGAGGAGAATGCAGACAGCTCTGAGTTTAGAAAAAGTTCTTATATGAAGCAGTATTCTTGAAATCATCAACACAATTTACAGTACTGAAATAAGTGAGCTGCCAGCAAAGCCAGGTAGTCAGGGGAAGGGAGAGTTCTACGCAATAGGTTTACAGTACATAGACAGATACGTTTAACCATTTAAACCCCACCAAAAAAAAAGGGGGGGGGGAGGGGAGAGGAAAGCAGAGAAACTTTTAAATAAATAGAAAGAAGTCTACTTAAACATAAGGACTTTATCACTAAATTAATTGTGTCTATTAGCTTTGGATATCCATAATTTCCATCTCAAATTACAGCATTATCTAGAACAACAGCAGCCAAGAGCTGTCAATAATCACAGACCAATACAAAATTACAAATGGCTTCAAGACCCATACTGGCCTGATTTTTTCCCAGTTTAAAGGGTTTAATAAACCTATATATTTCTTTGAGAAATACCCATACCTATGTACAAACATGCCACAGAAATAAAAATCCAGTGAATGCAGGGCGTTTTCTTGCAAATTTACCTGCAAGACATAGACATATTTTGAGTTGAACAAGCTCAAGTATTTTTGGATGCCTACTCAAACAGTCATGCTTCTATTTTATCATAACCAAAACTGAAGAAGACTAAATATTTAACTACTAACCAACTCTAGCACCAAATTTACTGAAAAATAAAAAGTTTCAAATGTGAAGGAAAATGCAGTGCAATTTCTTCTTGGAGGACAGTGGTTTTAGGCTACTTTAACCCATGAAAATCTGGAATGCAGAAGCCTCACTCTCATTTTCACCTGGTATTCCTACTTGTTCTCTTATGTCAGCACTTGTATTTGCACTGTAACAACATTCATCAAAACAATTTCAGTTAGGATTATTTTAAAGTTGTCAGCAGGATAAGCTCTCTGCATTTTTTTCACTCCACAGGCACAGGATTACTAGCACGGGTGCAGAGAAATGTATGGGAATATGCCCCAGTCTGACATTGGCATACACTGACATGGAAGTATATCCTCAATGAAAAATAAGTTTCTCTCAATCTACAGGAAAAACAGTAAAGTTAAGAAAAAGCTGATTTATTGCTGGAAACTTACATTGCCCTAGAAAGAGACTCAGGAAAAATCTGAAAATAAAATATTTCATAATGGAAACAAGCCATAGGCATACTTTTTTTCACGGTAAGACACCTCAATGAACAAAAAAATATCTGTACAGGTTCAGCAAGCTTTTGCAAGGATTTCAACTTGGTGTCATATTACATTCCACTTCAAGAAACAAGTGAAAAATACACTTTAGGATGGGTTGCTATACATACTAATTAGAGTCTCAACTTATCACCAGGAAATCAAAACTAAGTAGGGTTGCTTGCCCTGGAGTTATGATTATTTATACTCAGGTGCAATTCAACCCCTACAGACATCTTGTTCCAGTGTTTGACCTCTCTCCTGCTGAAAAAAAAGAATTCTTAATACCTAACAAAAATTTCCCATGTTCTTACTTGTGTCTGTTGTCCCTCATCCAAACATCATGTGACTAACAAAAAAAGTCTAGCTCCACATTCTTTATAGCCTCTCATCAGATAGCTAAAGACAGCAAACAGATGTCGCCTCAGACTTCCCCAAATGGAAACACACAGTTCTCTCAGCCCCTCATGCATCATGTACTCCACCTCTATCCATCTTTGGCAGTCCTTCACTGCATTCATTCCAGCATGCCAGTGTTGATCTACTGTTAAGAAGTTCTGAGCTGGAATAGCACTATCAGATAAAATTACTCTCAAATAAAACATTCTTTCAAAAGAAGTATGTTTTAATGATATAAATGCAAAGTTAGATACCCAAGCTTAGATAAATACCCTACACCTAGGAAACAACAGAGTATGCCCTGAAAAGTTGAAAGTCTGAATAAGAACTATGTAATTCAGCAGAAATGTATCCTACAGATTATGTTTTCTGTGTAAAATATTACATTCAATTTCACTTATAAACTTCATACATAAAAATACACATATGACTTAGTCATCAGGGATGGAAACAATTTTATCTTTATATACCACCTGACTAAAATCCAAAACAGGAATACAGTCCAATAGACCCTGCTGGAGTGACATTTATTTAGGATTATTCTATTCTGCAAAAAGTAAAGATTAATCAAAGAATAAACCACCATAAGCATTTGTCATCACCATTGAAGCTGCAGACATTTGACACAATCACTGAATTTGCTGGAGCAAAAAATATGCAAAATAATTGCAAGACCTGTGTGAAAAACAAGGAACAGTAACCAAAAATTCTGCACTTACACAGGCACTTTGCTATGCAACAAAATCCAAACACAAAGTTACTAGTTCAGTTTAAACATTTCCTTGGGATAACGTGACTTAATTTTTCTTCATCCGAATCAAAGTTTACAATGAGACAATCCCTTTCCTCAAACTTGAAGGATGTTTCAAAGTACTTTACAACATACGTTGTTAGACTACATGAGTGAAACTCATATTTTACTCCATGTAACATCAATCGACAGTAAATTGAATCTGTAAATGGGGGGAAAAAAAAAAAGTTAAGACAGACACATGGACTGCTGCCTGAAAACACACAGTATCTTTCTGATTCTGCACAAAGGCCAGAAGAGGATTCAAAACCACTTTTTTCATATGAAGGTTGAAAAGGATTCAAACCAACCTTTTTTTACTAGGATAGGTTGTAGGATGTTTGCCTCAGCCAACAAGTAAGTATTCTCAATTTGACAATAAATTATTTCACAGGGAAGAAGAGACATACCAAATTGCAAAATGTTTGGAGATTAAGGGATTTTCTTTGCTTTGTAACTACAATGAAGTATTTGTCTACCCCTGCAATTTTGTTTGCCAATAAATAAAAGCAAGGGCTGTAATTTACTCTTCCTGCTCACTCTGCCCTCCTGTCTTTAGCCATTATTACCTTTAGAGGGCTCAAGTGGAAACTGGTATGGGTCTCATACCTCTTCACAGAACTCAAGGTATATCGCAAGAAATAGCTGCGACAAGGAAGCTTGTTAAACCTATACCAAGAAATTAAAGGCTTTAACAATAAACGACAGGACCTGATACACAGAAATTTTCTCGAAGTAACACACCCAGTGAGAGCTAAGTATACTGATGGTTGTCTCCAAAAGGCAGTATCTTCTCCTCTGTCTAAAGAACCAACCTTTTAATTACCTCAGCAGAAATCAACCTCATTTAAAAAACAAACTCTTGCTACATAAAACCTAACTTAGATTTATCCAGCTACTAGTCAAGTCACATATTACTAAAATATTTTATCATGTCCACATAGCTTGAAATTAAAACAGTGAAGCATCCAAATTATTTTTGCTGATTTCATAAGGCTTTGACTGAAAGCCCAAGCAATGGAACAATATCTGAATCCCAACAACAAAAATATTACCAAAAAAAATCAAACAAGCTGCACCAAGACCAATTGCACGAGGCTCAACAAAACCAAGTGCAGGGTCCAGAACCACTAATCTAACACTGCCAAGCCCATCACTAAACTAAACCCCAGTTACTCATCTATGCATCTTTTGAATATCTCCAGGGATGCTGACTCCACCACCTCCAAGGGCAGCCTGTTCCAGTGCTTAATAACCTTCTTGGTGAAAAAGTTCTTCCTAATCTCCAACCTAAACCCTCCCTGCTGCAACTTAGGCCCATTTCCTTGTGTCCTATCATTTGTTACTGGAGAGAAGAGATTGATTGCACCTCACTACAACTCCTTTTCAGGCAGTTGTGGAGAGTGATTACATCTTCTGTCAGCCTCCTCTTCTACAGCCTAAACATTCCCAGATTCCTCAGCTGCTCCTCATAAGACTTGTTCTCCAGACCTTCACCAGCTTTGTTACCCATCCCTGGACGTTCTCCAGCACCTCAATGTCCTTGTTGTAGTGAGGGGCCCAGAGCTGGACACAGTATTCAAGGTGCAGACTCACCAGTGCCTAGTACAAGGGGATAATCACTTCCCTGGTGCTGCTGACCACACTATTTCTGACACAAGCCAGGATGCCACTGGCCTTCCTGGCCACAGGGGTACACTGCTGGCTTACATTCAGAAGGCTGTTGATTAACAGTCCCAGGTCTTTTTTTGCCAGACAGCTTTCCAACCACTCTGCCCCAAACATTGCATGGGGTTGTTGTGGCCCAAGTGCAGGACCCAGCACATGGCCTTGTTAACCCTTGTACAGTTGGCCCATCACTCCAGCCTGTCCAGGTCCCTGTGAAGAGCTCTCCTGCCCTCAAGCAGATCTATGCACCTGCCCAGCTTTGTGTTATCACCAAATTTACTGAGGGTGCTCTCAGCACCCTGTGGTGGTTTAGCCTTGCTGGGTGCCAGAAGCCCACTAAGTCAGTCTACTACTCCCTCTCCTAAACTGATCAGGGGAGAGAGAAATATAACAAGAGGTTCACAAGTTGAGATAAGGACAGAGAGATTGCTCAGCAATTAGCATCACAGGCAAAACAGACTCAACTTGGGGAGAAATGTTTTGATTTATTAATGAACAATTAGAACAGAGCAGGGAAAATGAGAAATAAAACCAAATCTTAAAACACCTCTCCCCACACTTCCTTCTTCCCAGGACACTCCCTCCTCCCCTCCAACAGCACAGAGGATGGGGACTACAGTCAATTAATTACAAATGGACTTTGCCACTGCTTCTTCTCAGGGGGAGGCCTCCTCACACTTCCCACTGCTCAGTATGGAGTCCCTCATGAACTTCTCCAGTGTGAGTCCTTCCCATGGGCTACAGTTCTTCACAAACCACTCCAGCATGGATCCTTCCCACAGGGTGCAGCCCTCCACTAATTGCCCCAGCATGGCTTATCCACTGGGAGAATAGTCCTTCAGGAACAGCATAGATCTCCCATGGGATCACAAGTCCTGACCAGCAAACCTGCTCTCTGGCATGAGCTCCTGTCTCCATGGATTCCCAGGTCCTGTCAGGAACTTGCTCCAGGGTGAGCTTCCCATGGAGTCACAGCCTGCTTCAGGCATCCACTCCCTTCAACGTGGGGTTCTCCATGTGCTGCGATTGGGCCTCTGCCGTGGGCAGCCCATTTCTCCAGGAGGATGTTGTGAGAGACAGTATCAAGGGCCTTGCTAAAATCCAGGAAGACCACATCCACAGCTTTTTCCTCATCCACTAAGCAGGTCATCTTGTCATAGGAGGGGATCAGATTGGTCAAACGTGACATGGCCTTCATAAACCTGTGCTCACTGGTCCTGGACACTTGGTTGTCCTCTATGTGCCTCATGATGGCACTCTCTATTCCATAACCTTCCCCAGCACCAACGTCAGGCTGACAGGCCTGTAGTTCCTTACAGACCTTCTTTTCGATGGGGGTCACATTTGCCAACTTACAGTCCACTGGGACCTCCCTGGTGAGCCAGGACTGCTGGTGGATGGTGCAGAGTGGCTCGGTAAGGACTTCTGTCATCTCCCTCAGCACCCTTGGGTGGATTCCATCCAGTCCCATTGACTTGTGTCCCTCAAGGTGGAGCAGGAGGTCACACACCATTTCCCCTTAGACTATGAAGGTCTCATTCTGTACCCCATCCCTGTCTTCTGACTCAGGTGGATGGGTGCCCAAAGAACAACTGGTTTTACTACTGAAGACTGAGGTAAAGAAGGCATCAAGTATCTCTGCCTTTTCCTCATTCTTTTTCACTAAGATCCCTCTTCCTCCATTAAAGAGTGAAGATTCCCTTTAGCCCAGCTTTTGTTGCTAATACATTTGTAGAAATTTTTCTACCATCTCTTACAGTAGTGGCCAGCTTAATTTTTAATTGAGCCTTGGCCCATCTAATTTTCTCCCTATTTTCTCACAATGCCTTGTGGTTCTCCTGGGTCGCCTGACTTTTCTTTCAATGATCATAAATTCTTTTTTTCCTTCTGAGCTCTAGCAGAAGCTCCCTCTCCAGACAGGATGGTCTTCTGTCCCGCTGGCTCATCTTCTTGCACAAGGGGACAGCTTGATCCTGTGCCTTTAAGATTTCCTTCTTGAAGAACATCCAGCCTTCCTGGACTTCTTTACCCTTCAGGACTGTCTCTCAAGGGACGCTGGCAAACAAATTCCTAAACAAGTCAAAGTCCACCCTCTGGAAAACTAAGGTGGCAGTTCTGCCGATCCCTCCTCCTTGCTTCTACGAGGACTGAGAACTCGATTGTTTTGTGATTACTATTCCCTAGGCAGCCTCCAACCATCATGTCCCTGACTAGACCTATATTTGTGAACACCGGGTCCAGCAAAGCACCTTCCTTTGTTGACTCTCTCACCAGTAGCATGAGGAAGTTATCTTCCACACACTACAAGAACCTCTTGGACTGTCTCCTCTCTGCTGTGTTGTATTCCCAGTGGACATCCAGTAAAGCTGAAGTTCCCCATGAGAACGAGGGCCAGCGATCCCAAGATTTTCCCACTTGCCTAAAGAACATCTTATCTATCTCCTCATCCTAGACAGGCAGTCTATAGCAGACTCCTAAAACAACATACTCCTTGATGTCATTCCACTTTATTCTTGCCCATAACACTCGACCCTAATCCTCACCAGCATTGACCTCAAAACAGTCAAGACACTCCCTAACACAGAGGGCTACCCTTTATTCAGTTGTCCTTTGGCTTAGTCAACCGAGTACAGAATGCAGCACTGAAAACCCCAGCTTGCGGAGCTCTTCAGGTACAGCTGTAGTACTATAGCCTTACCCTACTAGGATAAGAGCCTGCTAGGACTCTTAACACAGAAGAAAGTGCCAGTATTTAAAACTTTCAACTTTTCAAGCTTTCTGCTTAAGAGCCTCATTTCTCGTGTTTATCAGGCTAGCTTGAAGGAAACATTGGCAACAGTAACTCTCAGCTTCCATATACCTTCTCATCCCAGACTTGCCAACCTCTTTCCCTTAACACTGTCAATCTCATCTTATTAGCATCTTTACACTATAAGCAAACAGAACCAGTAAATGTTTGTGCTGTTGTTCTCCTTTATAGGCTGCTTTTATGTGTTTGTATCTGACACAGTGGATGAGAAACTTGTGTCCCATCGCTAATACAGGGGATACAGCTATAGCCACCAGTCAAAGGTTTTACATGGCAGTGCCAGATCCTGGTGAATGGACAAGATGACAAATTGAAACAAGTGTATTTTTCACCATGACCAAAACAGTTGAAGTGTCATTATATTTTTTTTTTTAAATAAAAATCAAAATCTGTCCCATACATAGTGCAAGTGTCTTCCTAATGCTGCAGTTGCTCTCAGGTCAGACCTTTCTGTATTGCCTTTGCTCAGCAGTTGAGCACTCCCTATACTGGGCCTTAATTCCACAAGCTTTTCCAATGTGGCAGCATGATTCAGATGTCTAAGTGACTAAATATTTCTCCCTTTACCACAAAAATGCAAATATATTGCCTATAGTGGGTCCGCAAAGCCTCAAAACATTTCTCAAACTGAAAAATATAATCCAGCAGTACTGTAATTATGTTGGCAGCTAACTCTCCATCAACTTTTTTCGTCTGGTTTTATGTTCTTCCCTTCTACACATCACAATCTTCTCCCTGATTTCAAAAAGACAAACGGATAAAAAGGGAGAAAAAAAAAGGGAGGAAAAAGTAACCTCACATGCTTTTCTGTTCTTTCAACTTAAATCTATATCCCTGCTCTATTCTGCACTTTGTAACAAAGTTCCCCACTTTAAATTCCTTTTCTCTGTTTGTTTTGGGCATTCTCCATTTCTTATTTCCTCCTTCATTTCCTAGAAGCAGGACTCTTTGAAGGAACTCACTCTGTCCCTTCAAGAAGTCTGGGTTTGGGTTTTTTTCTTTCTATAGAAGACCAAAAAAGCCAAGTCTCCCATAATATTTTGTTTCCTTATCACTGAAGAGCATACAAATTGCTTTTGGAGTTGATAATCTGCAATGTCGCTTTTTGTAACGGCTGTCAAGTCAGTAATTAGAAATAATCCATTAAAAGTGTAACCTATTGATCAGGCTACTAATGTGACCACTGAACTCTACAAGACAGGATTAACTGCAAACAATCTGCACTCAGAGACTGGTTTCCAATGCGGAAACAAGTTAACCTTAGAAATTTATACAAACTCTGGAAATACATGGAGAAAATATATTTACAAAAAGGTTCTAGAAAAACTATTTTTATGCTACCATTAAGAGCAGTGTTGCCAAATTTTCATTGCCCCTGCGCTGCAAATTATTTCGTTTCTACCAAACTATGATCAAGTTCAGGTTACAGTGTTACTTTCATTAGTTCTAGTACCATCAGTGGGATAAAAACCATGTTTTTCTTCCATCTTTTTGTGTGAAAGAAACACAAAATTGCAGATGTCAAATGATGTGTTACTGTTATTGACTCTAGATGTCATGCATTTGTTCCAAATAGTCTAATTATCATAATAGATGTGACAGTAAATATTGCTTTTACTCAACGAGGACTTCCAAGCTACAAAGGCAAAACTGAGAAGATCGACAATTAACTGCCCCTCCCACCCAGAGTCTGTGTAATCCATGACTGACCTGCCATTTCTTTCATTACTTGTATACACCATTTAACACTAAGTATGGCTGTAATCATATAATGAGATTTGCCAAAGCCAGACTTTGCAGGAACTAGTCTGATGGGAACATTTTTATCATCTACTTGCTAAATACTAAGCATACTTTTGAAATGTTTTGAAACGAGAAGAAACAGTAGCTTTAGTAATAATACATTTGTAAATATTCTAACTGCATTTTGAAAACATGTAAAATTTTCTAATAATGGCCTAGATTAACTTCCATGTTCTGTAAAATAATTTTAATATCAGAGTAATAATTGGTATGCATGCAATGATACTCTACTAGATTCTCTTGTAAAAGACATTTGAATTGTGTAGCATTCTACTATAAACAACGTATGTATGGTTATGTATTTATGAGTACAGAATTGTTTCAGTAACTTAAACAGTTCTAGTCCTATGAAGCAACTTACTACATATAGTTAGTATTATAGTTATAATAGTTATATATATAGTTAGTTATATAGTATTATAGTTATATAGCTAGTATTTTAATTATGCCTTTAAAAGCACCTCACGCATTACATAGATGAAAGAAAAGGAAATTAAAGAAAGGGGAGATAATGAATTGCAAAACTAATCCTGTACACCATCTCTAACAGCAAAACAGATATGTGACAAAACAAAAAGGATTGTCAAACTGCTACTTTATTCCACCACACAGTCTAAATAAGGAAGGAACCAGTCTGAAATACATATTGCCTCTCATTCCACTGTTATGAAACTACGGAGCAATTGGTGAAAAATAAGAAAGGAGTGTGTGCCTGCATGCGTGTTAGGTAAAGAATTTGTTGGTAAAATATATTCTAGTTTATTTTAGAAATAAACTTAATTCTAATTACAAATTCATTAATGCTTTAATATTCTTATTTAATTGTTCTTTAATATAGCCAGAATGTCTGGCGCTCAATTATAGTGAATCAGAAGCGAACAAGACACTGAAACACAGCATAAAGAGCAGCCCCAAAAGCCTACTGGTATCAATGTTTCCCTAGATCAATTGCTTATACTGATGTTACAAAATAAAAATTTCCAGTGCCTTGTCACAAGAAAGAACTTCATCTTATCAATCTCACTGAAATTTTAAATTACATAATATCTTCCAGAATAATTAAACACCTACATTAACAGTTAAGATTAAAGAGACACATGCAAGGATTTGCACCGTCTGCATTTCCATTACAGATCGCTCACCTACCCATATTTTCTTGCACCTTTTTACCCATCTCTGTCATCAAGGAATTTTTTTCTCCTCATTCATAATACACTTAGACTTTCTCCCTTTATACCTATATTTAGACTAAACACCAGTTCTTGTCCTATCTTCTGCCAAGTCACCTGGCAATCTCTTTTCCTTCCAGATAAATATTAATTCTTCTCATTTACCACACTTGAAAATAAATTCTAATCACAATACCACATCCTTGTCCACAGAAACTGATAGAACTGAGTCTTCTCACAATCTTTTTATAAGCAATTTGTTTATTCCACAAACATATCAAAATAATTTCCTTTTCAAAACCAGCAATAGTTCTCCAACCGAAAGTCAATTTTCCACCTCTCAGACAATTTTAATACAGTTTTGTCCAGCTGGCAAATATAACTATATTTGGCATATAGTTTCTGATCTTATTATTTCTTTTATATAATGTGCTGATTCGTTATTTTATTTTCTTCCCCTTATTCTCATCCAGAGACACCCAAGATTTCACTAGGGAGTTTGATTTGGCAAATATGAGGATGACAATGGATCCAGAAAGAAAAAGGGTTGTTTCAACAATAAAATCTGAAAGACAGAATACTTGTCTGGACCCAGGCCCTGAAGTTTTTTTCCAAGTACATCAGACCTTGATTACTGTCAAGATCAGAAAGTGATCCTAAAACGTACTTGACTCTGAGAACAGCAGCATAGCTAATGGCTCTTATTAATGGGACTGGAGGAAGGAACATCAGAAAGCAATGAAACAACAATATGTGAGATGTGACTGAACATGACAGAAAAGTTACAAAAAATAAGAGTAAAGAGATGGTAAGAAAGTAAAGAACAGAGAGGCATCTGGAGTGATGAAGAAACAAAGCTGTTTAAATACTTGTTCCCTTCTTATTTTAAGCCTTTGTATTTCCAGAATACTACTGAGTTCTGTGAAGTGTAACAGGAAATTATATCAAGTTAAGAAAGACACTGCAACAAACAATATATCGGTACTCCAAATTAATTTGTTATAATCCATTACAATTAACTATTACCTGAGAACTTATATTTGTTTTCGAAACAGAAATATGCAAAGAAGATCGTTTCAACTAGTAACACCAGAGGTAACATATGCATGCTTAGTGCTTCCAAATAGAAGAAAACAAGACAAAAATATTTTGCTTAACAACTTGGGATTTCTTAAAATTTCTTATCTCTTTTCATTTAATCTTAAATAATTAAGAGAACTGCCTAATATTTATCTTAATTAGGTAAGAGGCAGCAACACAAATTTTTTAAAGCAATATAAAACAGAAGACAAGAGTTCTAACATTACATATTTCATTCATTTCTCAAGTACAATAGTACAGAAAATAACTTTAGGAATAAATAACATCAATAATACAAGCTCTTATTAAACAAATTCAGGTGTCTTTAAATTATGCAAGAAATGGTACACTGATTCATCACATATTTATGTTCCTCAAAGGAAGAAACTTCCATTCCACAATCAGCTTTATTAGTGAGCAAGGAGGATATGGAGCAACTGTTAAAAAAGGCAAATATTGAACCAAACTTGATCTGTGAACTCATGCTCAAGAATCCAGCTTGATAAAAGATTTAAATCCCACGTGCACACACTTGCAACTAGCTTTGGAAGACATTCCAGCAAAACAGAATGCGTTGGTCTCAACTGGTTGAATTTTAATGGCTTGATTAAAAAAAAAAAAGCCCATAAAACAAAAGGTTAATATCTGAAAATTAAAAAAATAAACAACTCTCTAAATATATGTATCACCTGCACATAAACCATGTAAATAAGTACTCAGCAATCTGAAGGCAAGAAAGATTAATTTATTTGAATTACTTTAGAATAGTTTCTTTAATTTATGACTGGAATTGAAAGGAACATTTAATAGAAACCTCTTGTTTCTCACATTTATTTTTAAGCTGCTGTTCTGTGCATTTAATCATTGAAGAAGTCAAATAGTCTTTTTATGAAACAAGACAGATTATGTTGCACTTTTCCATAATAAGTGATACTTATTAATATAGTGTGTTCTATCTAGACTCTGAGTTTTAGTTAATCACATTATGCTAACAAGCACATTGCCTGTGGTTTTCAAGACAGTAGTTTTTAACTTATGTCTGGCATGTTGCATTTAGAAAATCAAAATGTAACAAAAACATACACAAAAGAAAAGAAAAAACATGTAGTTGACATTATTAAATAGAACACTTAAATAAATACTACATATCCAAACAAATTTTTCGAAACACATTTTACATTTCAAACTGAGCAGTTCAATTATTTGAACTGAGTAGACTGCTTCTGGTTCTTCAAGATTTTAAAACCAATGTATCTCATCATCTTATGGTTATTTTTATACATAATCTGGGAGAGGAAAATATTCCTAGTTTGGTTGTTGAAGAGTCTCTGACTGCCAGTATTCTGTCCTGCCAATATTCAGATCTTGCTTGAATTTAAAAGTCTGCATCCAGGCCCTAGCCCATACCATAATACAGAAAAAAACAGTGATGAACAGGAAATAGTTCACAGCAGAGGCCAACAATACAGCTGGTGACTGTAGCACTGACTCCGTGAGGATAGCTGGGGGGTCAGGGCCTGTCTCATCTGGAGAAGCAGTCCCTATTATCAACAAGGAGGTTATTCAGAAGAGAGACAGACTCTTTACAGGACATGAGACAACAGACTTGAAGCAGAAGAGGCTCAGAGAGGATATAAGGAAAAAGTCTCTCATCTTGAGGAGATGAGACCCAGCCCAGCAGTAGATGTGTTGTCTCCATCCCTGGAGGTTTTTATGATCTGACTAGATACAGCTTCAATACCCATTCTGATCTCATTATTGACTCTGCCTTTCACAGAAGTTTGGAGCAGAAACCTACTGGAATCTCCTCCATGTTATTTTTTTCTGTGATTCTATTCTCAATTTAATCAAAATCTATGTTATTTGACTAAGTTTAGACCTTACCAGAATCATAATAACAACCTCTAAATGGTTTTCTTTAAAGCAAACTAGCTTTGAAAGCAAGTAATAGTAATTTACAGAAATTATTTTTGTCTATATTAACCAGCTGTCCACCCAAGATCAGGGACGATATGCTCCTGTTTTCCATCTTCCCATCCCCTTAGCATGAAAAGAGACCACCTAGCTCCATACACATTTAACCTAAACTCTTTTAACAGTAGGCTAAAAGGCATTCGGAGTCACTTCCCCTTAGGTACTCTAGGTCACAAATACTTCAGCTACACTGTGGCAAGTCAAAACAATACTAGGTTTCTTAGCCAAGACAGACTTCAGATGTGGGAGGAGGAGAAAAGTGGTTTGACACATCAACAAAAAGTACCAAGTGCCATGTGCTGCTCCAAAGTAAAGCTTTTCCATGTTTACAGAAATGGCTTCAAGTAAAATAAATACAAAGCTGCTCAAAGACATTCCACAGAAGTTGTTAGAGCGGTCCACAAGACTACTGCACGAGTAAAAAAAAAAAAAAAAAAACTGGACAGATAATGTGTCCTAGCATATTATGATGGCATGTGGTTAACTTGCTGCAATATCAGGTAACAGCAAACTTCAAATTTCCTTCTAAATAGTCTGATGGTAAGAAATGTTATTTCACCACCTTGCACGTTAATCTTCTAATCACAGCATAGTATCTTAAATGACAAAAACAAAGCCATCATGTATAAACCTACTGAAAATCTTTTGCATCAGGTCCAAAGGTTCCAAAACATTATGTATCAAAACTCACAGAACACTGTAAAATTGACAATTATTATAATATCTTTTTTAAAACAAGTACATACATTTTAACATTCTATTTTGTGAGTTCACAGGCAAGAATACTGATAAGCTATCAGGGTGACCAAGTGGCAGAGCTCTTAGAAAACAGACTTGGAAAAGTACCACAGCCCAAAAAAAGGATGGTATGGCTCAAGTTCCCTGAAGTCTAAAGATATCCTTCTAAACACTGTTAATATACCTGAATGAGTACGGGTAGCAAAAGCAACATGACATTTTCAGTGTCACTGGCAATTTACACTGCTGTGGCTTCCAGCTGTTGTAATACAAGCCAGTTCAGGTACACCCAGATGTCTATACCGCAGACACAGCTTCAAATTTCTTTGGTTCTGACTTATACTGCTGCAATCTTGTTAACCTCAATCAAGTACACCCTCTGATTTATTAATTCTCTACTTTGACTTGAGTTTATTTCATCACACTACTTTTAGGTCTGCCAATGTATAACAATGAACAAGGAAGATGCCACTCCATTTTTTATACCCAGCTGGCACAGGGCCCATAAATTCTTAACAGTTTTGTTCTCTCATTATCACAAGCTTAAATCTAACATGCTTCTCCCCAACTTCTGCAAGCATGCTTCCAAAATACTCACTAGAATTCAGTGCAACTCCATCATCCTTTCAATGTCCAAACCACCATTTTTGTGTGCCAAGCTCCAGTTTTAGGGATCAAAAAACTCTTAAGAATAGAATGTCCTAACGTTAGCCAGCTACCTTGAAATCACCTTTAACCAAAGCCAGGTTAAGATAAAAGCAATCAGAGACATTTATTCACAAAATGTTGGATAGATAGAATAGTTACAGAGATTTCTGAAGACTCAGGTATAGAGCAAATGAAAGATAACCATGCACCTATTTACACAGTTGTTAGAATAGTTCCAAAGTTTCAAGCTTTTGGGAGCCATCTGTTGGATTGACACATGCTTTATTGCCCACAGCTGGGGATATGGGTCTTGAGCAATCCCACGTCCTCATATTCCACTGGGAACCCAAACTTTCTTTTTTCTAGCTCAGTCCATCTTTGGGGTTATCCAGGATGTTGTTACACAACATTTTCTCTGGCACTGCAAATCAGCTTAAGAAGTTATCCTGTCTGTTCCCCTTTCCCTGTGCCACTTGTTCCAAAAGAGAAAAAAAAAACAACTTAACTTAGGTCACAGTGGTGATGCAGTTTACAGTACAGCCCTATGAAAAGCTGTTGTGTTTCCAAAACTGAAGGAACAGAAGATTCCAGTGTGTGTGAGAGGTTGAGGAAAGAAACATCTTGTGCATCACAAGCAGTTTTAAGAGGACACTTCAGACATATGAAACTACAACTCCTCTCTTACTCTTGGATCTCTTGAACTTCATGGTTTATAATACCTGATAGAAAGGCCACAGCTCTTTGTCTGCTTGGATCCTCACTCATTTTCCCCAGCATTAAGAGCAATCCTGATTCTTGGCCATCAGCTGCTAAATAGGTAGAGTTTGCTTGCTACTGCTGCAAACACCAAAGCCTCAAGTAATCAAATTATAAAAACCCCAAGAATGTCTGTTTTAATTAATGCATAAATCTGAAAAATATGCATAGCATAAAATTTGACGATGGTGATTATTATGATGATTAGTATGATGATAATAAAAAATTAATCTGATTCTTTAAAAATGCATATTAACACTGATCTTAACCCACAGAAGTGGGCAACAAAAGTCACACAACTAATATGAGTTTCTAAAGAGTATAAAATCTTGTGGAGCTGTCTTAAATCCGATTTCACAATCTTATTCACAATAAAAACTGAAGACATTTCTATGTATAAATTATTATACATATCATATTAAAATAAAATATCTAGTGATTCAAAAAATAATCTGAAGAGAGAATCTTTAGTGCCAGTGCTGCAAAGTATGGCAAAACGTTACCAGGAATATGATCAGAAATGCCAGTTATAATTTCCAAAATTGCCTTGTACAAGAAGCAGTTCTCTCCATGTGAGGTACATTACACAATGAGAGGAAATTTTTTCAGTAGTTCATGATAAAATTGAAAATCACACAAGCTTTCAGGTTCACCAATCTTTTTGACAGTCTTTATGCAACCTATAAAATGGAAATAGTTTGGGTTTGTTTCCAATTTTTATTCCTTCAACGAGAATGAAAGGGTTTTAAAGGTTTCACTTAATTCAGTTACTTTTCTGAGCATAACATTTTGCCTTCTTTACCTTTGTAGACTATAGGACTGGAATACAAATGTTTTCGACTGCTTATCCCTAAGGGTATGCCCTTTTATACTGCCCAGGTGTTATTTGACCTTGACTCCTGATTTCTGAGCACACAGAAGTACACTTTCGTATAAATGGGATGTCACAAACACACAAACGGCCTTATCTCCTCTCTGCATTATGACAATCTCTTGCTGCTTTGCCTCAGAGAGAAATACAGAGGTGGAGATTGCTGTCACTTGCAACTGTGTTACAGTTAACTTATGAACAAACTTTATACAGTATTGCTCTGTTTTGCAAAACCCGTACCAAATATCAGAGAACATCTGAATTTCCCACAGCTGAGAAATACTGCAAAAGATATTTTTCCTGGCTTATACTGTCTACTGTAGTATGCAATACACCAACTATACCACACATAACAGACTACATAGTTTTTTCTGATCATCATCCTCCAATACTTGAAAGCTGTATTTTTAAGAGGCATTTGTCTTTATAACCTCAGAGCCTCCTATGTCATTTTATTATCTTAATAGGTTTCCGACATACCTTTTTAACTCGCAAAAAACCTCTCTTTTATTAGGAATCGGTGGCTGTTTTCCTACAGTCTTTGACCTCAAATGCTCTTGTGTTAGTCTTCTAGTCAAGTTTTACCTAATATATTCAGTAAAACTCAGACACCACCTGTGGCCCTATCTCTATAACTGAATCCATGCAAGCAATTCCATAATATCATGTTGAAGTTAACAGAGCTTCCAATCTAAATGCACTTCGACAACTAAGACCTCTAAAAACTGTTTAAGAAATGTAGGTACCAAATTTACTGTATATGTACCAAGGTTAGACGTTAGTCAAAGTTTTTCTTACTTTAAAAATATCTCATAGTGCTGGAAACTCAGGCTGCAGCACAGCACGTCAAAGAATGGTGAACATTTTGGTCACAACTGTGAAATCCTAGCAGTCAACTAAGACTAATTGAGAACAAACATAGAAAATACTCATTTAAAGGCTACAGGACATGTTCTTAAAGATCTGTTTTGTACTTGCAAAGTGTTAATGCTGGACTAAGAAGTGTTAACATTATTCCTTTTTTTTTTTTTTTTTAAATCTCAGTCAAAGTTCTTGCCCCATTCTCTCTTTTTGAGAAACAAGATTACTTAGCTTGAGTCAAAAGTCTCACAAATCAATTTCAAGGGACTTAATAATTAGATAATTAAAGTCTGGGGGGAAAAAAAAGTCATTAAGATAAAAAAAGTCACATACATTTTGAAATCCTTAATTATAAATGTAAATAACTGTAATCACATCGCTTTGAACATACAGAATATAATAATTTATTTTAAAAGCCAGAAAAAGCTTTCTTAAAGACTGAAATCTACTACAACTGTCTCAGCAAATTTATAAAGGGAATATTGGCTTAGATAGTTCCACTAGATTGACATCAAAAGATTTTACGTCACAAACAGCACACCATTCAAGAACTGAGGTAAATATCTGAAAAGGTTCCACATGAGGATGCACACATAGCAAGAAATAGCACACTAAACATATTTATGCAAGCACATAAGCACTTTCAAAGGCCTAGCCTAACCAACCAAACTTCATTTAGTAAGTCCATAAAATGCTCCAGCTCTATTTTCTATGCCTGTCACTGAATACATATTTCAGCTCTCTACTAAATATTGAACAGTAACCTAAAGCCAGCTTTGGTGATAACTGGTTGACATGAGCCGGATTAAAAATGAGAGACAGCCAAGTGAAATAACAGAAGACAGATACATCAGATGTCAACAAACACAAAATAATAAGCTCCTGAAAGAATAACTTGCAGCTATTCCCACATGCCATTTAATTTTGAGCCAAATGTAAGTAGATAAACAAAATAACCATGCACAGAATGTGCAGCTCGACTGAACCTCTGCTTAATACAGGCACAAGCAAGACAAGAAACATTGTGTTCCAATGAACAAAGCATGAGATCGAAAGCAATCTCATTTCACCTGGAATATTGTCTCTTGTGTACAAGGAAAACACAGAAATCCTAAATCAGTCCATGGATTTCTGAGGTATGGACAAATGCTAAAGATATTGGGAGAGTGAGGGGCGATGACAGGGGTGACAAAATTAAAAAAACAAAACAAAATAACCAGA
This sequence comes from Urocolius indicus, assembly GCA_013401255.1. Taxonomy (NCBI): domain Eukaryota; kingdom Metazoa; phylum Chordata; class Aves; order Coliiformes; family Coliidae; genus Urocolius; species Urocolius indicus. Next base: position 217,754 of record WBNH01012204.1, read on the forward strand.
AGAAACCGCAGAAGAAGGGACAGAGATACGGAAAAATCAAAACATCAAGAGCTAATGTCTCTCTTCTTAATACAAGGAAATGTTCAACTGTGATTAAAATGCAATCTGCTAACAACAAAAGAAACCATGTAATACTACCATGGAAGTCACTGTCAAACTGTCAAAGACACAGTTGCAGAGACAAGTCACATCATTTCTAGATAATGCTTGTATTGATTTTAAATCCACAGTTGCCAGCACCACACTGGATTTTTTTTTTTTTCTACAGGTCAGGCTCAAGTATTCACGTGTGACTGGATGATACAGTGAGTATATAACCAAAATCAGATGGACAATTATCTTTCAGGCAAGTCATTCTTCTTGTCTACTCAAAAAGTACTTAAGAATTTCCTCCACAGAAAACTGCTTTCTAGCACGGGTCAGCAGGACAGAAAGAATGCTAGGAAATGCTTTTAAAGATCAAACCAGCTGTACCTCAATACCCATGACAACACAAGGGGATTATATCATTGTCTGTGTGAATCAAGTCTCTCTGCGCTCAGTGCTGTGCAACACAGCCAGGTTAACCTTGGAGTTGGGGTGAGGCATCACCTTTTTTAATTCCAGCACCTAAGGGGTTGCAACTGAAAGCAACAAGATCCTTGCAACTTGTAGCTCTCTCCGCACCACCAGGCCTACAACAGGTCTAAGCCAGAGATACAATGTACTCTCTAGATCAACACAGTAGGAAGCAAAAGCCACCCATTCCTACGTGCTAAATAAAACTGATTGCCGTTCCTCCAGCAGAACTACTACAAAGAAGCTTCCTCGTATATACACTTTTTTTATTATTGTTTCCCAAGTCTCCATAAAGACAGATCTACCTGATGGAATAATCTGCAAAATCTCATATCCAGATATTCAAGAAAGCTTCACATTTACCTTCTGATAAAGAAATCACATCTGAAACAAGTTAGATAAACAGAAATGTAAGCATAAGCTCAAATGTTGACTCAGATCTTGTTGGTCTTTGTCATATTAGTCATCTTACTGGGCTCATGCTGAGAACCCTGTGGGTGGACATATGAATTCACACAGAACCCGTCGAAATCAGTGCACAGCCAGGGTCAGAGGCATTGAGATAGCAGCTCTATTAAGTTAAATTGAAAAAATATAACTGCGTACTGCCTAATAAGAATTAACATTTACATGTAAGCCTAGGTAAAAAGACCAGGGGTTCTTACAGCAGAAATGCTAGCCTGTAACAGCATAGTAGCACTAAGTCAGGATAATTTGGGTTGAAAGGCACCTCAGGAGGTCATCTACCCCAACCACCAGCTACTCAAAATTTCAGTTGCTTTTACAAAAAAAGGTCTTTGTTGCCTTCTGCTACATCAGTAGATTAAATTTAAAAAAAAAAAAAGTATTAAAAGAGGTATTTTTTTCTAATTGTTGCATGTTTAATTACTTTAATCTGCTTTTTAATGAAAGTTTTGTAAGGTTCAGTTGTAGCTCCCTTTTGTCCATAACTAATCCATAACCCTTTAATCCACATATCAATGTAATATTACTGCATTTCTGATTTTTATTTTACTTCCCTCTTAATGTTCTTTCAGCTGAGATGCTATATTGTTTCCTGTAACTGCAAACGTCGCCACTTAGCTTACTGTTTACACAAGATCATGCCCTAAAAATGCCTCAAAGCTCAGAGAGAGACCAATGGCAAAAATGACAGTTCCCTTCAGTAACTGCTATTCTTACAACTTTGTGCCATTGCTAGTACAAGATGGCAGTGACATTCACTTTGGTAGTATTCTCTGGTCACTCATAACATGAGCTCCGCATAGTTTGGAAATGGTTATTCTAAAGAGACTTAAACTTTGTGGGCTGTTTGTTTTTTATTAGCACAATCAACACTCTTCACAGCCACACATGAGAAGCGGCAGTTTTCATTTTCCACTCTGCAGCTGCAGTCAATCCGATTTGATCGACAAAAATGCCTAACCATTTTCTGCACTGTGTAAAGTTATTGCTCATTAAAACTTCCCCTCGCAGCAGCAACAGCTTCTCTACATCGCTGTTGCTGGCAGTTACGAAAATTAAAAGCTCAGTGAATAGCTCAGATTTAAGGCTTCTCTGGAAAGTTCACCACTGCTTAAAAACCCTATCACTTCACACTGTGGCACCGAAGTTGTTTACCACAACATGCTCCATTTACACCACTGAAGTCACTCGGGACTCATTCTTATCAAGCAGACAACAGTGACAGCTACTATGTTCCTACTGAACCCTCAAATTACTGTCACCAGTCCTAAGGAGGGAAGATAAACAGGCATACCCAAGAAGCAACACTACATTATTACTCCCCCAACAACTGCCAAAAAGACAGAGCGGGGGGGGGGGGGAGGGGGGGGAGGAAAAAAAAAGTTAATCCACATAACTGATCCAAATTGCTCCTTTAACGGTGCACATAATGTCTGTATAATATCCTGTCAACAATGATATTCCATAACACAAACTTCAGAAATATTTTCCTCTCATCTAAACTACTCATCGAGTTTGACTAACAATGGAACCAACGGAGAATCAGACGAGAGGAGAATTAGACGAGAAACCGGAAAGTTGTCCAGGGCTAAGATGTCAGAAAGAGCAACTTATCTCAATAACAAATTCACATTTGAAACTGTTAATTAGCCATCACGGTCTTCCCAATTGTGCCTCCTTATGCCCAACAGCCAGAAAGAATAGAGTCTACGTCTCTCTAACAACTAATTACTTATGAATAAGCAAAGCGAGGCATTATTTTTTCACCTGCCGAAGACCGCAGAGACGGGACGGGGAAATTCGGAGCCAATCAGGTTCTAATTAGACTTCGGGGGCACCAACAAAAAAAAAAAAAAGAAGAAGAAGAAGAAGAAAAAAATAAATAAAAAATAAAAGAAGGGAATCTATAGTTCTATCTGCAATTCTCCTCTTGGAAAATTTCTTCTTGCGAGGATAAATGCAATGCTTTAATTTGCAGCCCCCGTCTAAGGGATCGCTTCCCCCCGCCAGAAGCAGCCGCAGCGCAGCCGTACGGAGCAAAGCCGCAGATGCCGGTGACTGTTTGCTCTCCTACCACGATACTGGTGGTGGTTTTTGTTTTCTTTCAACGGCACAAGTTCAGTATTCTGGAGGAAGTTGTGCGGCACCTCCGCCGAGGCGCGGCAGCCACCGCGGACCCGGCGCCCGCTGCCGCTCCTGCTCCCCGGCGGGGGAAAGGGGAGGGAGCCGTGCACACACGGCCGGGACGGGAGCGCCCTCCCGCCCCTCTCGCTCCCCAGGTACGGCCTAGAGCGGGGCGGCCGTCCCGTCCCGTCCCGTGCCGTGCCGCGCCGCGCCGTGCCCTGGCGCCAACCCGCCGCCGCCCTCGCGCCCCCCGAACTCACGCGCCGCGGGCCCCGGGCAGGGG